>JASJOG010000097.1:0-600000 GCA_030142905.1 Heliopora coerulea
AAGCTATGACATCAGATCCTATGAAATTAGAGAACAACTTGGATGGGGAACTCTTGCCGATAGACGCTCCAAAAATAGAAGTATAATGATGTATAAGATTTTGAATGGTGCGGCACCATCTTATCTTGAAGACTTATTTCAGACTTATCCAAGTAGATTAAACTACTCATTTAGAAGCAGGTATATTAATATCTTACTACCAAAACCTAAAACGGAATATTTGAAAAAGAGTTTCAAATTTTGTGGAGTAAAGTTATGGAATGAGTTGCCCACAGAAATAAAATTACAAAACTCCTTAGCATTGTTTAAACGAAAATTGTCATTACTCAGTCTCACTCAATTAAACAATTAATTTTTAACTTTGTAAATATATGAATATTATTATCTACTATTCTTCGGCTCTCGTGAAAAACAATTTTTGTAAATTGATGACACTCCGAATTTAAATAAAATTTTCTCTCTGTCTGTGTCTCTGTCTGTGTCTCTGTCTGTGTCTCTCTTTCTCTTTCTATATGTAACTTCGCAACTCGTTTATTGTCTTTCAAGTACTGCAGAAATCGTGAAAGGAGCAAAGTTCTTGCCATTTAGTATGTTTACTTTTTCAAAAGGAACACAGCGTCGTCATCGGAACTCGAATGGCGCCAGTATTCTCTGGAAAAGCATGGCAGAATTTGCATTTTATATCGACTAACAGGACTTTACGCGCAACACAGAGCCAATTCGATGCAAGGTAGGAGTTATCAGTGAGTTAAATTGTTACATATAGCATTCGTGATCTCTAAAGAAGGTTTTAAATATCGCTTTGAGGTCTAAACCTACGAAATACTGGGTTGCCAATACAACCTAATAGAGCAAAATGGCCACTTTTCACTGAAAAATAATTTAAAAATTTTACTGATCCCTCCCTCTGATATTGATCTTAAAATCATGCTTTTTCATTCGTTTACACGTTTAAATAAGATTTATAAATGGCAAATATGCGCTACGAAAAAAAATAATCACAGGCTTTCGCTAGGTTAGACTAGTGACTGATGAAAATTTGTTTTCTTAAAAGTCTTTCAGAAAAAAGCAATTTAAAGAAATCGACATGTCACATGCATGCACAATTTATCTGTACCATGAGAATGAAAATGGAAATATTTCTCTTGAAATATTTACAATTTTTTTTTCTTGCTTTTTTTATGGTTGATGCTTAATTGATCCTTAAGTTTGAAGTTATTTCTGTTTCTTTTGTAGAGGGTTCTAATATCTTGATCAAATTAACAGAAAATATCAGCTGAGAAGGCATTTGAATTACCCTAAACAGTTAGTCCTTCAACTTTACTCACAGGAGAACTACTGACAAAAATATCGTCGCATTTATTTATGAAAATTATGGTTTAAATGTTTGAGCAATCTGGGTCAAAACCCGTGAATATTTTGGATAAAACTTGAAACCAAGTTTATTTTAAACGTGCACTGAAAGCATGTAATGAAATAATGTTGTACTGGTGTTCCTAAACGTAAAATTAACTTTAGAAAAATCAACATTGTTATTCAAGTAAAAGATCGAAAATCGTGTTCGTAGGATTCAGATAAGACAATGTTAAAATGTCATGAGAAGTAAATCATCTTCAATAAAAGGAGACGTACTTCTACGTACTCTACTAATTACTCTACTAAAATGTATTCTACTAATACTTCAAGGAAAGGAGACGTACACCCCTCTGCATTGCTATTTCCTTAAATAAAAACTCTCGTCTGCTGAAAAAACAACAATAGCAAAATAATTCGAAATAATTTCACAAGCCCACAATTTTGAAGTTGTTTACCCAGTTCAGACCGTATGTTCACATCTGGCGCTTTTCTCGAGCATGATCAGTACAAAATGCCTAACTGTTCTATTCTGCACTCAGTTGATGCGATGACGTCACACCGACAATTAGCAAAACGTGCCGAAGAATTCTCTGGAAACCTTGGTACTGCATGCGGATCTTCATGTAATATTTCAAGTACGAGTTGGTGTTCTTCCTCCGATTTCTAAATACCGAGAAACGAGTTAAAAAACGAGGCGAAGCCGAGCTTTTTTAACGAGTTTCGAGGTATCTAGAAATCGGAGGAAGAACACTAAACGAGTGTTTGAAATTACTTCTCAAACGAACCAGTATTTTAGGCTAAAATCCAGCCGAAAGTTGGAAAAATTCAGCTGTAATCTTCCTCCAATTTCTAAATACTGATTAATTGTGTATTTCTTTTGTTTTTTCTTCGTGAATTATTGAGTTTGAGAAATGTTTTTCCTGATGACGTGTAATTTTATAAATATGTAGTTCCTCTACGTATGTACTCTCCTTAAGGTTGAGCTTGTACTATGACTTGTACGTGAACAATGAAACATGTTCTTCGGCTCTCCCTTTGCTTTTGACCAATAGAATACAAATAAGTAGAATTTCCTTTTACGTTTGTTATAGTTATTATCTTCCTGTATCAATGGTATAAAATTGGTTACTTTACGTACTTGAACCGAACGTACTCGATAGCAACAAGAAAGATTGATATTCTTTGAGTTCTGCTGGTACTATTGCTACATACAGACCGACATGTAAAAATTGAAGAACTTTCTCCAGTAAAACAACAGTGGCCTATTCTATGATACAACCTTCAACACAATCATACCTCCCCATTGACTTTAACTTCATAGCTATTGATTCTACTTAAAGGATCTTTGGGAGGATTCCACTCTACTTGAATTTCGTGTCTTCCTAACACTGATAAGGTAGGCTTAGGTGGAGCATGATGACCTATAACAACATTTATAATTGTAATACCCTTTTCTATTTTCTTATTTTATATATTTTTACTATTGACAGACGCAATTCGCATGATCCGATTTAACAGGTCTGATTTTGCAATCCGAACAGCTAGATGCCCATTCAGACGATGCGATTTATTGGATACGACGAAGAGAAGTTTAGTTTAAAGCGGTGCTCACGATCCGATTTAATAAATAGAGGAGTCAGATCCAACAAATCCAATCAAACCTGTCAACCTTCGTGGATCCAAACATAGAGAGTAAATGGACAACTTTTCAGTGGGTATAAAATTGTTCACTAGGAATACAACTATAATCCACTTTTGTTGGTTAATACGATTATTAAAGGCTGCTGTCTATTTCACGTAATCACAAAAATCGGGAATAGAACTTTTAATAAAATACCCTCTTCTATTAAGAATCTCCTTTCTCATACGCCCTAGCCTTGATGATGAAAAACTGGGAAGTCCTCGAAGATATTACAAGAAATACTGTAGCTTTTAAAGTGATATATTAAAGGCCTTTGACAATAATAGACGTGGTTCTCCAAATCGTTCTCCTGCCTGGAAACGACGGTACTTTTCACGCAAAATTATTGTTCAATCCACTCGATAAATTCTGCGAATTAAAACCGGCAAGTACTGGCCAAGAAAGCGTAACAGGAATATCAAAAAGGTATATTACACCTTTTGCTGTTCAATACCAGAAAATATGCTAACAATAACGCCAATCTCAAACTCATTAACGAAAAAATACATTCATTTTATTCATTCGATGCAAATGGTTGCGTAGATACGCAACCATTTGCATCAGAGGGCACTCCATAGCGCCTACAGACGACCATTAACACTTTTCTACTATACATTAGGGATAACAAAACCTCAATTACGCAAGAGAAATATCTGTACTTGGCTGTATGGGCAAAGAAATTTTAAGTTCTTCGGCAGCGAATATAATGAAATCAAAATATAGGAAGGAAAAGTTAAATGTCTTGCTTGCAATACGATTCTCTTCATATAACAAAGAATTTTAGATTTTACTGATAATTAATAGGGATTCGCTGATTTGTGTGCTAATACGGATCTTAAGAGATGCCGTTTCCGGGGACGGCAACTGGATGTCACTTTCACTTCCGTATGACGCTGTTGACTTTTTTCATCCCAGTAGGGCTTCTCCGCCAACGTAAAAATAGACGTTTTGTTGTCGTCTGTAGAACGTGAGTTTTATCTTATATCTTTATTTATCTTTTAGCATCGAAAGAGCATTTCTTAATTATAGATAACTTGGCTGTCAGTATGTTTCTTTCTACTTTGCTCAAGAAAAAAACAAAATGTGCGTTAACTTTGAAAAATTATATTCATATGAAGTTGATTTTAAGCCTTATCAAACCATGACAATCGGCACCATAGTTTCAATTAGGTTCTTTCTTCGTTTTGTTATGCTGTTGTATAGTTTCCGAAAAATGAATTATTCAAAATCTGAATGTTTAGATCATTAAGAAAGCAATTCAAGCTTAGGTTAAGATAAAATCGAAACTTTAACAGTGACAGATTTAGGGTACGTCAAATAGGTCAGCCGACTAAGGCCCCGTCCACACGTATGCGGATATTTTTTAAAACGGAGGGGTTTTTTCTCCGTTTTGGCCTTGCGTCCACACGTAAACGGCGTTTTTGGCAACCGAAAACGGAGGTTTTCGAAAACGCTCTACAGAGTGGATTTTTTTGAAAACGCCGTTTCCATGTTTACGTGTGGACGGGCGAAAACGATGACGTTGATGATCAGGTCCAGTCTATAGCAGCACGCGTTTTGTATCTGTTTTCAAGATGGCGGACCAAAACTGTATGGCTATTTTACTTGGGATGATTTCAAGTTTAATAGCACGTATTCAACAACATGTTACTATGTAAAACGTTCACGAAGAATATTTGAGAAAGCGAATGAATATTATGAAGATGCTTTCCGTCTCAACGTCGCAAAAAGTCGTTTTAAAACGATTAAATAAAAAACCAGCTAGACCACACAGATTCTGGGTAAGGCCAGGACGAACGAGTGCTTGGTGGGACAACTTTCCCAGCCAAACTGTGGTACCAGAAGAGTGGAGGGAAAACTTCAGGGTGAGTCGAGAATCCCTGTACTCGTCAGCCGAAGAACTGAGGCCGCACATCGAAGGAAACAACACTATCATGAGGACAGCAGTCGATGTTGTGAAGCAAGTGGCTGTGACATTATACTATTTGAGCGATGAAGGTCGTATTCGAAAAACGGCTAATGCTTTCGGACTTTCACGCCAAGCAGTGTCGAAGAGTGCTTGCTGTGACAAGATTCCCAGTCGACATTCTCGGCGGTTTGTCCGACTTTATACTCCTGAGTAACTTTAAGGAGAAGCTCAACTTCATCATCCGTCCAAATAAATGATTCAGGTTTACCTTTTGCCTTAGATTTGGTTGTTCCTTTTGTTGACTTAGCCATTTCAAGTCGAACAACAGCCAATACGAAGCGAATACGAAGCAAATACGAGATATTTTTTTATAAAATGCTCCAAATTAACATAGTTGGTATGTGCGCGGGCATAGATTATTGCAATTCGAGCCTGCGATCGTTTGGAAGAGCTCATATTACTAGGCGATGTGCATGCTCTATGTCGGGCGCTATCATATTTCCATCGTTTTTGCGTTTACGTGTGGACGGGCGAAAACGATTCGAATACGCTACGTGTGGACGCGAAATTTTTTGAAAACGGAGAAAAAAACCTCCGTTTTCAAAAAAATCTGGATACGTGTGGACAGGGCCTAAGGTGACTATCTCACTATTCTAAGATATCACATTGACTTTGCGTCTCATGTTTGCCGCTGTGATGTTGTCAGATAGCTTTGTTGACATTGCCGAATCTTAATTTCCGGCGTAGTATTTATATCTAGTGCGTTTGTTATCTCTGGTAACATTGGCGAGCATCAGAATCGCGCTCTAGCTGGTTTCTCGGTCAAGCTCAACCAGTTTGCCGAATCTTTCGATTGTATTCGTCTTTGCAATTGGCTGGTTTGTTGAAACTCCATTTATCATGATTGGTTTGACCAATTTCGCAGCCTCTTTTGCCGAATCTTCATTTTGTTTCACTTGCTCTGATTGGCTCAACA
The DNA here is from genome assembly GCA_030142905.1 of Heliopora coerulea. Taxonomy (NCBI): domain Eukaryota; kingdom Metazoa; phylum Cnidaria; class Anthozoa; order Scleralcyonacea; family Helioporidae; genus Heliopora; species Heliopora coerulea. The sequence goes on from JASJOG010000097.1 coordinate 5,923, forward strand.
TTTTAAGATGCTTCTTAACAGCATCAGCTGTTGCCTTAGTGGTATAAACTTTGAAGTTTTTTGCCGAATTTGTGATGTCATCATGCCGAGTTTGCTGAAGTATGTCACCTTGCTGAAGCTATCACCTTTCATTGGTCGTCTTCTGGTTGGTCATATTATCGTAAACAGTGTTTTGTTGATTTCGAAACGCTTTAACAAGCGTGCAGAGATCGTTTTCAGTGACAGTCTTACGGTCCTTCATTATGTTGTCTACGAGATTTTTGAGACGCTTTCTTACTGCGCTTGACAGCAATGATGGTATTATTATTATTATTATTACTAATTCAAATACATGGCCTATTTACAGGCATTGCTAGAATATATAGTTTGTAATATATAATATATAGAGTATGTTTTTAAGATTAACAATAACATATAAGAATATAAAATAAGTGCATAGATTAAGTATATAGAAAAAGTGCATGGTTGAAATAATGTATGAGGAATATTTACATGTTAGGTTTCTGAACATATTCATTATTCCTGAACTTTGATGGACTTGAGACTATCTTCCCTTTTGGTAAAGCAAAGAAATATATACTTAGTAAGTTAAGTAGAATTGGATCGTCTGAAGACATTGCATGTTCACATAATTTTTGTTTACCTTCTAGTGAGGTATTAAGAAAGAAAATGCGTTTAAGGATGTTGTTAGAATCGTTCCTTACATATTCGTATTTCTGGTAGGTTAGAGCGAAATGCAGCTCGTTTTCCACATCGCCAGAGTGACAGAGTTTGCAGATACGTTGTTCACGACGAGTATTTTCGTATCGTCCTCGCTCAATTTGCAACTTATGGTTGCTTACTCTATATTGAGAAAATGTCTTCCTTATTGCCATATTTTCAATAAGAGACAAGTATTCCATTTTGTACTCTTTTTTAAATGAACAGAAAAAGGATAATTTGGAGGAATTAGTGATTTTATGTCACCAAAATTCGACATATTTTTCGTTCATCTTATTTACGATAGTTTTTGTATCATAGTCTGATTATATCGTTTTCAAAATTTGTTGTATTATTATAGAATGATTTTAGCATGGTTACGGCGTTTCCGTAGAAACATTCCTTGCCATTATTATATAATTGTTTAGACATTAGGAAAAATTGTTTTACAATTGAGTTGTGGTCTAGTTTATAGATGTGTTTAAAATAGTTTATTATATTCTTTTTGATTGAGATTAGAAGTGGATACTTCCCAAGTTCACTTCTACAAGCCATAATGCTCGCTTTTCTGTTCACACCCAAATATAGCTTGACGAATCTTAAGTGTACTTTTTCTGTTTCTGAATTGTCCCATTTGTTTAAGTCGTTTTTTTGGTATGCTCCCCAGACTTCTGAATTGTATAACAGAATTGGGAAAATAATTGCGTCAAAGATTTTGGTAGCTGTTTTTGGTGACAGCTTTTTTACATCGAATTTTTTATGAATTTTATGCAGAGCATGTGAGCTTTTTCACTAAGTTGCTTTTGTGCAAGTTTAAATTTGCCATTTGGCACACGTTTGAGGCCAAGATAACTATATTTTTTGATTAAATCAATCTTTTCATTTCCTATGTGGAAAAGAAGATTTGGTAATTTTAAATTGTGTGTTTGGAAAATCATAATTTTTGTTTTCTTGATATTAACTTCCATTAGCCATTTACTGCACCATTCGTACAGACCTTGGTAAGACCTTGCTTTTCATCTGTGACACTGTTGTCGACATTAAACGTTCGCAGTCGTTCTGCTGATTATCTTGATAATAATAGTAATTTTGGTGCCGAGTACTACGCGGCGGGCAAGAAGACACGGATTGTTTTCAGGTAAAATGGTCGTATGAAACGAAACTTCACAATTAACCTACACGGCTAAAGTCAACTGAAAAATGTTGACTCGAGCGAGATTTGAACTCGCACCTTCGGGATACCGGTCCACCGCTCTACCTGTTGAGCTATCGAGTCCACAGGGATTGCAGGCGAGTTTTTACACAATTTAAGTGCACGAGATATTCTCGCGACAACTTAACGCTGTTCATGAGGATGAATGTTCAGTGTTTCAATTCTATTTCAGAATCATCCTCAGGGTATTATCCGAGAATATCTCGTGCACTTAAATTGGATAAAAACTCGCCTCCAATCCCTGTGGACTCGATAGCTCAACAGGTAGATGGACTGACCGGTATCCCGAAGGTGCGAGTTCAAATCCCGCTCGAGTCAACATTTTTCGGTTGACTTCAGCATTGTAGGTTAATTGTGAAGTTTCGTTTCATAATACCCTAATGATGATTCTGAAATATAAAGTGGTCTTTATGATCAGATTTTTTTAAAATTTAAACAGGAAGATTAGACTTATCATTGATTGAGGGTATTATAATACTGGTTAATACTAAAGAGTAATTTAGATTATGTTCATCCGATACCGTATGAAATAGAGCCATAACAAAATCGAATGAGATAGGGTTTTGTTCTCGTGATACCGGCGTAAAATGCCATGGAATTGCAACCGTAACTGCAATGATTTGAATCCTTAATCCTAACTGGAATGACAGCTTGCCCGGCAATGTGTAAAGACCTTGTTATTCAGGCCAAGATTGCATACTGCGCCTGACACATGTATTGAAGAGACTGGCGCACTAATTAGTCCATCTGTCAGGAAAGTGTTGTGATGTCACAAAACTGTTAACAAAAAGCCAAATCAAACGTTTGCTTCGGTTCCTCTGCTGATTCTCTTACTTCGGTCAGTCCCATCTGCAGGATGTTCTGATTTACGTTTAAATATACTTGTACTCGCTTTTGATTGGTCCGAACCGATTAAATTCAACTCAGTAATTCAAATTCAAATTATGATTTATTGTAAAATGCATGTAATTACCATATGAGAAACATAGTGCGTGTTTTGTATTAAACACCCCCCCCCCCCTCCACTGCAAAGAAAATTCAAAAATTTGACTAAGGTGATAAAAATTTTAAATCCGCCACTGCTTTAAGTTGCATTATGGTCCATTAATTGAATCTCATAATGCAGCAGAAACATCTTGGGCTTTGATACAATAAACACTTGAGATCCTAATTCCAAGATAAAATGTCCGATAAATTAAAAACAAGAAAAGACCTTATCTTTGTCATACATGGAAACCGTGACACGGGCAAAACGAAAGTAATGTTCAAACACTTTCATGGACGCTGCAGTTGCACATTTTGTTTGCTTAACTTCCCGATCGACTTGTTTAATGAGAAAGAATATTAAGTGGAAGAACTTTTGACGTAATGAGGATGGTCATTCCATTCTTTAATAAATAAAAAAAATAGCTCTACATTGGCCCCAATTAGTTTTGCAAAGTGGTAATACCCTATTATTGCTTAAACGAGTTTAATATGAATGAAGTGGAGATTTACGAATATTGTTCAAATAAGAACAATGGTATTACAAAGACTTTAAAAACAAATGAAGAACCGTGGAAGAACCTCATTTCTTATAAAGGTTTCCATTTTAGAAATTCAAACGTCAAAGAACTAGACGATTGATTAGGTATGTCCAAAATAAGCTTTAGCAGTCTTATTTTGTAAAAGTAGAAGACATTCCATAACGGTTATATTACAATGTCTCTTAGGTTGTATCTCCATAATCAAAATGAGCCAAAATAATGGTACTATAGACCAGTTATCTTGAGTACATTGTAAGCAAATAATTCTTTCCAGAATACCTAGCTTCTGAATTATTTTAGCTTGAATGTGATCAATATGTTCAGTCCATGTTAAAATTTTATTAATGACAACACCTAGATACTTAAAATGATTAACTCACACAAGCAGTTCCTCTTAATGACAAGATTTATCTTTTGAACAGCACTTAGCCATCGATTGCTCCAACGACCATAAATTTAGATTTTGCGACATTTAAGGTACGTTTATTGAAATGGAGCCAACCTTTACGGCAGCACTGATTGGCTGGATTGACAGGAACAACGTCCCTCTTCCCAGCCCAACTCAGCCACTCACTTTTCCGTCACCGTTAAGTTCCCTAATATTGCTGAAAAAATCTAAAGCGAATAGCTCAGCCATAAAATATAAAAATACACTACGTATAGTATATAATATACAAACTTACACCAATGATGAGTACCACGAAGGTTACAGCGTTGGAATGAAAATATAGAGCGTTCAATACTGTTACTGGTAGAGCGAATAAGTAAATACGCAACAGCAAAATTTTGTCTTTGGTATTTACTTAATATACAAACTTATATATAAAATATATAAATTATATATGTATTATATATATTATGTATTACATTAGTTTAAAGTTCATTAATTTACATGTAATCCAGTATTAATGTAAATGTAAATAAATATAAATGAATTTATATAAATACATAGACTTTTTTTTAAACTGAAGAAGGTTGAACAGCCAAAAGTTGAACGATAATAAAGGACCAGTCAATACGTTTTCCTATGCCTCGCTCGATTTATAAATACTAACCTTACGTTTGCAAGGAATTGTATCCAATCCTGGATCCTTCTATCATTAGGCAAGATAATTCTGTTCCGTAATTGAAATTTTATAATCCCTAATGCATAATAGAATTATGTGAATGGTCGTCTGTTGGTGCTATAGAATGCCCTTCGATGCGAATGTTTGCGTACCTACGCTAATGAATGTCGATTGAATAAAATAAATGTATTTTTGCGTTAATGAGTTTGAGGTTGGCGTTAATGATAGTATATTTTCTGGTAATGAACAGCAAAAGGTGTAATACCTCGAAGATAATGCCTGAAAGATTGTGTGCTGCAACTGGCATAAGGAGGAAGACGACACATTCTTTAAGAGCGACATATGCGACTAATTTATTTCAAAGTGGCACAGAAGAAAAAATAATTCGTGATAGGACTGGTTATAATCTGATGCCTTTTTCAGTCACGAGCATCCCACAGAGAAGCAGTTACAGAAGGCAAGTTCTACGTTGGGCCCTGTTAATTCGACTTGTTATGAATCTCCACCTACTGATAATTTGCTTTTGGGTGGAATAAAGTTTGTTCACCGACAATGGTGGAAACGGGAATGCTGAATGGTACGATTCCGAGGTCCCCAATGACCTTCTTGCAGCGATCGACATGAGCAAACTTGAGACAAATCATATCCCCCGCCCCAATTGACAGCTGTTCCAATAACTTTAACTTCTGCTTTACTGCCGCTCTTTGCTAAAAAATGGCGAACTATCCCATTTCCATAATTTGTAGAAGCTAGTGCCCTTGGAATGTGACCTACTACATCTCCTTCCTATCTTTTAATAAAAATTAAAATCAATATTGAAAACGTTTAAGTGTTAATTATTTGCCGTATGTGTAGTTGATTAAGATAATTATACACCGCATATCAGAATTTGACATCAACAAAGGCATTACTCAACACGTTGAGTGGTCGTATTAAACAGTAGGGGACATCAAAATATGGTCGTTGGTCGTATTAACGAGGTTTTCAGATAAGAAAAAAAATTAGCTCTTATTCGGGGAAAAAAAAGTGGTCGTTTTAACGGGGTGGTCGTACGGCGGGGTTCCACTGTATATATATATATATATATATATATATATATATATAAGTAAATTTCATCTTACGAAGTGTAGATGTTTGTAAGCTTGGATATATATGATGAAAAGTTTGTTCTAAAACAACCGTACCGTCAATCGGGAGACACGGGTTTGATTCCCGTTGGGAAACTCAGAAATTTTCTGAGATAAAGCTTGAGAACAAAATTTTCATCATATATATATATATCATGCCGGCTAGCGAATTTGCGCACGCTCACTAGTCTCTAGTTAGAGCACTCTGGCATGGCTTAGATGTACCACAAGTGTGGGACATTTGAGTTGCCTATATAATATATGGTTCTCCATCCATAGGGTTCTCCATCTCCATCTTCACCACTACACTGATGAGGCCCAGTAGGGCGAAACGGTTCTGTCTGTAGTTATATATATATAGTTATATATATATATATAGTAGTTATATATATAACTACTAATATAACTATATATATATATATATATATATAGTAGTTATATATATATAGTAGTTATATATATATAGTTATATATATATATATAACTATATATATATATATATATATATATATATATATATATATGAGAGAAGTGGGAGACAAAACTCGGATTACTTCATAGAACTTTTTAATCACGACAAATTTGTTTCGTATGGCAAGCTAAGTTTGCCACACTCGTCAGGTGGTAATCGCGTTTGTAGTGACATGCCAGAAAACTTGGTTACTTCAATGTAATATAGCGTCATAGACTAAATAGGTGTCAGTTTACAATAGTGTTTGCAGTAGAGTTATTGGTTGTTTAATCGGAATATCTTTCTGTATCTGCATGTAGTTATATGTTCATTTCTTTTGTCGAGTGAGCTCAGTTCCGGGTGGTAAATAATTAAAAATTTTTCATGAAGGCAAAGATTACAACGTTTTGTTTTGTTAGAATAAGCCTTACATTTCCTGAGGATTTTCCATTTGATTGAGTATGGGACATTTGATTCTTTTAAAGACCAGATGTATTTGCTAAGTTCTGTTGCGTGTTTCTTGTTCGTATCTTTGAATATACTGCGGTGGTTATTGAACCTGGTTTTGAATCTGCCTGCAGTGAGTCCAACGTACGTTTGAATTTCGTTGTTGTCTTCTCTGGTTACCGTTGCTTGCTGAACGGTGCTTTCTGCTAGGCATTTTCCAGACAAAGGACAGGAAACTTTCTGTCGGCAGTTACACTCTCGGTTTTCGGTGTCGTCCGTTGTGGTTGTTTGCTGCGCTTTCGTGAGTAGAGATTTGTTGTGGGCAGAGATTATGTTGTGGAAATTTGACATGCAGCTGTAACTGAGTTTGAGGGTGTTTCTGTTTAGGATTTTGTGCAGTGGATGGTCTGGTGGGAAGCATTCTTCGATAATTTTTAGAAATTTGTGGCCTATATTTGTTGCTGCGTTGGAGTTGTATGGCACATTAGACAATATGACGCGTCTGGTTCTTGAACGCTTTGGTTTCGCGGGTTTAGGATTAGCGACGGTTACCAGAGAAGACAACAACGAAATTCAAACGTACGTTGGACTCACTGCAGGCAGATTCAAAACCAGGTTCAATAACCACCGCAGTACATTCAAAGATACGAACAAGAAACACGCAACAGAACTTAGCAAATACATCTGGTCTTTAAAAGAATCAAATGTCCCATACTCAATCAAATGGAAAATCCTCAGGAAATGTAAGGCTTATTCTAACAAAACAAAACGTTGTAATCTTTGCCTTCATGAAAAATTTTTAATTATTTACCACCCGGAACTGAGCTCACTCGACAAAAGAAATGAACATATAACTACATGCAGACACAGAAAGATATTTCTATTAAATAACCAATAACTCTACTGTAAACACTATTGTAAACTGACACCTATTTAGTCTACGACACTATATTTCATTTAAGTAATCAAGTTCTCTGGCATGTCACTACAAACGCGATTATCACCCGAGGAGTGTGGCAAACTTAGCTTGCCATACGAAACAAATTTGTCGTGATTAAAAAGTTCTATGAAGTAATCCGACTTTTGTATCTCACTTCTCTCATATTTTGCTCTACTTCGGCATCGCGCACTCCGCCTGTATATGGTTTCACTCAAGATATATGTAGGCTTCTCCATCCTGCTCATCAGCACTACACTGATGAGGCCCAATAGGCCGAAACGGTTCCGTCTGTAGTTATATATATATATATATATACATATATATATATATATATATATATATATATATATATATATATTGTTAGAGTGCTCGATACTTCGAATAGTAGAGCTGTTTATAATTTATAAATTTAAAACTGTTTTTGTTACTCAGAGGTTCACGCCACTGAGGGGACGATCTTCATATGAAAAACGTGAAACTCTGAGTAACAACAAACAGTTTTGAGTTTATAAATTATATATATATATATATATAATTGAGTTTATAAATTTGTAAAAATATATAAAAATTTATAAATATATATATATATATATATATTGAGTATATAAATTATATATATAGATATATTTCAAACAGAGAACTAACCGACGAAGAAACAAGCGTTCTAAGCAAAGGATTAAATTACAATACCCGAGATGCCAATAGATTGGACTTTATTGCCGATCTAGAACACACCTTAAAGACAAGCAACCTAGAAGAAAACACGATGGACAACATACGCCACCAAGTCAGGCACCACCTATTTCATCATCAAAGACCGACTGACATAACCAAAGCTGAACGACAAACCCTAAAACGATTACGAGAAGACAAGTCCGTTATTATTCGACCAGCCGACAAAGGACGAACCACCGTTGTTATGAACAAAACCGACTACATCAACAAAGCCAATGAACTACTCCAAGACACCAATATATACCAAAAACTAGAAAAAAACTCTACGAAGACAACTACCTCCCGCATCAACAAGAAACTGAAGACGCTAAAAGACCAACAAAAGCTTGACGATCACACATACTTAAGAATCCGACCCAATGACGCAACCATCGTCCAATTCTACGTACTTCCGAAGATACACAAACCAAATGTCCCGCTACGTCCTATCGTCTCTCTCCCTGGTTCACCTACATTCAAACTATCAAAATACCTCGCTACCATTCTCCAACCTCTGGTAAAGTCTTCACCGCATTCCATCAACAACGTCAACACATTTCCCCAACACATAAAAGACCTTGAAATCGAACCAAATGAAACTATGGTATCCTTCGACGTTGTATCACTGTTCACATCTATACCGTTATCTACAGTAAGACGAATAACCGACCAACTCCTTTCTACCAACTCATCTTGGACATCCACGACCTCATTGAGCAAAGACAACATCTTAGACCTCCTCGACCTCTGTTTATCTACCGAATTTCAATTCCATAACTCGTACTACAGACAAACATGCGGCACGCCCATGGGATCACCCCCTCCAGCTTCTTGGCCGAAGCCGTCATGCAAGATTTAGAACGCACAGTATTCTCTGAAAACAACAACATAAAACTATGGAATAGATACGTCGACGATGTATTTTCCATTACAAAAACAGAACAAATCGATGAGTTGTACCGCACCATCAACAACACCCTCGAAGATATCGCTTTTACAATGGAGACAGAGCAAAACAATCAAATAGCATTCCTGGACGTTTTACTCACGAGAACAGACAACGGAAAGATCAAAACCCAAGTGTACCAAAAGAAAACCCATACCGATGAAATATTGAACTACCATAGCAACCACCCAACCCAACACAAGATCAATTGTATCAGAACTCTCTTCAACCGAATTGAAACGCACTGCAACACCCACGAAAACAAAAAGAAAGAACAAGAATATCTACACGAAACATTCAGAAAGAACAACTACCCTAGACACTTCATCGACAAATTCAGCGTACAACGACAACACAATCCTCCACGAAACACGAACGACGAACATGACAACAACACCACTCAAACAAGACAAATAACTCTACCCTACATACGAACCATATCCGAAATAACGTCAAGAATACTGGAACAACATCGAATAAAAGTAGCACACAAACCCACTAGTAAACTCAGATCTATATTCACAACACATAAAGATACCGTCGACAACCTTGAAAAACATAACGCTATTTATATGATCCCTTACCGTCATTTCAACAACGTTTACATTGGCGAAACCTCGAAGACAATTAACTCAAGACTAACCGAACACAAAAACGCAATCAAGCGACAAGACTCACGACCGCTCCCAGCCGCACACGTCCAAAATACAGACCATAGATTCCATTGGGCCAACACAAAAGTACTAGGAGAAGCAAACACAAGACACGCACGCAAATTTAAGGAATCATGGCACAGCCTCGACAAACCCGCAATTAACAGACACATCGACATTCCCGCAGCATACCACCAGCTCCGATTCAAAATCCGAAACGAAGACCGCAAAACCTACATAAATACATCAGAACAGCCCACTAACATCACATCACAGCCTACTATCCATGAACCAACCAATCACTTCAATTCATCAGAATCCACCGATGAGAACAGCCCACAGCCCAATCCACTTATCAGACACTCGGAACGCCTACACGCGCAAAGACTCATGGACCAAACTGATAGAAACAAACCAGGTGCAAATACCTCACCATAACCTGAGGAAGACTTGAAGGACCAAGTCGAAAGCTCGACACACCAAAACACAAATCCGGGGAACAAAACCACAACATTACTATGCCTGGATTACAAGTAATCAATTCATATATATATATATATATATATATATATATATATATATATGTATGTATGTATACATATATATATGTATATATATATGTAACTACAGACGGAACCGTTTCGGCTTACTGGGCCTCATCAGCGTAGTGCTGACGAGCAGGATGGAGAAGCCTACATTATAAAGGCAACTCAAATGTTCAGTGGCGTTATTGAGGTTATACACTATCTAAAATATAGAAAACAAGCAAGGCCCTTCGTCCGGAGATTAGTAATATGAATACTGCTACTAATCTCCGGACGAAGGGCTTTCGCTCGAAACGTCGAGAAGCTTGTTTTCTATATTTTAGATAGTGTATAACCTCAAGAACGCCACTGTTTTATCGAAGCTATCTACACTGGACCTCCGCGCCTTGAAACTCAAATGTTCCACACTTGTGGTACATCTAAGCTATGCCAGAGTGCTCTAACTAGAGACTAGTGAGCGTGCGTGAATTATATATATGTATATATATATATATATGTATATACATATATATATATATAATTTATAAACTCAGAACTGTTTGTTGTTACTTTGAGTTTCATGTTTTTCATATGAAGATCGTCCTCTCAGTGGCGTGAAACTCTCAGTAACAAAAACAGTTTTAAATTTATAAATTATAAACAGCTCTACTATTCGAAGTATCGAGCACTCTAACAAAGATCAATCTCTCACCACTGCTATCGTATATATATACTAAACATCAGTGATAAAAATCTTTATTGCTTCATCTTCAACGTTTTGAGGCGCTGCCCATTTATCAAGAATATAAATTACAAGGTGAGGAGCCACTATTTATACTAAAAAATTTTATAACTAACAAATTATTATCACAATAATCACAACGTTCTTTGACAAAAACATTTTATTCGAACGAGCTTTCGACTGTCAGTCTACAGTCCTCGACAAGTTAAGATTAATGGGAAGAGGCAAGAGGCTATAATTAGACGTGATAGTGAGTGTATGGTAATTTGATACGTTTGGTGCGTTAGAGTGGGCGGTCGGTGTTGTATTAAGATATGTCATGGAGGCGTTCGGTTATTTCTTCAGCAGGATAAATGAAATTACATCGGAGAAACCGGAAGAAGTTTCACAAAAAGAAAAAAAAGGAACACATTAGAAATGTGAAAAATAATGCAAAAGGTTCTATTATTGCCAGCTACGCTTGGACTAACGACCACGTTACTGACTTTGACAAAGGCAAAGTAATCGACAAAGGCAATTACCTTTCCCGTAAGACATTACAATCTTAGCACACTGCATTGACAGACGGAGCTGACAACGGGAAACCACTGCCGGGGCAATATGCTATCCTGCTGAAGAAATAACCGAACGCCTCCATGACACATATCTTAACACAACACCGGCCGCCTGCTCTCACGCACCCAACGCATCAAATTACCATACACTCAATATCACCTCTAATTATAGCCTCTTGTATATATGGTTCATTCCTTCCCATTAGTCTTAACCTGTCGAAGATTGTAGACTGATCGTCGAAAGCTCGTTCAAATAAAATGTTTGTGTCAGAGAACGTTGTAATTATTGTGATTATATATCATCCTGACAACGCCTCATCGGATTTTTCAAAAAAATTGTTATAAGAAGAAATCCCTAAGGTTCAAACCTTTCGGAGTAAAGGTACCTAATTTATGAGTCAAAACACCTTCTCTAAGCGCAGGGACGGTCATTAACACCCGTTCGGTCTATTATCTTAACCTCACTATCTTCAATTCCTTTATGTCTTTCTTAATAAAAATGAGCATACAAATGCTCACTTGCAATACCTTTTTGACCTTTTCCAAACCGTTTCAAGCTACTCTTATTATTATTAAACCTCTTTCGAAAGGACGTAACTGTACTCCCCAAGTATATTTTCGAACACCTCTTACGAGTTAATAAGTAGACTACTTATACGTCGTGATATGTTGTTCGGGTTTCGTTTTCTTAGGTGTTTTGAATTTGTTGATAAAATTCCTAGGGTAGTTGTTCTTGATGAAAGTCTGATAAAGGTAGATTCCTTCGTCTTGTTTAGTTTCTTGAGTGTTGTAGTGGGTTTCAATTCGGTTTAATGATTCGGTTTAATTGAGCATCTAGTTCGTGTGGGTCTTTTATAGGTATACCTGTGCTTTTAAGCCGCCGTCACTCATTATAACGACAAGCTACTAAAAAAGTAGTTAAATCTTATCAACAATAACTTTAATCGGAAAGCTAGACTGATAGACACAAAGTACGAAGTAATAAGTTAAAAAAGCAGTGAACCTAAGCTGCTAACTCACAAACTAAAAGGTTGGTTAAAAGCGATGAAGAAAAGTATACGTATGTATGTATCTATGTATGTATCTATGTATGTATCTATGCATGTACCTGTGTATCTATGTATGCACGAACGTATGTACGTGTCTACGTATATACGTGTAAGACGGCCGGCCAAGGCAGCAAAGTATTATCGTCGATGGCATTTGTTGCTACAAGCAGGCAACCACTCCATATCGTACCTACTAGCCTTCGTTTTTAATGTGAGGGGGTTAGCACTTGTGATTTTCGATTTTATTGCCAAAAATTGTCAATATTATACCACTTCTTCGTTCAACAGAAGTCCTTTGTTAAAGCCCTGTTCCTATGAGCTTTACGGTTGCTATGCAGAGTATTTTTGACGCTGATTGGAGATCTTGAAGTTTCTAGCCAATGAACGTGCAGTAAATAAACGTAACTTTGAGCTGCCCTAGCAACAGCCTTAAGAGACGAAAAAGACATGGCTGCTAGCACAACATATTAATTTGGATTAGTTGAACATATTAGTTTGGGTTAGAACTCTGGCTGGAGTAACCGGTAAAATGAAGGAAGAAATGGTCTATGGTAAGCTGATGAATACGACGGTGAATACGACGGGGAAGGCAAAAAAGCAAAATGCCGGCGACTTTTGGAAATGTCACCTCAGACAGTTGACGAACAGTGGCCTTTTTAAGTTGCGTTCATAAACATTTAAGACATAGTAGTATCATACTATGTTCAGGCATAGCTTAGTATTCGTAATCGCGAGTAGGAAGTAGAAAGACCTGTGGCAATATCCGACACATTATTTGAAGTAATTACATTTATCAGTATATGTATTTACTTCAAACAGTGTGTCGGATATCATCAGAGGTCTCTCTACTTCCTACTCGCGATTACGAATACTAAGTACCAGACAATACGAGTATTCAGCAGGGACTCGGAGGAAATCAGATATCGGTAGTTGCTGTAGAAAAGTCTGCTCGAAAACCGTAAGAAACATAATTTGTTGAATATCGTACAAGTTTGTCGAACTAGTGAATAATTTATATACTTACCATGCTACTTACAAGCAACAGCTGATAGCATAAATTCGGAATCATTACAACTGTTACAGGTTTAGTTCCACTAAAAATTAAAAGTTTCATCAGATAAGAAGATTTACATACCAAGATCAATTGTCCGTACATGCAACACAGCAGGATCACCACGGCCTTGACCAGTCACAGCATATACCTAGAAGAAAAACTAGCCTGCATGATTTGGACATGAAATGATTGGCAGTAAAGTTATCAATTGTAGCGGATAGACACGCTATAACATAGAAAGCAAATTTCTCTTTCAAATTTTAGCCTTCTCCTGCAGGAAGTTTCTTTGTTTTACCCTTAGTTCGCTTTTAGTTTTGCTTTGTTCTTTCATTCGCCCTATTGTTGTAATTTGTTGTTGGACGATATCCGTAAACAGGAAAGGGTTAGGTGCACATGAAGTGAAAATTAAGTTTATTTCATCTGAAAGGACTACAGAATCTTATTTGAAGGTCCTTAAAATATTTCTTTGTTCTTAAGATATACAGATTTCATTGATAAAAATCCTGGACTCGATAAGATTGACGAAGAATTTTTAAATTCAAGAACACCGGGAATATCTTTGAGACTACTCAACAAATTCACTTAAAGCTGTGGCAATGACACACCGACGATGATGCTGACTTTAATTCTAACATTTACTAGCTAAGACAAATTTAAATATGAATCACACTGTTATACAGATCAATATCTATGGAAACTATATTACCGCAAACCATGTTTTGTATAACCTGCAAGCTATAAATCATTTTATCAACTTTTTTTTTAATTTTTTTAAATAAAGTTATAAATGAAAGACTATACAAACTAATGTGCTAAGGTTGTTTGATACTTAAAAAGTGCCAACCAGAGCTTTATTTCTAACACCATTATTGGCAAAAATCTAGACTTGAAAAATTTGTAGTCCCTGTCATCCACAGCACGAAGTTCTGTGTGAAGGTACTAATCTCGATACGCATGGAGTCCATTTATACGCGTGGTCACCAGGGATAAAACATTTTGCAGTGTGTATAGTATAGGCGAATAAGTTTTTTTTTTGCGCAATCTGATTGGTTCATCTATCTCGGAATATCTACACTATAATATTCACCTCTGAGAAAAATCCTAACCCTAAACCTAACCCCCAGACATATCTCACCTTTTAGGCTTCCAACCAAGGCGATCTTGAAAATGCCCAGTAGTGACTTGAAGAGTGTGTTCGAACATCTAATTGTATGTAAGATCTTTTTTCTAGATTTATAGATTTTAGACGCATTATTAAAGGGCCTAAACCTTTATAGTTTAGGCTTATTTGGAAAACTAGAGACGGGTCGAAAAATCGTCAGCAACCATGGATTAATCCCCAAATTTCGTCCTCGAAATTTCAAAGAAATTTTACCCGAAAGTCACTCAAATAATTGCAAAACTTAATTAAAAAGGTAAAGCTATATATTCCAAGCTTATTTGGGAAGTTTGAGACGAATCAAAAAATCATCAAAAACCATGGGTTGACCTCAAAATCTGAACAAAATTTTACGCTGAATAAACTAAGGTAAAAGTAAAGTGCCTTTATTTATACTGGAAAACCTCATCAGCTACATAAGCTGTTCTCCCTAAAGGTCCAATCAGGGCCACCCCTCATGGATCCAGTGTTACTACAGGAGGAAACCAGAGTACCCGGAGAAAACCTGCGATGCTTGGTAGAGACAAACTAGACAACACTCTTCTCACATGTTACCAAGGTAATTTTAAACAGATAACTGCACGGAGCCGGAATCGAACCCTAGTGAAAGTGGTGAGATACACGTGCACTACCGCTGTGCCACCAGCACCCCACATAACAACTCAAATAAGTGCTCAACTAAATTAAGTTTAGAATTTGTCGTAAGGGTTAGGGTTATGGTTAAACAGAGTTCGGACGGTATTGACGCTTAGATGCTGAGTGATCACAAGACAGAGATACTTGTCTTTCATCCTAAGCACCGTCCAGCTCTATCACTCAAGTGTATATAAGTGGAAAACGCGTTTGTTGAGCCCTCTAATTCCGCAAAGAACATCGACATGATATTTGAAATGACAATGTTTCTGGATAAGCATATTACAAAAGTTGGTAAATCTTCATTTTTCTCCATTAGAAGTTTTGCACGCATCAGAAAATTTTTGAGCCACAACTAGGACCGGTGTACATGCTTTTGTTACCACTAAACTTGATTATTCTGATGGTCCACTTTATGGATTACCTAAACACTTAATACAGCGCCGAGAATATGCACTAAATAACGCTGATAGGTTAATAAATCTATCGCGCAAATTTGATCATGTTACACCACTGATGATTCAATTGCACTGGCTACCAATAGAACAACTCACTGATTTGAGATCCTATTGCAAACGTATAAGATTATTAATGGTAATGCACCTTATTATTTAGAACTGTTGGCTCAACATAAACCAAACGTACCTTGAGAGCTGCAAATAAGCCTCTACTTAAGTCTCTACTTATAATCTTAAGTCTTATGGTTATGTTGGTTTTCCTGTGTGTGTGATCCGAAGTTGTGGAATTCTTTACCACTGGAAGTTTAGCGTAGTCCCACGGTTGACTCTTTCAAGAAACGCGTTAAGATTATTTTATCATTTAAGAAAGCTTATTTTAATTCTCAGTATTATGGTTTTGATTTCAATTCTTTATTTCAGGATATTGTAGTTAAGTTTAGGTTCTTTACATATAAATATGAAATTTAAAACTTTCTAAAGTGCTCTTGGACTTACAGGAAAAGGCGCTTTATAAGAGGTTTTTAATTTACTTTCTATCAAAATATCCAATTTATATAAACAAGTACATTTTTAGTATTGCCGAATTATTACCAGTGATTACTACCATTGGGAATAATCTCGATTCTTTGAAATCTTTCCTTGACATGGCTGGTCTTGTCAATACCTGAAGATGAGTTAACGTTCGAAAACGTTTGTATTTTTAACTTCAATTTTCTAGCCATTTTATTTACAGCAAGTCGTTATAGGAAACATTAAACGATTTATGCATTAAATTAAACGTTCGGCCCTTTGGCCAACTTGTAAGTAAACCGTTAAATACGCAATAAAACATGCTATCGTAACAGTTGGCGGAGAAGGATTATTAGTAGTGTTAGTGAAACGGGTCTTACAAAATTGAGGTTTGGCTTTGAACATTGTTTCGCCAGCTTGAAGCGTTTGTTTGTAGTGAGCTTTTGCCTTTAAATTTCCCCTGTCCTGTGGATATCTACTCCTCAACCTATAAAAGGGACTTCATTACAGTATTTTTGATTTCAGTTTCAATAAATGTCCTCATAAATAATGACAGCACATTTAGACGTGCTATACCTGCTATAAATTAGCCATGCACGGGATGAAAAAAGTTAAATTTAGATTATCGCTAACGATTTCAAAACGCTTGCTTAATATTCTCTTCCGGGAATACCCCTAAAGAATCTGTAGAATATTAGTTCGATTACTATACGCACCCGAAAGCCGATTTTTGCCAATTATTTCAATCATCTTAGCATACGACGAATCCAAATTAAGGCGGAATATGCAGACATGCAACATCAGATTTTTCCGCGGAATAACCATGTTTAGTAGTGACTTTATTTCTGAATTTGACTATTAATATGTACGCTGAGAATATCCTTGTTCATTGTTAGCTTTTGTACACGTAGTAAAGCAGGTTGGATGCAACCGAGACGGATTATAGTCAGTGGCGGATGAAATAGGCCAGCCGACTAAGGTGACTATCTCACTATTCTAAGATATCACATTGACTTTGCGTCTCATATTTGCCGCTGTGATGTTGTCAGATAGCTTTGTTGACATTGCCGAATCTTAATTTCCGGCGTAGTATTTATATCTAGTGCGTTTGTTATCTCTGGTAACATTGGCGAGCATCAGAATCGCGCTCTAGCTGGTTTCTCGGTCAAGCTCAACCAGTTTGCCGAATCTTTCGATTGTATTCGTCTTTGCAATTGGCTGGTTTGTTGAAACTCCATTTTTCGTTAGCCGTGATTGGTTTGACTAATTTCGCAGCCTCTTTTGCCGAATCTTCATGTTGTTTCACTTGCTCTGATTGGCTCAACATTTTAAGATGCTTCTTAACAGCATCAGCTATTGGCTGAGCGGTACAAACTTTGAAGTTTTTTGCCGAATTTGTGATGTCATCGTAAACAGTGTTTTGTTGATTTCGAAATGCTTTAACAAGAGTGTAGAGATCATTTCAGTGACAGTCTTACGGTCCTTTATCATGTCTTCTACGAGATTTTTGAGACGCTTTTTTACTGCGCTTGACAGCAATGATGGTAAGTCCTTGCTTTTCATCTGTGACACTGTTGTCGACATTAAACGTTCGCAGTCGTTCTGCTGATTGTCTTGATAATAATAGTAATTTTGGTGCCGAGTACTATGCGGCGGGCAAGAAGACACGGATTGTTTTCAGGTAAAGTGGTCTTATGAAACGAAACTTCACAATTAACCTACACGGCTAAAGTCAACTGAAAAATGTTGACTCGAGCGGGATTTGAACTTGCACCTTCGGGATACCGGTCCACCGCTCTACCTGTTGAGCTATCGAATCCACAGGGATTACAGGCGAGTTTTTATACAATTTAAGTGCACAAGATATTCTCGCGACAACTTAACGCTGTCCATGAGGATGAATGTTCAGTGTTTCAATTCTATTTCAGAATCATCCTCAGGGTATTATCCGAGAATATCTCGTGCACTTAAATTGGATAAAAACTCGCCTCCAATCCCTGTGGACTCGATAGCTCAACAGGTAGATGGACTGACCGGTATCCCGAAGGTGCGAGTTCAAATCCCGCTCGAGTAAACATTTTTCAGTTGACTTCAGCATTGTAGGTTAATTGTGAAGTTTCGTTTCGTAATACCCTAATGATGATTCTGAAATATAAAGTGGTCTTTATGGTCAGATTTTCTTAAAATATAAACAGGAAGATTAGACTTATCATTGATTGAGGGTATTATAATACTGGTTAATACTAAAGAGTAATTTAGATTATATTCACCCGATACCGTATGAAATAGAGCCATATCAAAATCGAATGAGATAGGCCTTTTGTTCTCGTGATACCGGCGTAAACTGTTAACAAAAAGCCAAATCAAACGTTTGCTTCGGTTCCTCTGCTGATTCTCTTACTTCAGCCAGTCCCATCTGCAGGATGTTCTGATTTACGTTTAAATATACTTGTACTCGCTTTTGATTGGTCCGAACCGATTAAATTCAACTCAGTAATTCAAATTCAAATCATGATTTATTGTAAAATGCATGTAATTACCATATGAGAAACATAGTGCGTGTTTTGTATTAATCCCGCCCCCCTCCACTGCAAAGAAAATTCAAAAGTTTGACTAAGGTGACAAAAATCCTAAATCAGCCACTGATAGTTACTATAATATTATCCAGTCTTCTATTCTACACAATTTGCATTATACTAAAAACATTTACGGAAAGAGCAACATACGGAAAAATTCCTTAAATATTCGAAAACAAAGTGCCATCATTAATTTTTACCTCGAATGTATATTCTGTATCAGGAAGTAGACCAGAAAGAATGTAATAGCAGTCTTTGGTTTCTTGATACGGTGGACGTGACACTAAACATGTTAAAACATTATATAAATATGTTAGTTACCATTTAAAGTATCACTTACGGATAAATAAAATTAAAAAAGATAAAAAGAAGTTGAGTAGAAGACAACATTGATGGCCCCATGAGAGTTCAGTTTACAGTGCTTTTGCAACTTAACCGGTGATGATAGATAAATGTACCAAGAAACATAGAACATATGAGTAATAGTTTTAAAATCTCGCCTTTAAATTTCTTTTCGTGTATTTGTCTCTGTCCCATCAAATGCAGATTGTCTCCAACGACTAGAAATTTGTATTCAACGTAGCAAGTATCGATTTATTTTATTTTTTTTATCGGTTATTTCTCAATTTCGCTGCACTAAGAATAAAAGCTACACACGAAAGAGCTGCAAAAGTGGTTGCTATGTCTATAGTAACTTTCAAATAAACTGCAAGTGGAAAATATCATGTGAGTCTATGAACATAACTACTTACTAAATCTTACTTGAGCGAAAGTAGTCCAGTAAGCAGTCCAGTGTTTAAATTAGTTTCTCATATCAAATCTGCAATGACCTCGTACTGTAGTAACTCAATATTTTTCTTTCATATTGTACAGTTGCTGTTGTCAATTGAAGAGTAACAATAAATTTCTTTAAGGCAGATGAACGATCTTCGAGCTCGATACTCAGAAAATGATTTCTGAGCCCCAGACGGGGATCGAACCCGCGACCTTCTGATGACCGGCTTGAAGATCGTTCATCTACCTTAATATATCCAACCTCTCATGTTTCTCAAACATCAAATAAATTTCTTTTGTGTAACTCACTGTTGAAGTAATTAATGGAAACCTCTTGAGCAATATTTATAACTGAACTAGCACTTCTTAATAAGGTTATAATTTTTTTTTTTTTCTGAATGATATATTCTTTTTCAAGTATAATCCCCTCGCCCACCGAGCAAAGTGCGATACGAGGGTACTAATCTCGACGTGCGTGGAGACCATTTACACGTGTGGTGACAAGGGAGAAAAAATTTCGCAATGTGTATGTATGTTTGTCCCCTCGCCCAGCGCGCGGTGTGAGAGTACTAATCTCAAGATAGATGAATGATCGTCAAGCCCTATACTCAAGAAAACGATTTCTGAGCCCCAGGCGGGGATCGAACACCTTAGCCCATCATCTGAGTCTTGGTAACTCAATGGTTAGAGCGTCTCAACGGTCATCAGAAGGTTGCGGGTTCGATCCCCGCCTGGGGGCTCAGAAATCGTTTTTCTGAGCATAGGGCTCGACGATCGTTCATCTATCTTAAGATATATTCAAGCTCTCATGTTTCTAAACATAAAAAAAAAGAGTACTAATCTCGACGCACGTAAAGTCCTGTTTCACGCGTGGTGACTAGCAAGAAAAAGTTTCGCCTTGTGCATCTATGTTTATATATATATATATATATATATATACATATATATATACATATATATATACATATATATATACATATATATATACATATATATATATATATATACATATATATTGTTACTGACGTGTAACAAGAAATGAAAAGATTTATTCACAAATGAGAAAAGAAACTAAAGAGTTAAGACAATAATTAAAAATGTTCACAGCTTATCTGTCTTCTTGACACTTCGAGCTTGCGACTCTGACGACCCAACGGTGACGAATAATAAAAAGTTCCAGCAGCAAAGCGGTTCAACCACGATTGTTAACTTCTTGAATTCAGGTAACGATCTTGAGCACATAAACTAACACCAAACAACACACCAAACAACACACACCGAGGGTCGAGGCGAGTCGCGCTTATATAGCCTGTCCGTAAACTATGACGTCAATTTACGTCATTTCTAAGATGACTTAATATACTATTTTTACTAACAATCATGACAATGCTCATGACTCAAGTAACCTAAAAAGTTTTTACATCCGCGTGAGTCAGCAGAACTACAATATCAGCATAAGTAAGCGGTATGGCTAATCAAAACTAAGAGAAGTTCGAATGTTCTAGAAGGTTCTTAGCGCGTGACGACTGTCACTTAACAATATATACATACATACATACATACATATATATATATATATATATATATATATATATACAAACATATATATATATTCTTATATATATATATGTATATATATATATATATAACTACAGACGGAACCGTTTCGGCCTACTGGGCCTCATCAGTGTCGTGCTGACGAGCAGGATGGAGAAGCCTATATTATATAGGCAACTCAAATGTCTCACACATGTGGTACATCTAAGCCATGCCAGAGTGCTCTAACTAGAGACTAGTGAGCGTGCGCAAATTCGCTAATAAAATTCATTAAAAATTCGCGAGGAAAAGACAAAAGAAAATCATAAGCGTGTCGGATCTATATATGTGATAAAGATACATGTGCCTTTATATGTGAAGAAGTTCAATTTTTTCGGCTTAAGAACGATAAATTTCCAAACTTTCTTCAAGACTTAGCGTATTAAGAGGGGAATTTCATAAGACAGTTAAGAAACTATCAGTTCGTGCTTTATCGGGTCTAAAACACTCGGCTATCGCCACGTGTTTTAAATCCCAATAGAGCACTCCTGCTCGGTTTTTAAATATTACATATATATACATACATATATATATATATATATATATATATATATGTGTGTGTGTGTGTGTGTGTGTGATTATATATATATATATATATATATATATATATATATAGTTAAAGCAGTTATATATATATATATATATATATATATATATATATTGACCTATATATTATTATATATATTGAACTATATATATATATATATATATACGTCTGAATCGAGTAGCTTTGAAATACAAGTTCTGCGAACGGAATTGTTTCGAGCAGCTTTCAAAAGTGGCTTTCCGACTTCATTCTTCCCCACGGGAGACTTCTTAAACCAAGTATTATCGCCTGGATTTTGCTGGTGTTTAATGGTAAAGTAGAATGATGATTCGGGTTCATTCTTCTCTACAGGACGATGGCTTTTGAATATTTTGTAGTATTTAAACGGACAGCGTTCATGGTCAATTGTCTGAGAAGTGGGACAAAACACTCATCGTCCAAAAGACTTGTCCAGGTCGTGACAGTCTTTGGTTGGTCTCTCCGCTTTCCACACAAGGATTTCATTGCCTTATTAAGACCCCGTTCACCCGATACCGGTACGAAACTGCACCGGTATCAAAATATCACGGTACGAACCTGTTCACACGATTACGGTTTCACATTACGGTTTCGAATCGTTACGGTTAGCATTACGGTTTCATGCTTTTTCATACCGGTACCGTGTGAACGCAAGGCCTAACCGTAATTTCGTTACGGTTTCATTTCGTACCGGTATCGTGTGAACGGGGGCTAAGGAGCGTTCTCAGTATGAAATGTCGCCCCACTGAAGACGTCGGGCTGTATTCCTGGCTCAAAACAAAAATGCAAGGTAAACAGCCACCAGGTAACACGCGGCTAAGCTACTTGTTTTTGGTCACCAAACTATCTTTTGGCGAAACAGTTGTCCACTTCAGCCTTTCTCAGTTCTCGGATGGCTTGTGGATATGACCTTTACCGTGTATTCGACTAATAGTGCTTTCATCAAGATTTTAAAGTCTCTCAAGAAAGTTCAAAAGCTTAAGCCTGGTGTCCATATGATCGCTACGATCGCCACGATCGCTGAGATCGTTGAAAAATGATCACAGCAATCTCAGCGATCATATGGAAACAGTATGCACAGCGATCCTGGCGATCGCAGCGATTGCTGCGATCGCAATCGTTGAGATAGAAAGTTTTCTATCTCAACGATCGCAGCGATCAATGCCAGCGATCATAACGATCGAGAGTTTTAATGGAAACATGAACTAACGATCCGAGCGATCTCAGCGACCTCAGCGATTGTGATATATATCACAATACCATGCGCGAACGCGTGAACTTTCTCAAACCAAAATGGACACCACAGAGGAAGCTTCCAATTTCTCTACCGACGTTTTTATGGATGAGGTGTAAAAATATAATTGTTTATACAATAAATATAGTAACGATTTTAAAGATAAATTCCAAAAGTTAAACTCCTGGACAAAAGTAGCGGAGAAGTTCAAAATAACTCGTGAAGAGGCCGAAAAGATTTTCAAAAACATCAGAACGTCGTTTGGAAAGTATGTGAAAAGAAAAAAATCAGTGCCATCATGATCAGGCAGAGATCCTGTGCCAGTTCCCAGAGAGTTTGCCAATTTAGACTGGCTTGAAACGTATATAGATCATCGACCTACTTCCAGCAACGTTAGAATTAAATCTGTTAAATCAGCACAAGTTATTGACACAGGAGAGAACGAATCTGAAACAACACAAAGGTCAAACGATTCTGATGATGAAAACGACGAGAAAGAAAGCGATTGTGCAATGGGTGGTTTGGAAATTGAAGATGAACTTAAGTGTGATACTGAGCAAGATAATGAAGAGTCATCATTATGTGAGGACAGTGAGTGTGCCAGTATTTCAAGTTGTACCAAAATTGATAGTCTGTCGAGTGAACCAAAACAAAAAGAATGTCGAAAAGCAAAATCCAGGACAGTTAAGAGGAATAAACCATGGAGTGCTGTGAAGAAACCATTAACAAACCAGGAAATAGATAAAGCTATTATGGAAACAGCTAGTTCACTGTCAGCCCATTTGAAGAAGGTAGGAGAGATGGAAAAACAAAAACTACCAGAGGATGTTGGTGATGAAGATAATCTCTTTTGTAGAAGTCTTGCACCAAGACTTAGGAGGCTTCCTGCCAAAAGCAAAACTTTTGTAAGACTACAAATTGAACAAGTGTTTTGTCAAGCAGAGTTTGCTGGCTCTTTCTTACCTGACACTCCTAGTCCTGCTTCACAGCTACAGTTCCCTGGAAATTATTGTTACAACAAAGCACAACAGCAGGAAGCTTATATGCAACGTACTGTCCAGCCAAATTATGGTCAACATCAGTGCAACCTATCATATCAGCATAATTTGCAGGATTTTATCCCCAACACACCTTTTGGTTCTGCAGATGAGTGATGTAAAACTTATAAAAAACTTAAATGATTATAAATACTGATTTGTGTGTTGCTTAGTCCTTTGTGGAACATTGTTTCCTGTTGTTGTTTTAAGTTAATTAAATTAACTGGACTTGGCTTCAGAAAAATGACAAAACAAATAGTGTATATAATTCACATGCATTACAGACTTTTAAAACTTTAAGTTAATATGCTTATATACATAAAATTGAAGAAGGCCAAGTAGCCAAAACATTTTTTTAAGTAACTGTTAATGTTGACTCTCTCTACACTCATGTTATAACTAATCTATGAAATAGAGCAGACACCTTAGTGGGATCTTTCTCCTGGGAGCTCATTGTTTGGTTAGACCACTCCTTATACATACATACATACATACATATATATATATGTGTGTGTGTGTGTGTGTGTATGTGTGTGTATGTGTGTGTGTGTATGTGTGTGTGTGTGTATGTGTGTGTGTATGTGTGTGTGTAGCTTTAACAAACTATAACCAGTAGTGAAGAGTGAGAAGACAGCCATACAAAACAGAAAGGAATGTAAAATTAATTGAAAAAAACTTTTTGGACAAATGCAAACAGTTCTTTTTGTCAGCTGTTTCTAGGATTTTCCAGCGGCCACTTTGTAATGCTTTCCAATAATATTTTTCAATTAAGCCACAATTTGCCCACATAGCAAATTATTTATAGTCAATATCTCATTGGTTATCTTGTGTATCAAGTATTACTTTGAATGTTATTTATTATCCCACAGCTTCTGATATGCTTATACTGCCACTCAACTGCACCCTCTTCACTGACAAAGTATTCCATAAAGTCATTTCTACTTTTAGCTGCTTCAAAGCCATATCTGTTGCCTCCAATCTTCCCCATTTGAGCCAGTCCATCATCATTTCGTATAATGTTTCTCCAGTCTCCAGGAATCAGGTCTCCATCACTACTAAAACTGTCAACAAATCCATTTGGCAAATAACAGGCATTGTCAGTCAATCGAAGGTAATTATGAAGACAGACTGTAGCCTTTATGATTTTCTCTACAGTTTCCACACTTGCTTTGATTGGTCGTCTATATATCCTCCATTTGGCTACCAGAATTCCAAACGTGTTCTCAACAGTCCTTCGAGCACATGAAAGCCTGTAATTGAATATTCTTTTATTCTCATCAAGATGTTTACCGGAAATGGTTTCATAAGCCATGGCCTAAGCGCAAAAATATCATCTCCAACGAAAACATAAGGCAGCCTGAAGTTTCCTACAGTTCTTGGGGCTGGAATATTAAAATTTAATGGCCTATTTTCAAACATTTGACCAAAAATTGATTCTGATAAGATTGCAGCATCATTATCCCTGCCATAAGCACCAATATCTACGAGACTGAAACAATACTTAGCATCACAAACTGCCATTAATACTACACTATGAAAATGTTTCGAATTATAAAATGCTGATCCAGCACCACGCAGACACTCAATGCAGACATGTTTACCATCTACTGCACCCAAGCAATTGGGAAAGTTCCATTCTTTTATGAATTCATTGGCTATCTTTAACCAGTCCTGTAGATTCTGGGGGCATTTCAAATAGGTTTTCTGTAATGCCTGCCATATTCCATCACATGTTTCTCGAACTATATTGGAAACAGTTGACCGTCCAACTCTGAACAGAAGTGAATGTGACAGTTGGGAGTCACTTTGTAGGTAAATACCTCACACATAGGCAAAGTCGTTCACTTGGTGAAATTGGATCTCGTGATCGACAAAACTTTTTTGTTATATGAGGGGTTACAAGTCTCGTCAGGTGCTCAAGCCTTTCTGGAGACATTCTGAAAAACCTAGAATAAAAGACAGACAGTGAAATTGAAGTCTTGTGCTTTGCAATTTTTTATTGGTTCATGTTGAATTGAAATTTCAGATTCCTCCTAAGACTATACAAAAGTGAGTTTTTCTGTGTTCAAACTTTAATACAAGAATGTCCAAAAGTCTTTTTCTTCAAGTCTTTTCACGGGAAAGTAGGCTTTATAAAGACATTACTTTTATCACCTGTCCACTATATAAGTGTTACTTTTGCCTTAAACTATTTTTCAGTGTTTTAAATTAGTCAAAGAAACCACAAAAGTTTGGCTACTTCAGTCAACACACATTACAAACAATTAAATAGTTTATTCACTGACTTTCGATAGATTTTAATCATTACAAGAAATGAGCATACCTAATACATACCTGCAAAAAAATTCTCGGTCAAAGATTCGGAGTTCACTAACAAGCGTGTGGTAGGCACCATATTGCATTCGTCTTTTAAAAATTTCCCTTACCCAAAATCGGTGCCTTCTTCGTCTTTGCAACTGACGTCGGCTTCGGAGTAGCACAAGAAAAAATAATTTGTTTGGAGCAACAGTCTTTCATCGATGGCCGCCATTCAATTTGGCGCGAAAAGAACATCCTACGATTGTAGTGATCTCAGCGTATGGAAACCAGGCTACACTTTTCAGCGATCACAGCAATCGCAGGGATCGTAGCGATTGTAGCAATCGCGGCGATCGTAGCGATCATATGGAAACCAGGCTTTAAAACCTTTTTTTTGCCAATTCACCAATGAAACCCTTTGGGTTGAGGTCCCGCTGAATGGTTCGTTGAAAATACGTAAGAGTTGAAGGTTTGTACGCTACGCCATATTTCTTTTTTACATTTGTTTTAAAGAGGGAAAAAGTACGTCTTTTAGATCTCTCTACTCGTTCTTCTTTCGACCAGAACTTGCACAAGGTTTGCTTGTCGTATTTTGTTGTATGTTTTGTATTTTCTGATTTTTGGTCAGCAATAAAAATTCAGAACTCGTTCTTGTTTTCTTTGTTTATTTCGTCGGTTTCGTAGTTCATTTCATCTTCGCCAACAAAGCGTTGTACCTTCGGATGAATACTTAGCATAAATCTTCTTCATAAACTTCTGATAGACATTTTTAACCAACTTTGAGATATTATAGAATTTATCAGTTTTTTAAAACAAAAAATATCAAAACAAAAATTTTTCACTCATGAGTTGTCTGTAATGGTGGTATGCGACCACTAAAACTTTGAGAATGCTCCAATTTTAAGATGGAAAGCTTGGCCATCTAACAAAAAATCTTTCTTTAAAGCAAAATGAGTGAAAAGTTTAATTGGAGAACGACTCGAAATACCTCAAGACTGCAACTAATACCAGGTCTTGATACGAACATCCATTGTTTAGCAGTAGAATTGTCAGAATTGATCTCTTATTATTTATTAAACCGTTAAAGGTTATTCTCGCAAAACGTTTTGTTTTAAGACAGAATCGAAATTTTAAACGTAAATATAATGACAAGCAGTTTTAATATAAAATAATTTCCAGTTTGGGTTGTTAATATTTGTGGCCAAATGTTGTGTTTTCTTTATTGCATTCCCTCTTCCAGTTACAGTAAGGACGATTTGTCTTTTTGACAATTTTGGAAAATTATGAATCTTACTCGGATTCTGGAGAGATATGTTGGAAGGGTGGGCAAGGGTTTGTTGCGCATATGTATTTCTAATATATATATATAGGTATATATCTGTGGATTCCGGTTCACTCAATTATGCCGTGTGCAAACTTGGGGACTGGTATGTTGTTGACCAAACGTTAGGTCCCGTTGAAGGAAATCGACTTGGTCTCTTTTGGTCCTTTGTTCGCTTGTATGAGTCTCTCAGATGTTGTTTACGTAATTTGAACACTGAAGCCAGTAAATGATTTTAGACAAGCAAACGAAATGGCTTTTTTGGTGCTTGTGACTGGTTTCACTTTTGGAGGCAATCTTAGAAACTGGACAATTCATGACTTGAGAGAGCGGTTGCCAAACTTAGCTCCCTAGAATATGCTCAACTGATCAGTTTTTCCATCAACGCTTCGACTTGGTTCATTCTGATGAATTCTACAAAAGATGTAAGGAAACTCGAGCTGGCACTTGTTTGACCAGACATTAGCCAGGCGACTTAATGTGAACGGCATTGTTCGGTGATATTGAATGGATGCCGATTTGTATGAATCGAGACTTTTCACGTTCTGGTGACCACTTAGCTGAACTACACAAGTACGTCTGAATCGAGCATCCTTGAAATGCATGTTTTGCAAACGGATTGGTTGGTTAATCTTCCTCGCAAACCATTATTTTGAGCAGTTTTTGAAAGTAGCTTCACGACTTCATTCTTCCCTGAAGGAGAGTTCTTATGCCAAATATTTAATTATCGTCTGGATTTTGCTCGTGTTTAATAGCAAAGTATAATGAAAATTCTATGTCAATCATCTGTGTAGGAAGGTGGCTTTTGTATATTTTGTGATCTTTAACCGGAAAGTGTTCTTGATCAGCTAGTTGAGAAATGAATAAAACACCCAACGTCCAGAAGACTTGAACTGACTTTGAATCCTCAATCCGCGCTTTTCACAAAAGGATTTCATTGCTTCTTCCAGAATTGTTTTCCCTATGAAACGTCCCCCAACTGAAGACGTCGGGATTTAACTCTGGCTCGGAAACCATACTTCAAGCCGAAAGCCACTAGGCAACACACTCCAAAGCTGGTTGTTTCTGGTAGCCAAACTCTCCTTCGGCGAAAAAGTAGACCGCTTCAGTCTTTCTCACTTTTCTGGTGGCTTATGGATTATTACCTTTCCTATATTTGACCATCAGTTGCTTTCATCAGGATTTCAAATCCTCTTAGGAAAGTTTAAAGTCGTTTTCCTTCAGTAAATGTACCGTTGAACCTTTTGCGTTCAGGTGCCGCTGAAAACTTCATTGAGAATACGTATGAACGCCACGCCAACTTTTTTACGAAGGATCAACAGTGGAAAAGGTAAGTCTTTTACATCCCTTAACTCGTTTTTCTTCGCTCAAAAGTTGCACCACGTTTGCCTGTCGGATTTTGCTTTCTGTTTTGTATTTTCCGATTTTTCGTCAGCAGTAAAAATGCAAAACTCGTTCATGCTTTGTTTATTTTGTTGGTTTGCTCATTCGTTTCACTTTCGTGCCTCCTGATGAACACTTGATATAAATTTTCACCATAAAACCTCTCAGACATTTTTAACCGATTACGAGATAATGTAGAACGTTTTAACTTTTTAATGACAAGAAAAAAATGTCAAAAATATTTTCAATCATCTGCAGTCCGTTACAGCAGGTTTCCAAATGGTAACCTGAAAGAATGCTCCATTTGAAACAGGCGGTGTGGCCATGTAATAAAAAAATCTTATTTTAAGGCAAAAATGAGTGAGATGTTTAATTGGAAAACAGCACGAAATACCACAAACTAGCAACTAATACCGGGTCTTGATTCGAGCATCTTTTACTTTAATTGTGAGCACAGATCTCTTAACATTTGTTAAGCCCTTAAAGGTTGTTCTCATCGGACATTTTGTTATAAATCACAATTGAAATTTTATGACGATCAGCAGTTTAAGTACAATCTAATTTCCCATTTGGATTGTTCTAAACGGTTGGCCGAATTGTGAGTTTTTTCTTTTTGATTGTATTCATTCTTCCAGTTATAGCTAAAACGACTTGTCTTCTAAACAATTTTGAAAAATTATCAATCTTAGTCAAATTCTTCAGGGATACATTGGAAATGCGGGCGAGGGGTTGTTGTGTAAGCATATTTCTAGCATTAGTTTCCCTCTTGTCAACGACCACGCCTCTTGGCTTCCAAAGGTAAAAATGTAACAGACTTAAGTCGCCAAATGTTTGAAAAATTAGGATACGTTTATCATAAAAACTAGAAATCCAAAAACGTATCCATCCCTCTCCCACCATTGCTTCATATATCTTGCAAATAAGGACGAAGTTGACGGTTTGTTATCGTCATTTATGAGCCTAAAATTTGAATTTAAATGAGAAATCACCGATATTAAAACAAGAAACACCAAAATCCATTAAGTGTTGACAGAATGTCGTTCTAAAACTATGAAAATTAACTACGATAGAAAATTTGCCAAGAATCTTAAAACCCCTCTTTCAGAGCCTTGTCTCTCTGTTGCCTGCTGAGGAAGAGCTGAGGCGATGTAGATCGACTGATACGAATTTTAACTTTTCATTTGATGGAAATTGTGAAGACAACCAAAAATATTTTTGGAGAAGATTACCACAGCAACAAAAAACATATACATAAAACAGTAATATTGTGAAAAAAATCTAACAGGGATTGAAACCTGGACTTCAGAATCTGCAAACAAACACTTTAGCGCCGTCGACCACTCTGCAACTGGCACTCTGCCATTTCAACTCTGATTTTTCTTTTTTTTTTTTATGTTTTTACTGTTGGTTAAAGTCTACGCGTCATACTTTTACCGTTCCTAATTTCCATGCTTTCAACAAAAATTCTATAAATAAAATCCTAGAAATACAAACAAATCTATCTATCTCGATAATTAAGATAATATGTGCCGTTAACGAACCTTGTTTTCGTTCTGTTATTTTGTATGTGTTGTTTCATAACGGTGTTTGGTTGTATGATCTTCAATAAAGATTTCGTTTAGACCGGTCCAGAAAATACTTTTGCAAAAAAGTATTTTATTGGAGGTTTTTTCCTAGCATATCTGTTTTTTTCGGAATTTTTTAAACTCCTTCTGACGTTAGCTTTGTGGAAAATGTTAAGGTTTAATGCATGACTGTTCATCCAGTTGCTCGTCCGAAAACCAAAACGTCTAATAATCTTGCCCTCTTAATATTTGTTTACAATGGCATAAAATAAATCTTCAGGATAGCTTCATGTCACATCAGTGACAAAAGCTCTAAGAACATAATTTTTCAGATTCTGATACTTTCCTGCCGATGTCTCCATTCGAGAAATCCAACTTGTTGTTTTTCTTTACTCTTTTAAAAATATTTTTGCCCCATTATGCTCTTTCAGATACCGCTTTATCATATTCTTAATTTCTGTGGAACGTTTCTTGTAAGGTTCTCTTGACCTTCTCGTTCTTCTACTGTCTCGCTTACGAACCTTTGTCGCCGTTGTCCTCTTTCTTTCTTATCCGAAAATAAACGCATCCGAAATTTTTCAGTTAATGTATGAAAAAAGTCCGTTTGAGAAAGAATACCCTGAAAATAGCTTTTCCATAACAATCTTTTACTTAAAAAAAAAAGTTCAAATGATAGATTAACCAATGACTTTCTGATTTCTAGTCTTGTCTCCAGGATTTCAAGTTTCGACGCAAGTGAGTTGGTCCGGCGACGATGAACACACAAATAGAAACGTAAAGCGATATTTTGCCACCCTAGTCTTCACTCGGCTAAACGGACCACAAGCGCGTGCAAATTAGTACCACAGAACTACGCGGTGTGCGAGGTGGTGAAAGTCTTCCAATTTAACTGTAAGCTTTAACAGTTCACCTACTTGTCATACCTTTCGGTCCTTTCACAGTCACTTGATAACCACTTAAAACACCATTTGTCAAGTACGGTGGCTCCCAAGACACTTTAATTTGGCACGTAGTTCTGTTTAAACAATGTAGCGATTGAGGGACCCCAGGAACTGCAAAAACATAATAAAATTAAAGACGCTTTCAGAACAAGACAAAGCAGGTTATAAAACGATTAGTCAAGGGGACATAAAAATAAACAGAAATACAAACAGGTATGGAAAAGAAAGTAAGAACAAAAAAAAATGGTAGAATAAAGTGACAACCTAAAAAGCAAGAGTATTAATGTGTTTAATCTAACCGTGTTGAAGAAAAACAATCACATGTCAAGGATTAAGTAAAAGAAAAATGTTTTATGTGCCCATAAAGAGAAAGATGTAATATTTTAAAAATGAAACATCTTCCGTGCCACTGTAGTCTACCGTAATCAATAGAGAAGGGTGGAGTGGTGCAAAATTTTAGGTCAAAAACCGATCAGTCGTGGCCACACAAATGGTGTTCTACCGTATTTCAGGGTCATTCTTTGATACGGAACAAAGATGCACTACAAATAAGTCGGAAAGACTTAGGCAAGATTTTCCGTTGCAGGTTTTTAATTATCAGAAACTCGAAATGCAATAAATGGTGTTAAACTAAGTTCACACAAATATTGCATGTGTTCCCAATGCAATTTCGGTTAGGATATAACAAAATTTGTCATGTAATGCACATACCATACCAAACAATGAAAGGATTTTGCAGTTTTTGTTTGCCCGTCAGAGTAGAATAAGAACAGACTTTAGAAGCGCGAAAAAATAAAATATTAATTAAAGTGGTTTTGGGATTGAAATGTTCAATTCCGAAAAAAAAGTGTGTATTGTCCTACATTAGTGTTTTCGCGGTACAAATTAATACCATTCTTTTTAATGTGTAAATCAAGAAAGTAAACATTGTCACCTGAAAAGGAATCGTAAATTTAAGGCTTCTATCAAAACTTTTACATTAGGATTGCACAAAAGAAATGTGACATAGCCAGCTGATGGAAGGAAATGTGTCATCGAGATGTTAATGGTTTAAGTTTCTCTTGCCTAGCCCAAAGCCAAACGTCCCACATCAGTCCTTCTTCCGTTCTAAACAATAATACTGAAGCTACATATGTTGTGAATGTGGAAGCTTAAAGATATGTCGGATGATCGATGAACGTTCGTCACACCCTAAAGTCAAAAAACGATTCTTGAGCCACAGACGGAGATTGAGGTAATGGCTTCACGAACGTTCGTCGATCATCCAACAGCAGTGTTGTTGACATGTTTACACCAAAAAAACCAAGTGTTTTTCATCGCGCTTTCATGAACTCACACAACTTGACAAAGTTCTCGATAAATAAATTTGTTTTACACTATCGTTTTGCACAGAACATCACCAATTTAACCAACGTGAGGTATTCTAAAGTTACTAACGACTTAAAATACTTCACGATTGTAAACATAATACCTCTATTAAATTACGAACTCACTTGAAGCACTTTTAATCAACTCAGTATGCCTCACTTGGACAGTGGTAAAAAGGATAGAGAAAAACTTTCACTTTCTTAATTCTGTCCAACTTTAAGGCCTAATTAACACTAGCTGCATAATGACAAAAGGACATGAACACAATGATATAAAGAAAAGATCAGGGGTTTTTTTAATTTCTTTATTTATTTTTCCCTACGTCATTATTTCCTAGTCACTATGCTCCTATTACGTCGCTATGTTACCTGGTTCACACTGTGAACATATCGACAGAACCTGAGTGCAATTCGTTTTCGGGTAACCCAGTCGCTATGACGTTATATCGCTTAGTATGAACCAGGCTTAATTCAATTGTCCCTGATGTTGAATAATTATCGATGACGTATATACAGCACCAAGGAATTCTTGTATATATAATTAATTTAAGTTTAATAACGACCCAGGAATTGAATAGAAATATTACTGCATTTCTTTCTTTTTGTCCGTTCTTCTTAACTTGAATTACAAGTTAAGAATGACCATTTTCAGAACCTGTTTTACTCAGTGGCGTAAATCATGGGGGGAATGGAGGGGGGAATGTATCCCCCAACTTGTAAGACAAGGGGGGTGTCTTATGATTTACAAACCAAAGTTCATTAAAACACGAAAACCACGGATATTATTTTGCTTTGTCTATCCTGTCCTAATGAACACACACCCATGCTTGGTTTCCTTCGCTTGGGACCCTTTAGTTCCTACCTTCCAAGCACTAATTATTTTTAAACTCAAGCACTGATTCTTTTTGAGAAACATCGTCCCCAGCTTTCTTCATGGATTTACGCCCTTGGTTTTACTCAGCATTTTCTTAAGCTTTCTGGCGTTTTTGGTTTTTAATTTTAATTTCGAGAAGTTAACATGAAGTAGATGAACGATCTTGAAGCTCGATACTCAGAAAATGATATCTGAGCCCCTGACGGGGATCGAACCCGCAACATTCTGATGACCGGTTAGACGCTCTAACCATCTGAGTATCGAGCTTGAAGATCGTTCATCTACTTCAATATATCCAAGCTCTCATGTTTCCTAAACATCAAGAAGTTAACATGATAATAAGAACGCATTTCTTTATATTCAGCCATCTCATAAAAACAGTTACTGCTTAACGTTCGCACATGAAAGTAGCTGCAAGTCCTTTAGACTCTTCTGACTAAGTCGCCAACGTCAGGAGGACCAATCGCATGCCTCATTCCATGGTATAGATCAGTTCTGTCGTAAACATTTTTTAAAAAGATCCCATCTGGCATTACATGCTTCAAAACCCCAGCACAGAATTTCGCGAATTTTACGTAATAATTGAATCGAATTATTCACGTTCTGTTTATGTGGATTTTTCAGATTCATGAAA
Organism: Heliopora coerulea; assembly: GCA_030142905.1. Lineage (NCBI taxonomy): Eukaryota > Metazoa > Cnidaria > Anthozoa > Scleralcyonacea > Helioporidae > Heliopora > Heliopora coerulea. The sequence continues at coordinate 40,554 of JASJOG010000097.1, forward strand.
TTAAGAAGATAAATTATTCTGCTATATATGTTGTTCTTTTTTATGCCCTCGCCCACCGCGCGAAGCACGCTGCGAGGGTACTAATCTCAACGTGCGTGAAGTCCTTTTGCACGCCTGGTGACTAGGGAGAAAAATTTTCGCAGTTTTTGAATAATTTATGTCTGTATTCTATTACAAATTATGTATTGCATAAATTATGTATATATATATATATATATATATATATATATACCGGAACCCTTAAGTATTCCTTAAGAACCGCTCAAGTATTCCGTGTGCAAGCCCAGGGACCGGTATGTCGTTGACCAAACCTTACCTAGGTTACTTAGGTACGTACTGAAGCAAATCGATTTGGTCTCGTTCTTTTTTCCCTTGTGTGGATCTCTAGCAAGTTGTTTACATCATATGAACACTGAAGCCTGTAAATGGTTTAAGAACGGCAAACGAAATAGCTTTCTAGGTGCTTGCGGCTGGTTTCACTTTTGCAGGACATCTTAGTTACTAGACAATTTATGATTTTAAAGGACAGTTCTAAAACTCAGCTCCTTGGAATATGTATTGGCCAACTGTTCACATTCTGTAGTAACGCTTTGACTTGGCTCTTTCTCATCAATATGAACAAAAGACGTTACTGGAACTCGCTTGTTGCCAGGACATTTGCTTAGCGACTGAGTATAAACGACATTCTTCGATGAAGTTGAATAGATGCTGATTTGTATGAATCGAGACTTTTCACGTTCTAGTACTCACTTAACCGATCTAGACAATCACAGGTACGTCTGAATCGAGGATCTTTGAAATGCAAGTTTTGTGAACGGAATAGTTTTGGGCAACTTTTAATAGTGGCTTCCCGACTTCATTCTTCCCTAAGGGAGACTTCTTGGTTCAATTATTATCGCCTGGATTTTGCTGGTGTTTAATGGCAAAAGTAGAATGCAGATTCTGATTCATTAGGACCATGGCTTTCGAATATTTTGTGATACTTATCCGGATTGTGTTCATGGTCAATTGTTCAAGAAGTGGGATAAAACACTCAGGGTCCCGAAGACTTGACCTGAGCTGACAGTCTTCGAATCCTTTCGCCGCTTTCCACATAAGGATTTCATTGGCTTCTTCAGGATCGTTTTCCCTGTGAAATGTCGCTCCACTGAAGACATTGGAATCTATTTATGGCTTGTAAACAAGAATGAAAGGCAAACAGCCACTAGAAAACACGCTGAAAAGCTACTTATCTTTGTAGACCAGACTATCCTTCGGCGAAAATGTTGTCCACTTCAGTCTTTCTCACTTCATGGGTGGCTTGTGGATGATTACCTTCACCATGTTCGACCCCTAATGCTTTCATCAGGATTTTAACACCTCTCAAGAAAGTTTAAAAGTTTAGAACCGACTTCTTTCAGTAAATTCACCGTTGAACCCTTTGTGTTGAGGTGCCACTGAACGCTTCGTTAAAAATACGTAAGAGTTGAAGGTTTGTACGCTACGCCATTTTTCTCTTTTACCAAAGTATTACAGTGGATAAAAGTACGTATTTTGCGTAATATTTCAAGTACGAGTTGGTGTTCTTCTTCCGATTTCTAGATACCGAGAAACGAGTTGAAAAACGAGGCGAAGCCGAGCTTTTTTAACGAGTTTCGAGGTATCTAGAAATCTGAGGAAGAACACTAAACGAGTGTTTGAAATTACTTCTCAAACAAACCAGTATTTTAGGCAAAAATCCAGCCGAAAGTTGGAAAAATTCAGCTGTAATCTTCCTCCGATTTCTAAATAGTGATTAATTATGTATTTCTTTTGGGGTTTTTTTCGTGAATTATTAATGAGTTTGAGATATCGCTTTACTTGTTCTTCTCTCGACAGAACTTGCACAAGGTTTGCTTGTCGTATTTTCTTCCACGTTTTGTATTTTCTTCCACATTTTGTATTTTCCGATTTTTGGTCAGCAATAAAAATGCAGAACTCTCTCATGTTTTCTTTGTTTATTTCGTCGGTTTCGTAATTCTTTTTATCTTCGTTACTAGTCTTTTACCTCCGAATGACTTCTTAGCATAAATCTTCATCGTAGCACTTCTACTAGAAATTTTTAATTAACTTTGAGATAATGTAGGATTTATCAGTTTTTTAATACAAAAAATATCAAAACAAAACTTTTTTCAATCATAAGCTATCCATAATGCTGGTATCCAACCGGTAATCTATGAGAATGCTCCGCTTTTAAGACGGAAACTGTTGCCATCTACTGAAGTGTCTTTCTTCAAAGTTAAAAAAAGTGATAAGTTTGATCCGAAAACAACACGAAATACCTCGAGATCATAACTAATACAGGGTCTTGATACAAACATCCACTGTTTAGCAGTAGAATTGTCAGAATGGATTTCACCGTTTGTGAAACCGTTAAAGGTTATTTTCCCCAAACGTTTTGCTTTAATAAAACAGAGTCGAAATTTCAAACGTAAATATGACCACGAGCAGTTTTAACACTAGAAATACGTGCACGCAAAAAACCCTCGCCCACCCTTCCAAAATATCACTCGAGAATCCAAGTAATATTGATAATTTTCCAACTTGTCAAAAAATCCTCCTTACTATAACTGGAAGACGGAATGAAATTATAATAATAATAATAATAATAATAGCCCGTAGCAGGCTGAGACCCCTTCCACTGTCCTTAGCTGGGTGGTGTACGAGTTGTAATAATAATAATAATTCAATGGAATTATTTACTGGAAAGCCTGTGAGCATTTCGATCTACCCTGTGCAGCAAAATGGTATGAACACAAACCGCCGCAGGTAGTAGAGAACGACAAAGTTACAATCCTTTGGGACTTCACTATCAACACTGACAGAACCATCCAAACGAATAGACCTGCATTAAAAACCATGAGGAGAAGACCTGCCTCATGATCGATATGACAGTACCTACAGATAGAAAAGTGTCTGCCAAAGAATCTGACAAACTATCTAAATATAAAGATTTGCAAATCGAGATCGAAAGAATGTGGCACCTCAAAACATCTATAGTGCCAGTAGTTATTGGAGCCCTCGGACTTGTTAATAAAAATGTGTGCAGTCACATTAAGAAGTTACCTGGAAAACCCAGCCTGCAGGACTTACATAAGGTTGTCCTCAACAGCGCTGTGCACCTCTTGAGAAAGGCTCTCTCGATATGATATACTTGCTTCGTCCAACAACTTGTCTTAATTTCTTTATTCATCAAAATTAACATCAGAAAGTTAATAGTATTATCCTTCTTATTGCCCCAGGTCTCTGGGTGAAACCCGGCAATATGACTGTAGAAAATAGCCTTTAAAAATAAAGTAACTATAATAATATTAATGGTAAAATTTCCTTTCCCCACAAGTTCCCTTAAATGTGCAATGTCTGTTGCGGCCTTACCTGGCGGGATGCTGGGAGCCCATAGCAGGTTGAGACCCCTTCCACTGTCCTTAGTTGGGTAGTGTGCGAGTTGTAATAATAATAATAATGGTAAAAAAACCCTCCTCCCCCAAAAAATACGCGCACAATTCGGTCTCAAATTAACAACCTACATAGCTTACATTTAAACTACTTGTCGTCATATTTATAATTAAAATTTCGATTAAGTTTTATTAAAAGAAAACGTTTGATGAGAATAACCTTAAATGGTTTAATGAATGGTAAGAGATCCGTTCTGACAATTCTACTGCTAAACAATGGATGTTCGTATCAAGACCCTGTATTAGCTGCGATCTTGAGGTATTTCGAGTCGTTTTCTTGTCAAACTTTTCACTCGTGTTGCTTTAAAGAAAGACTTTTTATTAGGTGGCCAGGCTTTCTGTCTTAAAATTGGAGCATCCACAAAGGTTACCGGTCAGTTAACAGCATTACGGGCAGCTCATGATTGAAAATTTTTTTTCTTATTTTTTGTCTTAAAAAACTGGTAAATTCTACATTATCTCAAAATTGGTTGCAAATGTGGGTTAGAACTGCTATGATGAAGATTTATGCTAAGTATTCATGAGGAGGTACAAGACTTTGGTGATGAAGATGAAACGAATTACAAAACCGAAGAAATAAACAAAGAAAACATGAACGAGTTCTGAATTTTTATTGCTGACCAAAAATCAGAAAAATACATAACATACAACAAAATACGAAAAGCAAACTTTCTGCAAGTTTCGGTCGAAAGAAGAACGAGTAGAGAAATGTAAAATACGCACTTTTTTCCTCTGCAAAACTTTCGTAAAAATGAAAAATGGCGTAACGTCCAAACCTTCAACTCTTACGTATTTTCAACTAAACATTCAGCAAAACTGAAATCAAAAATTTATAAATCAGTATTGAGACCAGTAATGCTATACGGGGCAGAATGTTGGGCGATGCGCAAGAAAGAAGACGACCTGCTGAGAAGGACGGAGATGAGAATGTCGAGGAGAATTCTGGGGGTTTCATTGAAAGACAAGATAAGGAATAAAGAGATTAGAAAAAGGTGTGGGGTCGTAGATATTATTGAGAAGGTGAGAGAAGCAAGATTGAGATGGTACGGTCACGTTGGAAGGAAAGATACAGCCGAACCTGTTAGGAGCATTATGGAGATGGTGATTAAGGGCAACAGAGGACGAGGACGACCGAAGAAGAGATGGATGGACTGTATAAACGAGGACTTAACTGTGAAGAAGTTGACTACGGATATGGCAAGAGACAGAAAGAAATGGAGGATTAGAATCCGAGCAGCCGACCCCGAGACAGTCTGGGACTAGAAGCTGGGTAAAAGAAGAAGAAGAAGAAGAAGATTCAGCAGCATCTCAACACAAAGGATTCAACGGTGAATTTGCAAAAAGACGACTGCTTTAAACTTTTAAACTTTGCTGAGAAGTTTTTTAAATCCTGATGAAAGCACTACTGGTAGAATACGGTAAAGTTCATCATCCACAAGTCACCCGAGAAGTGAGAAAGACTGAAGTGGACAACTGTTTCGCCGAACGATAGTTTGGAGACCAAAACAAGTACCTTTGCAGCGTGATACCTGGTCGCTGTTTACCTTGCACTTCTTGTTTGGAGCCAGAAATAAATCTCGACGTCTTCAGTGGGGCGACATTTCCTAGAGAGAACAATCCTGAATGAGGGAATGAAATTCTTGTGTAGAAAGCGGAGAGAACATCCAAAGTCTGTTGCGGCCTGGACAAGTCTTGTGGACGATGAGTGTTTTATCCCACTTCTCAAACAACTGACCATGAACGCTGTCCAGTTAAACACTAAAAACTATTCAAAAGCCATCATCCTGCAAAGATGAATGAAGCAGAATCTTCATTCTACTTTACCAATAAACACCAGTTAATTTCAGAAGATAATACTAGGTACAAAAAGTCTCCCTTGGGTAAGAATGAAATCGGGAAGCCACTTTTGAAAGCTGCTCAAAACAGTTCTGTTCGTAGAACTTCTATTTCAAAGCTACTCGATTCAGACTTACCTGTGATTCGGTAGCTCAGGCAAGTGGTTGCCAGACCGTGAAAAGTATCGAGATATCTACAAATCAGCATCTATTCAACTTCAGTGAAGAATGTTGTTTACACTTAGTCGCTCCGCAGATGTCCTGACAGTAGATTTTGGCACATTATGCTAGCATTATTTTGAGCATAATAACATGGCAAAACATGGAGCATAATGCCAGCATTTTAGCAAGATTTTTGTATCATTAAAAAGGAAAAATTTGTCTAAAGTGATGAAATTCACCGAGAAACAGCCAAACATATATATTTCAGAGGTTTATAGCCAAAACTAGAGAGAGCCTGGGTCTAGTCAATGCCCACATTCATACTGGTCAGCGGTTCAGCGTGTGCAGCCGCCATATTGTTTGTTCGATATTCCAGTATGGATGACTCAGACAAAAGTAACCAACCTCCAACCAGTAGAAGCATAATCGAAGCCTTAAAAGCACCACTGCAGTCAGATCTGTCAAGGAAACGGAAAGTGGCAAGTAATTTACCACACGAATGTAAACGATATCAACCACCAAACGCTGCAGCGAACCCCAAAAACGTAAGCGTACAACAGCGTTTGGACGAATTCAAAGGAGGAGAATTTAAGGCGTTTGGTGACAAACTTTTTTGTACTGCTTGTAGAGAAGAACTGGAGACAAAAAAGTCTGTTATTTAACAGCACATAAAGTCAGTAAAGCACATAAATGGAAAGGAAAGGTTGTAAGATAAAATAGCCAAGGAAAAGGACATTGCAGAAATCATTTTAAACTACGACAGAGAAGTGCACCCCAAGGGTAAAAGCTTGACTATATCGTCTAAAGGTAGTCCGTACCTTCCTAAAAGCTGGCATACCTATGAACAAAATTGACCTTTCTAGAGGTCTTCTTGAGGAAAATGGCTATTCATTAACACACAGTTCTCATCTCAGTGAAATCAGTGATGTAATTAGCAGAGAACACAAGGAGTCTATCAAGAAGACCATTTGTGGCAAGTATGTATCTGTAATTTTTGATGGAACAACACACGTAGCTGAGGCTTTGAACATTATTCTGCGATTTGTGACAGAAGACCCAGAAGGATGGAAAATTGAGCAGAAACTTGTTCGATTGTTACTTGTTGCAAAGGCAATGACTGGCGAGGAACTTGCGCAGCAACTTATGGTGACATTGTCTACTAATCTTGGAATCAATTCTGCTCTTCTTCTGGCGGCCATGATGGATTGAGCCTCAGTCAATAATGTTGCTCTAAGACATCTCAAAGTACTATACCCTAATCTTGTGGACATAGGCTGCTTCAGCCACACTCTTGACCATTTTGGTGAGAACATGCTAACGCCTTTGCTTGATAGCTTTGTCAAGTTTTCGTTTAGTCTCTTTGCCCATAGTCCAAGAGGGGGAATTGCCTTTCAGACACAAACAGGGCAAAGACCAAAGTCTTACTCAACTACAAGATGGTGGTCACAGTTCGAAGTTATTAAGCAACTGCATGATTTATTTGGGGATATCCCCTAATTTCCTCAATGGTCACGATTTGCCAGAAATCCCAGAGGAAATTGCTCCAGGTTATTGACGACCCACAGCAGCTGGCTCTTGTGAAGATGTAGCTTGCAGCTACTGTTGATGGAATGGAACCATTTGTGAAATCAACCTATAATCTGGAAGGAGATGGTTCACTTGTATTGCCAGCATATGAAGAGTTAAGGGAAGTAGAGGCAAGCATGACCTGTGCTAATTACCCCAATGTCACTGCATTGGCAAGCACCTATGCTGGAATTAATGTGCATTTGAAGCAGCAGTGGATTAATTATGCCAATGAATGCATACAGGCAGCTTACTAATACTACCATGATAAATTCACCAATGGTCCTCTTCGACAAGTGCTTATGTTCAAGGCATCCCTCCTTTTTAATCCAGTCAAGGTGAATGAGATGCAACTAGTTGCTGCTTGCATTGATGAACTGCGTTGCATCCCCTTTTTGGACTCTGATCATCTCATTCAGTCCTTAAAGGATGAACTTCCCACTGATCTAGCCCATGCAGATCACGTAACTTGTGAGACAGATGTGTTGCAATGGTGGGATCGTCACTCAAGACCTACCAACTTGGTCTAAAGTATGTAAGAACATTCTCCTTCTGCAGCCGTCTTCAGCGGCATCAGAGAGAGTCTTCTACCTACTTGACAATTCTTTTACTCACCGGCAAGAAAGGGCTCTTGAAGACTACAATGAGGCTTCCATTATGTTACAGTATAAAGAGAAATGAGTTGTTTGTGTCTCGTAACTCTCATTGTTTTAACACTGACTGCCTTCATACGCAAGACAGATGCAAAATATTAAGCTCAGATTTTGACAAGATAACTGTTGCAAACAAAGCCTGTACGCTTTGAATCAATGTTACAACATGTTTTGTGTTATGCTTATTAGTCAATAAGCCTAGTTGGCGCCAAGCCTAAATGTAATTTTCAGGTTTCCATTGAAATACATCCCAGTTACTGAAAATTTTTGTGTGTATTATTGTGTATGTATTGATGGAACTTTCGAGCATTTTAGCAAGGCCATAAGAGCATAATAGTAAAAATTTTGAGCATTAAGCATTAGCATAATAGCAAAAATTAAAAAAATAACGTGCCAAAGCATACCTGACAGCAAGCGAGTTCCCTTACGTCTTTCGTTCATATTTGTCAGGAAGAACCAAGACAAAGCGTTGCTGCAAAAAAATGAACAGTTGGCCAATGCGTATTCCAAGGGGTTAACTTTAAGAACTGCTCTTTCAGGTCCTAAATTGTCCAGATACTAACATGGTCTCCAAAAGTGAAACCAGGAGCAAGCACCAAGAAAACCATTTCGTTTGTCGGTCTTAAATCATTTACTGGCTTCAGTGTTCAAATGATGTAAACAACATCCGAGAGATCCATAAAACGGAAAAGAGAACGAGACCAAACCGATTTGCTTCAATACAGACCTAGGTAACCTAAGGTTTGGTCAAAAACATACCAGTAACCAAGCTTGCACACAGCATTCTTGAGTGACCGGAATCCATGGATATATACCTCTATATATATATAGATAGATACACAATGCGAAAATTTTTCTCGCTATTCACCACGCGCGTAACAGGACTCCACGCACGTCAAGATTAGTACCTTCGCACCGCGCTTCGCGCAGTGGGTTAGGGGATAAAACAAGTTCCAGTTTGGGTTGTTAATATTCGTGTCCAAATGTTTTATTTTTCTTATATTGCATACCCTTTTCCATTTATAGTAAGGAGGATTTGTCTTTTTGACAATTATGAAATATTATCAGTGTTACTTGGATTCTCGAGAGATTTATTGGAAGGGTGGGCGAGGGGTTGTTGCGTGCACGTATTTCTAGTTTCATCATATATCCGCCACGGCGTCTCGAGAGCTTTTCTACAAACAATTAAGTTCATCGACTCAAACGTGTTCGGTTTATTGCACAATTGTATATAACATAAATTTTAGCAATGACTAGCAATGTAAGGCATTGTCACGTAAGGAGAGATGAACGCTCCTTCAGGCATTTTACTATAAGAAGTTACGTCTTTATCCGTTGATCTGGACTACAATTAACCCTGTTCTGCTTTCATTTAGGCGTGGGCTGGAGGATATCACGCGGGGATTTGTCTGATTCTGTGTGACTAACGTAAGGTAACTTTTCGTACCTGGAAATAGTACTCGGTGCGGTATTACGATTCTGTCCATGAAAGTCAATAGACGGCATCGTAAGGTGTCAGTGTAGAAAAGGACGGACTGGTGAACAAAGCATGAATTTCATGGCATGGATCAACGTTAACAAGTATAGCAAGTATACGTTAAACTCAACCTGATTCAGGCGTTGTAACGATTTTCATGTCACTGAATGGGCTATCGTCACCTTCAGTAGTTGTTCTAAGCCAAAATGAGTATTTTGAAACAGGTTTGACATCGCTCATCATAAAAATATCCTCGTCGCCTTTGTACACAATATTATTATCTACAAAAAAAAAACGGAAGACAAAATTCAATAAAAAGTTATAAATGTTAATTCAGTTACTTCAAAAGTTGAAGCCATGGTGCCCGAAAAAATCAAATCGTCCTCAGGCTCAATCGAACGAAATGTTTTGGGGTAGCTCGACATTCAGTGGCATATTAACTCTTCCAGCAGTGGGTTTTTAGCTGACGACCAAGCCGGATATTTCGAGTTCCACAAGAGTTCAGCATTAAAGCCGGCGTTTAGACTTAAAAATCACCAATTATTCCGTATCATTAACTAATAAGATTTGTTTACAAAGTAATGCGTACAGTAGAGGAGCAGAGGGACCATCAAGATAATGCTACTGTATGAGCAAGAAAACGATTTGGAAATGGAGAAAACGCAGATGCACAAGATTACAAGCAAACGTCTAAAATCAGAAGGCCAAGATATTCCCTTGGAAGCAAACCTTACGGATCTTTTGCATGCGAATGTTTTTTGCCACAATCTCGCTTCGACATGTCTGAGCATGCAATTCACTCCTTCCATGTCTTTATTTCTAGTCTTCTGTTAGTGCACAAGCGTAAAATGCGCAAATTTAGTTGCGGCACAAGCCAGAATAAAATACCATGGGATTTAGCCGAGTAAAACAGCAGAACACCTTTTATAGACTTAGAGTCCGCGAGGTGTAATGTCAAGCTTTATCGTTAATCAAACGTTCTGGATTTACTGGATCATTAAAATAACAGACAAGTATGAATCTGAGCGATATCCTGGGAAATATATTGTCAAAATTAATATCGTAAATAATAGTTTGAGGGTTACTGGGTGACCAGTCACCAATGTTACTTCAAATCTATAATTCAAAGCTCATTGTTGCACCATAGGACAGAAGTACGTCATTTTCCCTGAAAGGACTCGATATGAAACTTACCCAAATAAACGCAACATCATAATCTACTCCTGAAGATATGATTTTGAAGCACTGAAATCACAGGGGCAAACAAACCGGGTGACATTGGTGGCACGTGTCCTTGCTTTAGATTTATAAGAAGTACCTTTAATATTTCAAAGTTTCCTTCTCTTTTGTAATAAACACATCATTGAAAGTAAGGATACATGGTCAAATGGTATATATTCGAGGACGCTCTTTTCATGTCCAAAAGGTCATGTGATCATCCCAAAGTTTTATCCTACGCACAGTCGGAAAAAGCATATTTTCATTCGTTTTCGCTATTTTCACATGCATGTCAACTTTCTGTCCAACAACAGCAGCTAAGCACTAAGAGCCAATTCAAATCAAAATTGAATTGGCAATGATTCAACCAAACCCTTCAAATCACGGCAAACAAACGGATGTAAACTTTGATGATATAATTTCAAGAGCAAGGTAAAAGTTAGTTGACAACAACTTTAATCCAATACTATAAATATGTGTTTGCAGCAAACTCTCGCCCACCCTTCCAATATATCCCGCAAGAATCCGAGTAAGATTCATAATTTTTCAAAATTGTCAAACGACAAATCGTCCTTATTATAACCGGAAGACGGAATTGAATAAAGGAAACACAATATTTGGCCACAAATATTGACAATCCAAACTGGAAATTATTTTATATTTAAACTGCTTCTCGTCAAATTTACGTTTAAAATTTCGATTCTGTTTTATTAAAACAAAACGTTTCGTGAGAATAATCTTTCACGGTTCAATAAATGAGAGATCTATTCTGACAATTCTGCTGCTAAACAATGGATGTTCGTGTCAAGACTCTGTATTAGTTGTGATCTTGAGGTACTTCGAGTCGTTTTCAATTCAAACTTTTCACTCACTTTGATTTAAAGGAAGATTTTCTAATAGATGTCTGGGCTTTCCGTCTTAGAATTCGAGCATCCTCAAAGGTTACCCGGTCGGATACCAGTATTACGGACAGCTCATAATTGGAAAATTTTTTTTTGATATTTTTTGCCTTAAAAACATGATAAATTCTACATTTTCTCAAAGCTGGTTACGAATGTCACTTTGGTGACGAAGATGAAACGAATTACGAAACCGACAAAATAAACAAAAAAATATGAACAAGTTCTGAATCTTTATTGCTGACCAAAAATCGGAAAATACAAAACATACAACAAAATACGAGAACCAAACATTGTGCAAGTTTTGTTGAAAGAAGAACGGGAAGAGGGAAGTATAAGATGTACCTTTTCCGCAGTAAAACCTCCATGGAAAAGAAAATGGCGTACAAACCTGCAAGTCTTATGAATTTTCAACTAAGCATTCAGCGGCACCCCAATACAAAGGGTTCAACTGTGAATTTGCAAAACCGAAGAAGACATCAAACTTTCTTCAGAGGTTTTAAAATCTTGATGAAAGCATTACTGGTCTAATACAGTAAAGGTCATGTCCACAAGCCACCCTAGAAATGAGAAAGGCTGAAGTGGACAACTGTTTCGCCGAAAGATAGTTTGGTGACCAAAAACAAGTAGTTTTGCTGTGTGTTACCTGGTGGCTGTTTACCTTGCAATTTTGTTTTGAGCCAGAAATAAATCCCCACATCTTCAGTGGGGCGACATTTCATGCGGACAACGATACTGAATGACGCAATGAAATCCTTCAGTGGAAAGCGGAGAGAGCATCCAAAGTCTGTCAAGGGCTAGACAAGTCTTCTGGATGATGATCAATGTTTTATCCCACTTCTCAAACAATTGACCATAGACGCTGTCCGGTTAAATGCTACAAAATATTCAAAAACCATCGTCCTGCAGAAATGAATGAACTAGAATCTCCATGTTACTTTATCATTAAACATCAGCAAAATCCAGGTGATAATATTTGGTACAAGAAGTCTCCCTTATGAGGGAAGAATGAAGTCGGCAAGCCACTTTTGAAAGCTGCTCAAAACCATTCCGCTCGCAGTACTTGTATTTCAAAGCTACTCGATTCAGACGTACCTGTAATTGTGTAGCTCAGGTAACTCGTTACCAGAACGTAAAAAGTCTCGAGATTTATAGAAATCAGTTAATATTCAACTTCAGCAAAGAATGTCGTTTACCCTCAGTCGATTAGCAAATGTCCTGACAGTAAGCGATTCCCCTGACGCCTTTTGTTTATATTCATCAGAAAGAACCAAGGCAAAGTGTTGCTGCAAAAAGTGAACAGTTGGCTTGTGCATATTCCAAGGAACTAATTTTGAGAACTACTCCTTTAAGTCAATAATTGTCCAGTTACTAATATGGCCCCAAAAGCGAAACCAGCTGCAAGCACCAACAAAACCATTTCGTTTGCCCGTCTTAAAGCATTTACTGACTTCATTGTTCAAATGATGTAAAAATGTCTGAGAGATCCATACAAGGGAAAAAAGAACAAGACCAAATCGATTTCCTTCAATACGGACCTAAGTAACTTAAGCAAGGTTTGGTCAACAACATGCCAGTCCCCGAGCTTGCATACAGCATTCTTGAAGAGGTGGGAATGCCGATTAAGAGTATATTCAGAAACAGCATGACATTTTCACTCAATTATTATAAGTGAACAGATGAAGGAAAAGTTGAGTGCCTAACTATCTCCACTTTAAGACCCAACCAGGACCTATTGCGAAAATGCAACTTCTTGGCCTTCCGCTGGGAATCGAATTCATAAATACTGAACTCGTGGCCATGCTCTAGGCAACGGCTTCTGTAGCTCAGTTGGCAGAGCATCGCACTAGATTCGCGGGGTCGCGGGTATGATTCCCAGCCGGAAGGCCAAAACGTTGCATTTTCGCAATAGGCCCCGGTTGGGTCTTAAAGTGGAAGTAGTTGGGCACTCGACTTTTCCTCCATCTGTTCACTTATATGTATATACATATATATATATATATATATATATATATATATATATATATATATAGAAACATATATACACAATGGGAAAATTATTCTCCCTAGTCAACACTCGTGTGACAGGACTCCACGCACGTCGAGATTAGTACATTCCCACTGCGATTAACGCGGTGGGTGAGGGGATAATGCACAAACTAAAGTTGTTAATTTGAGTGCAATCAGTCTCGTAGGGCTCATTTTAATAAGATTTATATCGTCGCACATGCAGCAATAAAATTTGACGACTGAGTAAGAGAAAAACAGTGAGACTTAATCCCGTCGAATCTCAATGTTTCGCGTCTCAAATCGAGGAAAGCATCAAGGCTCTGAGGGATTGGATCTTAATGGGCTTCAAACACACCAGTCGTTAAGTAAACAGCCCCATTTTTGCTTTTCCGTAAGCAAGGAAGATATTTTTAAAACTCGAAAAGAAAATGCCAAAGGCTTGGGGTGGGTATATGCACATGCTTTAAGAGTTGATGTGATTTCAATCCTCTTACTATAGTAACAATGGAAATTTAACAGTAGAAGACGCCTATAGGCCGAGTGTGAAATAGATCTGGAATCTAGATCTCCAGACCTTGCTAGGGAGCAAAGAAAAGGTAATATTGCTTCTGCTCACGTGAATGTAGTATTTCTTTTTTCACCCCTATCTTCCTTACCATTGTCTTTATGATGGCCCTTATCCTGTTCCACATCTTTATCCTGAACCTGATAATTTTCCAATTTCTCATCCTTATCTTCATTTAACCCTTATGCTCACCTCTATTCTTTCCCATATGCACTTCTACATAATTGCCTGATCCCTATCACTGTCGTCACCTTTATCCTAATCTTTACTATGGTGTTTCCGAACATCACAATTTTAGAGTTCTGGTTTGACTGCATCAAATTGTCTGGGGTTTGTTACAGTGAAATTGTAGGGTTGTAGCAAAAGTAAAATCTTACTATTAAAATCTATTTTTAAACCTATCGATTATGTCGATTTCAGTTACACTTTGAATGACATAGTTTGACAATTTCTAGGGAATCGTGGATCAACATAGACGTTTTCACAAATTTTTTGACCCTCTAAAACATCTGGCCAAGATTCGTTGGTGTTAGTCAGGACAATTCTGATCATTTCTACATGAAGAATCACGAGACCTGGTACAATAACATAGTTAATGAAAAGAGTATTTCTAAAAGGGCTTTGGTATGGTATACAATATGTTATAAGTGAACAGATGAAGGAAAAGTTGAGTACCCAACTACCTCCACTTTAAGACCCAACCGGATCTAAAAAAAGGTAAAGTATAATAGGGTAAAGTATATGGCATATGTATCTTTTAAGGATTGAATAAACTAAAAAAGGCAGTCACTCAAATCCTGCTCATTAGGCTGTCACGGCCCACGCTATATTGAGCAGCATAAACTATGAATGAAGTAACCGTGAAATGAAAGAGAAATAATGTTTTAAAAGTCAAGTGTACAATAAATCTGGCTAATACTCTTGAACTTGGTATATAGAGTGCTCAAGGAAAATATCTAGAGTACCGTAAGAATTTTGATCACGATTCATGATGAACATAAAAACTTCCAAAATCCCGTGCCAGCAGACAATTTTACGAAATAAAGTAAAAAAAAATTCCGAAAAACAATGACATCTTGAAAACCCCAAATCGCAATCATTCGTCGTCTTGTTTTTAACTCATATCATGGCTTCCCAAGATGTCATTGATTTTCGGAATTTGTTTTTTACTTTATAAAAGCTTCCATCGATAGCAGTACAGTAACAACGAATTAAACTCACTCGACTGTAAGCTGGTGGTGTCTAGTAGACAAATGTATGCAATCCCTACCTATTTTTTTCAAAGTGGCACTTATCATGTAATCAAGTGAAGGAGTGAAGTGACTTTTGACCCTGCTTTGTTCATAATACTCCCTTGATCGTGAACGACGGGACACTTGATCACACTCATTGTCAATCATTAAGATCAAGTCCATGTGGCTAGGCTTGGACTAGGCCCGTATTTCAACCCCAATTGAAAGACGTCAATTTGTCAGTTGAGAGTTTGCCAGTTCTTTCATTAGAGTTGTCTCCGGCACCATCCACCAGTAAAGCAAAACGTAGCAACCGGTCATGGTATAAAAATTTATCTTCGCTTAAACATATCAACAGGTCATGTCATGCAAATTTAGAATGATCTACGATATTTAGCTATAAAACCATATGTATATATAAAACAACGTGATGGTCACTACATAAATATGTTACAGTTATTGATGGATGTGGTTTCCTTGATGTATATCGTACATAGTTTTTCGTACCCAAGGATAACTGTTCTTTGACGTCAAGGGCATGAGTGGTTACGTTTTTGTTGTCAGAGTAGTGGCTTCACTCCATCATTTATAAATAAGGACAGATAACGTGTCTGGGCTTACTTCCCTTTCGTTAGCATACTCTTTTTCAACTACAAGAATTTTGGATGGAGTTGATTTTTTACAATCACGTAAAAAGTTTCGATAAAACTGAATTTCCTTCAATCTTCGTACCAGTTCGTGGCAACCTTTGCTGATTAACAGCAAGTTCATATAAATCATGTCTTGTGCTGCAGAGGTCTGACAACAAATTGTAGCCGCGCCTACCAATAACCCCACTTTTTGAGGTTTGATCCCCTTTCAAGTAATACTTCTTGAGTAAAATTATTTCCTCGGCACGCGTTTAAAATTTATGTCATCAACAAAATTCTTATAAACAAAACACATAGACTAGAACTCTATATCTTTTAATTTTTTATATTCACATTGTTTAGTCTTTAGATATCCGATTAAACGCTCATTCGCGTATTTGATCTGACAATTAATATATATATTATATATATATATATATATATAAGTAACTACAAAAGACAAAATTTTGCTGCCACTACTCTGAGTTTCACGCGCTCAGGCGATCATCAGGCAACTGATAGATAAGATTTAATTATTCATATATATATATACAGGTAACAAAAGTTCAAAGGAAGTGTTTGGTTACATGTCGGCATTTGCTGAATAGTTCGGACTGAATAGCGCGTGAAACTCAGAGTAGTGACAGCAAAATTTTGTCTTTTGTATTTACTTATTCGCTCTACCAGTAACGGTATTGAGCGCTCTATATTTTCATTCCAACGCTGCAACCTTCGTGGTACTCATCATTGGATTATATATATATATATATATATATATATATATATGTACATAAAGAGAGAGAGAGAGAGAGAGAGAGAGAGAGGGAGGGAGAGGGAGAGAGAGAGATAGAGAGAGATAGAGAGAGATAGAGAGAGACAGAGAGAGACAGAGACAGAGACAGAGAGAGAGAGAGACAGAGAGAGAGACAGAGATAGATAGATAGATAGATAGATAGATAGATAGATAGATAGATAGATAGATAGATAGATAGATAGATAGATAGATAGATAGATAGATAGATAGATAGATAGATAGATAGATAGATAGATAGATAGATAGATAGATAGATAGATAGATAGATAGATAGATATAGGTATAGGTATATATCCAGAGATTCCGGTTCACTCAAGTATGCCACGTGCAAACTCGAGTACTGGTATGTTTCTGACAATACGAGAGGTCGGGTTGATAGTTATTACTTTCGTTCTTTTCTCGCTTTTATGGACCTCTGCGAATTTGTTTATATCATTTGAACACTGAAGCCAGTAAAAGATTGAACAACAGCTCGCGAAATGGCTTTCTCTAAAAAGAGTTGGTGCTTACAACTGGTTTCAGTCTTTGAGGCCATCTTAGTAACAGAAGCACATATGACTCAGATTTTGAAAGAGCAGTTTTCAAACTTAGCTCCTTGAAACTGATCACTATTCTGATCAATATCTATAAAAGACGTAAAAGAACTCGAGCTGGCGTTTGTTGTTTGGACATTTGCTGAGGGACTCCTTGTAAACGACATTTTTCGCTGATATTCAACGGGAGGCGATTTGTATGAATTGTGAATTTTCAAGTTTGGCAATTATTTTATTGAGCCGTAATTCCCAAGTTCGTATAAGTTGAGAAACGGGATGGTTCACTAATCTTCCTTACGGACCATTATTTAAGCAGCTTTTGAAAGTAGCTTCCCGACTTCATTCTTCGCTAAGGGACACTTCTTGTACCAAATATTATTTTCTTTTCCATATACAACAAGCATCTACTTTCTTCTAGATTTTAAAATTTTCTGGTAAGCTTGAACTCGTCTTCTTTCCACAAATTTGCCGTTCAACCTTATTCGTTGAGGAGCCGGTAAATGCTTCGTTAAAAACCCAAACTTGCGAGTTTGTACGCTTCTTCATTTTTCATTTTTATGCATTCGTAAATGAACGAAGGAGAAAGTTTACCCACGTAAAAGGTACTTCTGCTCCTCTCAACTCGTTTTTGTTTACACAAAAGTTATACTAGGTTTGCTTGTAATATTTTGTTTTCCGTGTTTTCTGTTTTCCTTTTTTTTTGGTCAGCAATAAGATTGCGGAATTCGTTCATGTTTTCTTTGTTTATTTTGTCGGTTTCGTCATTCGTTCTATCTTCGTCACAAAAGTCTTGCACCTTCGGTTCAATAATTAGTATAACTCTCCATCAAAGCACCTCTCACACATTTGTAACCAACTTTGAGATAATTTTTTAAGACAAAAATATTAAAAAAGTTTTCAGTCATGAGTTATCCGCAATGCTGGAATCCGACCGGTAACCTATGAAATTGCCACATTTTTAAGACGGACAGTCTCGCATGTCATAAAAAATCTTTCTTTATGGCAAAATGAGTGAGAAATTTGATTGGAAAACCAAACGAAATACCATGAACTCGCAACTAATACAGGGTCTTGATACCAGCATCCATTGTTTAATTGTGAAAATGGATCTCTCAGCATTTCATTAGTCATTTACAGTTATTCTCGCCGAACGTTTTCTTTTAATAAAGCAGAACTAAAACTTTAATTGTAAATACGAAGAAAAGCTGTTTAAATACAAAATAAATTCCAGTTTGCATTGTAGTCAATTTGTGTCCAAACTGTGTGTGTGCTGTTTTTTTAATTGCATTCACTCTTCCAGTTATAATAAGTACGATTTGTTTTTTTCACAATTTTGAAAAGCTATCAATCTTACTCCAATTCTCGAGAATTATATTGGAATGGTGGGCGAGGGCTGTTGCGTACATGTATTTCTGGTATTTTTGGAACCTAATGCCTGGTTGGGGTTGCCGATGCATCACTCTCACGAAAAATGCAGAACATTTGATACATATGATTTAACGTAATCCCCTCCCCCACCGAGTACCGATTTGAGGGCCGAAGGCCTGAGTGAGCAAGGGTAATAATCTCTACTCGCGTGGTGTCCATTTACGAACGTGGTAACTAGTGGAAAAAAATTTCGCAGTGCATAAGTGCGTTTGTACATGTGTGCATATCAGTAGATTCCGGTCACTCAAGTTTACTGCCAGCAAACTTGGAGACTGATATGTTCTTGAAAAAACGAGAGGTCGGATGGAAGGATATTGATCTGGTTCTTTTTTGGCCTGTAATGGACATCTATAAGGAGTTGTTACATCATTTGAACTCTGAGGCCAATAAATGGTTTAAGACAAGCGAATTAACTAACGAAACGACTTTCTTGGCGCTTGCGACTGGTTTCACTTTTGGAGGCCATCTTAGTAACTGGACAATTTATGACTTCAAAGAGCAGTTTTCAAACTTAGCTCCGTGGAATAGCCCAACTTGATGACTTTTCGAAGCAACGCTTTGACTTGGTTCTTTCTGGTGAACATCTACAAAGACGTACGGGAACTCGAGCTAGCGCTTGATGTCCGAACATCTGCTAAGCGACACAGTGTAAACATTCATCGCTAATGTTGAATGGATGCTGATTAGCATAAACCTAGACTTTTCACGTTCTGGTAACTACTGCACTGAAGTACACAATATACAGGTACGGCTGAATTGAGAAGCCTTGAAATACAACGCGTGTGAACGGAATGTTTAGTTAATCTTTCCTTGCAAACAACTGTTCTGGGCAGTTTTCAAAAGTAGCTTCGGACTTCATTCTTCCTTTATAAGGGAGACTTCTTGTACCAAATATTATCGACTGGAATATGCTGGTGTTTAATGGCAAAGTAGTATGAAGATTCTGAGTCATTCCTATATCTGTTGGATGGTGGTTTTTGAATATTTCGTAGTGCTTAACCGGATAGCATTCATTATCAGTGGTTTGAGAAGTGGACAAAACACTCAATACCTACACCATTTTTAATTCAAAATCGTCAGAACAAATTCGAAAGATGTCAAATCAAATTCATAAGAAGTCAAAACTAAATTACAAAAAGTCAAATCAAATTAGTGCGATGCCAAATGAAATTCAACCATTCTCTTAATTGAAAGAATGGTTCTCTTGACATTTGTTAAGCCGTCAAAGATCATACTTGCCATACGCTTCTCACTGTACGTTTTGTTTTGAAACTGAATTGAAATTTTAATTGTAAATATGACGACCAATCTGTGTGTGTTAAGTAATATTTCATAAACTCGTGTCTCGTGCTTTACCAGGGGTTACAAACACGAGAGAACAATGAAAATCACAAGGCCGTGAACCGAGTGATTTTCATTGTTCTCAAGTGTTTGTAAAACATGAGAGGATAATGAAAATCACGAGGCCGTAGGCCAAGTAATTTCTGTTCTCGAATGTTTTACAAACGCGAGAAAATCACGAGGTGGTAGGCCGAGTGTTTTTATTGTTCTCGAGTGTTTGTAACCCCTGGTAAAACACGGGATACGAGTTTATGAAATAGCTTCTCGATCGTCTATTTTGAATTTATAATTAAGAAATGTGGTAATAAACGGATCTAAGTATGGGCCGTTTATTATCTGATTTCTTAATTATGAATTCAGTTTACGTGACCTATACCGGATTTCAATACACATGCACATGACCAAATATTTTAGTGTGGTTGGTTAATTAGGTCATGAATTATTAACGAGTTTTAGAAGTATTTTTCATTTTAATTGTATTCACTGTTCCAGATATAATAAAGACGATTGGTCTCGAATTCTCCAGGCATATATTGGAAGAATGGGCGAGGGGTTGTTGCGTACGTGTATTTCTAGTAAGATAAGTGATCACACGTGTTGTTTAAACGTTTCATTCCAATGTGGAAACTTTTCATAAGACGTTTCTCACATTTTGGAAACACACAAGTTTTCCACGTTCTCAAATTTCGCGTACAATTTAATTTCAGATGCTATACACATGTCACATGCAAAATCTGGCATTTGGATTTTACATATGAACGTACTTATTCATATAAATTTACTTTAACAAGTTAGTATTTCGAAATCATACAACAGTTTGTCGATATGAGCAACAAAAGAAAGGTCAACATGCCAATTGCATGTACCACACTATATCAGTGGAATTGATTGGCCCGCATGGACTGATGGACGGGCATTTATGGACTTGGGTTTGGTTCAGGTAACGATTTAAAATGTCGAATATAAAAGCGGTTTCCATCCTTGTTGTTAGGGTTGACTCTCGATTACATTAGCCAAGAAAAACTACATATCACAATCAGTTATTTTCGTTTCATAGTTTAGGTCATTGTACAATATTCATAATTGCTTTAAAAAGCTTCTTGCACTACTTCTACTCCGTTTATTTCTAGTTAAAATCCTTGTTATACTTTGAAAAAAGTAATAAAAATAAGTAAAAATGACAAAAAATATTAAAAATATATAAGAATTTGTTAACGTCTATATCAATTGCCACTAATCTAAACTTACCTTGTTGTCCTGATAATACAACAATACATTGGTACACACCTCTATACAGCTCATAAGTAACTTCGAGCCCACTCTTCGGAAAGATCTTTTCCCACCTAGCGGATATTACGTAAGCACTTTCAACTATACAAAAAAAAAATACGAATTTCAAGACTTCAGCGAAAAGTTCCTTGTAAAAGAAGGGGACTTTAACTGTACTGTTACGATAATTAAACGGTATTTATGAGATTTTCCAATACAAGGAAGCAAACGCGCTCTACATTATCAGAAGCATTAGGCAATTGGAGGCTTGCAGATGACGTCAGGAAGGCCAGGTTTGAGGAATTTATACAAACATATCTCATTAGCTGCTATTGCATATGACCCCCCATAAGACTGTCGTATCTCGGTGTTATAAATCTTGAGAGATTTACTGCAAACCATCAATACAATCACTGTAATTTCTTTCATGAAAATTTGGTCTTTTTAACTGTACAAGATGTTATTCGAATAAAATCATGACCATATCACAAAGAAACCTACCCAGAACAAGATACAGCTTCAGTTCTGTTACACAGATCTAGCTCTTGAACGCTGTGTCCTCTGGAGATAATCCAAATTATCTGGGGACGGTTGTTTAAAGTGATCATGAAACGAAAATTAAGTTTGTCTTCTATGAAAGACTTCATAATATGGCAATGGAACACCTTCTAAAGAGTTTCTAGTTTTCACCTCGTTCTCGACAAATTTCAATTTGTTCTAAACGTAAATGAGACGACCTGCGATATCATTTTGGTGACAGAACATTTTGACTTATGCAAAATAATTTATACTTCCGATGTAATCCAACGAAGTCACTTGAAACTTTACAAATTCATTGGATTCATGAAACTAAACAGCTCCGCATTAACATGGTGTTGTCCCATTAATCTTATCATTCCCATGCAGACTATTCTTCCCACAAAAAGAAATTGATTTCATTCTACCACCATAAAGGAAGGTACTGTTCTTTCTTTCAAGATTTATAAAATGCTGAAGGCAGCATTCCTGGCTCATTGCGATTTATAAAAAAATTCGATCAACTTGCTATTCTATCAATTGGCCATAAAATTGAAGGCTTTTGATAAATTATCTCACCGCTTGCTGTTAAGAAAATTGGAAGACCTTGGAGTCTGTGATCAGTTAATGTCTTGGTTTAGAAGCTACATGTCTGGCAGAAAGCAACGTGTGGTGCTAAAGGGTCAACAATCAGACTGACTGAAGGTTACTTCGGGAGTTCCCCAAGGATCCATCTTGGGACCCTTCGAAAGTTCGTCAAAATAAATTATAATTTTGGTCAGAGAACGTCTCCAATCATTATGCCTCTAACTGACCGCGCATCATCCATATTTGAAAAAACCTCAGAGATGTAGCTAATTAGTCGATTCGTCAAAACGCTAATAAAAATTAGTCAAAATATTGCAACCAAAAATGACGTCAAAATGAAATACCTTGAGAACAAGGCGAGAAATGGATAAACAATAGAAAGGGTTCCTTTACCATTTCGGTTATTCTTTCAAGTTAGATAAACCTAATTTTCGCTTCAAAACTTCTTTAAACCTGGTCGGTCCCAATCCGAATCATTTCATTTTACCCTAGCCAACCGCAGACGATTTTGCTAGTCAAGAGGAACGTCCAAAATCGGAAAGAGTGAAGGCTTAGATACCAAATCCGGTAGAAACGCCCTATCGAAAAAAATAAGATGTTCGTTCTTTGAACTATCGAAGAAAAAATTTTTTTTTCTTTTTTTTCCGTCGAAAAGAAATAATCAAACGAGTATTAAATATAATTCAATGGACGATATTCCAGTTTAGTCGTTCAAAGCATGGATGTCGTTGTCACTCTGGGACTTATCCTTCGAGTAAAAAACGTGAGAGCCAGAGATATTTCGAGTGATAGCCCTTCATCAGCACTTAACCCTGACAAAGGCTTCCGCTGGACATGTTTGTACCTTTCATTCAATTTTTGGCAAAAAGTTAGCCTTAAATATTTCCTGCCGAGATGTGATTAACCGAATACAGAATTACAAGTATAAAGGACGCCAGGGCTGCTTGCACTTTCCCTAGTTGGGTGGTGCGCGAGTTTTAATAGTAATAATAATAATTATAATAATAATATTGATATTTACAATATATATATATAATATGGTTCAATATAATATGGTTATTTATAATATATATAATATGGTATATAATTATAATATAATATGGTTGTATATAATATGGTTTATGACATATATAAATGGCTCCATATAATTTGTCATGGCTGGGATGGTTGTGGAGAAAAAGCTCTCCACTTCCTATAAAGTGCCTTTATGGCCTACGTCAAATAAAGCTTCGGACAAACAAGTACAACTCCTGGTCTTCTCGTGGCGGAACCGTTTTAACCAACCGGAGAATGGCGAAAGGCGGATGTCTGGCGCCTAAAAACCAGTAGCTTCGGATAGGTGGGGCTTGTCAGTTTTGGTCAACAGCCCATATAAGAGAAGGCGAACTCTGATTTCAAAACCAGGGTAGGTGGGGCTCTTTAACCTTGGTTAGTAACCCACCTAGGAGAAGGACAACTCTGATTTCAAAACCAAGGCGGGTGGAGCTCTATAACCGCGGAAGGTAACTCACCTAGGTGGATCCATGAAGCCAGCAACCATAAACCCCAATACCTTGAAATTCCAGGTTGGCATCTGACGGTTTAATAGTTTGCCATATCATTCTCATTTATATGATGCAAAGAAAACATAGGAACTTATATATATGAATGGGGCTGGATCTGTAAGTTAAGGTCTCTCGTCCAACAGGTGTTCTGTGGAACAGCAGCACAGGCCCAATCGTAATCATGCTACTGCTGTCATTACAAGAATGAAATGGACAAAGGAGGTAAATGTAGCTGTAATGGAATGTTTCTATTTAAGTAAACCATTTACAGAAGAAGGAAAACCCATTTGTGGTTACAGGCAAAGAATGCATAGAATATGGAAAGAGAGAGAAGTATTTGCAGTATCATAGCAGAGATTGTGTGAGCAGGCAAGAATGATTAGAAAAAATGAGTGGTTAACGGTAATTGAATTGGACGAAATAAGAAGAGTGATGCCGAAAGAAGAGAGAAGTGAAGATAAATTGGATATGAATTCGGCGACAGTGGGAACAGAAGAAGAAAATGACAATAGCAGTAAGGATTGCACCGATACAACTAGTAGTAGGCAAGGAATAGAAAATATAGAGGAAGAGAATAATGTGAACAAGCAGAATGCCAACACCGAAAACATAGTATTGAATGATTTTGAAAATGCATAGAATGAAGAGAAGGAAATGTTGAGAAAGATAGTGGAGTTAATGAATAATCCAGACAGAGAAGGTGATTATGATTTTAGGAAAGTGAATAAAATAAGAGTGGTGGAAGAAACAAGAAAGGTTAACAACGTGTTGAAGTATATAGAAACTAGCAATATTACAGAAACTAATAGGTTACTGAAAGCCGTTAGTATGTTAGTGGCGGAGAGGATAGGGATAAAGACGAAAAACACCTCAAAAAGAAATACGGAGCCATGGTGGAAGAGACGGATAGTTAATGATATTAAGCAAATACAAAAAGACTTAGCAATACTGGAACGTAAGCAAAGAAGAGAATTAAGAAGGGAAGGAAAGTACAAAGTATTGGAAAGGAAGTATAACTTAAAAACAAAAGGTTTGACAGTTGTTATTGAGGAGTTGAAGCAAAGAGTAATTGCAAAAAAAGGCGAAGGTGAAAAGGTACTATCAAAGAATAAAATAGTATAGACAAAATAGAATGTTTAGTGTGAATCAGAAGAGATTTTACCTAGAAATAAATGGGGAATCCAGGCAAGAAAAGATCACACCTAACGCCGAAGAAAGTAAAAGGTTCTGGGGAGGAATTTGGGATGAAGTGAAAGACCACAATAAGCAAGCAGAATGGTTGAAAGAAATCGAGGGAAATGTAACATACCCTTCACAAGACGATCTACAGATAACTAAGGAGAAAGTTGAGATGCAATGCAGGAAGATGCCTAATTGGAAAGCCCCAGGACTTGACGGAGTGCAAGGCTTTTGGATTAAATATTTGACATCGTGCCATGAAAGAATGGCGGATCAGATGGAAAAAATCTTAAATGATTACGAGGAGCTTGCTGAATGGATGATATCTGGCCGAACTGTGTTTTGTGTGAAGGATCCAACAAAGGGTAACAGTGGAGACAACTTTTGACCAATAACTTGTTTGCCTTTAATGTGGAAGCTCATGACTGGGATTGTAGCAGAAAGTATATACGGGTTTTTGGAGGGCAACATGGTGTTGCCAAATGAGCAGAAAGGATGCAGGGGGAAAGAGTAGGGGGACTAAAGACCAATTACTCATAGATAAGATGGTGCTGAAAGATTGCAGGAAGCGAAATACCAACCTGACTATGGCCTGGATAGATTAAAGAAAAGCCTATGATATGATACCACACTCGTAGATCACTGAATGTTTAGAAATGTTTGGGATTGCTAAGAACGTGGGCCGGTTTAAAAGTCACAGTATGTCTCAATGAAAAACAGAATTGACATCAAGTGGAAAGATGTTAAGACAGGTATAAATCTGTTTTTGGTTTTCTTTTACTTGTTTCCACATTTTTTAAATTGTAAATTATTAACTGTAGATGAAGAGCCATGTAACAATGAAAAGCTACAATAAATCCGTTATTATTATTATTATTATTATTATTATCATTATCATTATCATTATCATTATCATCTCAATTCTCACAGCTTGATGTTCTGCTGGTAATCCTCAATGTCAGCCATCTACAGCCAGTAGTCTAGGGTGACATTGGTCCATTCAACTTTCTAGGGTCTTTCTTAATATCCTCGCTGTTCCCAAAATCAAAGTCTTTTGGAGGTGTTCTATATTAAGTTTTATTCCTATCCTATCTATCCATTTTTCCAGCTTCTTGCTCACAATACCGAGTGGTCCGATAACTCCCGGTACTACATCTACCCTCTTCATTGACCACAGCTCTTTAATTTCCCATTTTAGTTTGTCATACTCCTGAACCTTCTCTTCTTCTTCCACTCCAATACTATTATTATTATTATTATTATTATTATTATTATCAAATCAGGAGAGGTATATTTCAGGGGGGATAGTCTATCCCCGTGATTGATTGTACTGTGTGTAATACCACTGAGTCTAGTATTAAGGAATGTGAAAGCAGGATACGAGTTCAAAGGTAAATGCAGGATTAATTGTTATTTATGAACGATCTAGAATTATATGGTAAGAGTGAAGTTCAAATTGACTCCTTGGTCAAGGCTATACAATTCGTTAGTACAGATATTGGAA
Source organism: Heliopora coerulea (assembly GCA_030142905.1). Lineage (NCBI taxonomy): Eukaryota > Metazoa > Cnidaria > Anthozoa > Scleralcyonacea > Helioporidae > Heliopora > Heliopora coerulea. The sequence goes on from JASJOG010000097.1 coordinate 66,989, forward strand.
TGAAATTTGGTATAAAGAAATGTGGAGTGTTGATCCTAAAAAGAGGAAAGGCTGTAGAGTGTGAAGGTATTGTTTTGCCAAATGAGAAAACGATGAAAATTATTGAAGATGAGAATGTAAATATTTGGGGATCACAGAGATGGACGAAATTAAGGAAGAGGCAATGATAAACAGGTTCAAGAAAGACTACTTGAGAAGATTGAGATTGATTTTAAGGTCAAAACTGAATGGAAAAATTAAGTTTCAAGCGATCAACAGGTGGGCAGTAGCAGTACTCAGGTTTGGAGCAGGAATTGTTAAATGGAGTAATGAGGAGTTACAAAGCTTGGATAGAAAGTCGAGGAAGTTGCCAAGAGTGCATCGTACCTTTCATCCTAAAAGTGATGTAGATAAGTTATATCTACCAAGAGGAAAAAGAGGAAGAGGGCTAATGAGTTGTGAAAGTTGAGTACGAGCAAAAAAGAATTGGATAGGGTGGTATGTTAAGAATACCGTAGAGCCGCTGTTAGTACTGGTTAGACAAGGGGGTATAATGTATACGGAAGAATGCGTAACAAAAGAAGAGTACAAGAAAAGTAAGACAGAGGAAAGAGAGCAGAAGTGAAGCAATAAGAAGATGTATGGACAATACTGTAGGGAGACAAGTGATGACATTGGCAAGGAGAAGAGGTGGTTGTGGTTGAAAAACAGTGACTTAAACGCAGAAACAGAAGCTCTTATCTGTGCTGCGCAAGAACAGGCATTAACTACATCAAGTTCAACATAGATAAGACTGTTGAATCACCCCTATGTCGAACGTGTGGCGAAAAAGGAGATGTGTTTCGGAGAGTTGTCAGCTAAGTCCAACTCCTGGCCTTCAAGTGACGAACCTGGATGTTTGGAAATAGGAGTGGGATTAGGACAAGCACAGTTTCAGCCTGCTACGGAGATGTGGATGCTTCCGCCTACCAGAGTCCGACTTAACGCCTTTTGCAAGTGCCAGCAACCCAAAAGCCAAGGCTAGATACGATTCTTCAGCCTTGAATGGCAACTTATCTCGGAAAAGGTTATTCCAACATAAAACCAGATATAGGAAAGCAGGACATCGATTCGGAGCCAGTGAATCCCATAAAATGAGCAGGCGTTGATGAGATGACCTAGGGAGTGATGCACCTGCTTTGCCAGCTGGGTAGACAGGTAGACGTAAGCCTCAGTTTGCCTTAATTGGCTGGCAGCTGGAAGTACACTACTTTCAGGTATTGGCAAACCTGCCCTGCTAGCCCGAGAACTAGAAGAAAATCCGTATAGCTGGCTGATGCGCCTGACCTTAGTTGGTTGAGGATGAACCAGCTTTAAATGCTGAAACAGATAAGCACTAGTCTATGAATAAAACAATATTCAGACTTAACCCTTGAAGTGGCACACCGAAACTGACCTTAACTGGTTGGAAGTGTACCAGAGTGCTGGTAAGGTCAATCTGGATATACGCATCGGGGAGTGCTTTCCGGGACTTCAGAGGGCTGTACATCCCTTACCCCTTCCTGACTGGATAAGTTGGGCGAGTAAGCGCTGGCCGTGTGCGTGTTTCTTAAAATGCATTTTAATGGTAAAATTTCCTTTCCACATATGTTCTCTGAAATGTGCAATGTCTCTAGCGGCCTTACCTGGCGGAATAAGGTAATTGAGGACGCTGGGTAATTGAGGACGTTGAGTGATCTTTAGTCTATAAAATACCCGAGAAGCTTGCAACTCTGAAAGCCTCTGACAGCCAAGCCCAATTCGTGGCCTTCTCGTGGCGAAACTGCTCTACGTTAACAGGTGAAGGGGCAAAAGGTGAGTTTTGGCACCTTTAAAACCAGTGCTCCGGACAGGAAGAGTCCGTTAGTTTTGGCCGACAGTCCATCTAGGAGTTAAGACCTCCAAATACAACAGTCTTAAGGGTAGAAGGGTCCTTTGAGTCTTTTTAGACAAACCTCTCTGAAGATGGTATCTTGAATAAAAAATACCCGAACAAGGAAAACCTTGCAAAAACCACTCCAATAATTTATTATGATGTTCCAATGTCTATTACCAGAAATAGCAATAACGGCGTGAATGGGACTAGAGCTAATCAAGGTGAAGGTGCCTCGACCGGGGGGGGAGCTTGGCAAAAGCAGCAAGCGCTCCGTCTTCATCATACTACAACAGAAGCGGTGAAGACTAACTGGACGAAAGACTCAAACAAGTCAGCAATGAAATGTTACCTATTGGGTGAACCAAATAAGACGTTTTAGAGAAAGAATGCATAACGTTAGGAAGGATACTGGAGTTTTTGAATTGCCGGGGCAAAAATGGTAAGCCAAGTACTGGCGATCAAGACAAACGATTGGTTATCCCAAATGGAGATCGAAGAGAATAAGAGAGAGATTGAAAACCGAGACATATAGGAAAATTCAAGGGTTGAGGATAATATCCGAAGAACGCAAAACGATCAACAACATGAGAGACAGAGAAAGGAGAATGAACTGGGTGCGAGAAAACTAGGGTCATTTGGAGAATGGGAGAGGACAATATAGAGGAAGAGAAGATCCGGATAGTAGAAATAATCATAGATGAGATGTAAATAGGAGCGGGAAGGAATCCACCAAACGTAAGAAATGTAGAACGCAAGAAAAGTAAAGATAACAAGACTGGTCGATGAAGTTAACCATTACATACTTGTAAAAAACTTGAAGGAGATACACAAACTATTAAAAGCAGTCACCAATGTGGTTGCTTGGGAAGTAGGCGTAAAAACAACACAGAGGAAAAAGAGGAACACGCCATGGTGGAAGAGGCGTATCGATGGACAGATCAAGCAATTGAGAAAATATGTTAGCTAGTTACGCCATTTGAAAGAAGGTCGTCTACAAAACGTAACGATATAACAATGTTTGGAGAGAAAATACAAAATTAGGAAAAGAGGATTAGGAATAGTAACGGAAGAGTTAAAACAAAAAGGATCGTTGAAAAGGGGGAGAAGATTAAACGCTACGAAAAAAGAGTTGATTAGAACCAACAAACCAGGTTATTTCAAAATAACCAACGGAGATTTTTCGAGAAACTGGAAGACGTGGAGAGAGGAAACGATGTACGGTGGCCCACAACGGCAGCTACAGATATGTGTATGTGTAATACAAACATGTGTTCGTAACATTAGTCGCTGCAAATACGTGTGTGTCAGAACACGAGTTGCTGCAAATTTGTGTGTAATACGAGTTGCTGTAAATGTGGGTGATAGAAGTTGCTGCCACTGTGTTTGAGGTGAGTTTTGCAAATGTGTGTGTGAAATGAGTTGCTGCAAAAATGTCGGTGTAACATGAGTTGCTTGATATGTGACAGCGCGCTGGGAAAATTCGTCACAGAAGTCAAAAACAAAATGCTAATGCAACATGGATGACCGACTGTTACAATCGAAACGAGCTATTATTACAAACTATTTTAAGTCTGGATTTACCTATGACGAAATATTACGTGTTTTTCTGAATTTCACGCTATTAAACATGAACGAACATAAACTTGCTACGCGTTTGAGCAACCAACGCGCTTGAGCAAGAAACTCAGGTTGAAGATAGAAGCACTCATTTGAGAAAGGATCATTATTTTCTTCGGCTGTACTTTCTCTTAGTTTGTTGTCATTGTAAAAGACGCACTGGAGTCATTTCCTGTCTTCAAAGGCGCACCACAGTTGTGACAGTACTTGGCTGATAAAACGAGCGAAGGACCGCAACTACGGCAAAACATTGCGAAGTTATCAGAGATGCAACTGATGCGTGTCGACAGTCTTGTGGATTGTGAATCTTACCAGCGTACTGTCACATATTCAGCAACTCATTTTACACTGACATTTTTGCACCAACTCATGTTACACCCAAGTTTGCAGCAACTCATTTCACACACATTTGCTGCAACCCACCTTACACACACATTTGCAGCAACTTATCTTATACACACATTTGTAGCAACTAGTATCACACACACACACATTTGCAGCACCTCGTGTTCTCCCACATACACACACGTACACATATTTGCAATAACTAATGCTACTAACACGTTTGTATGACATATACACGTATCTGCAGCTGCCGTTGTGGGCCAGCGTAACGATGAGATCTGAAGATCTAGAGTCTACATGAGATCTGGAGTGTGCATGTCGACCATAACTGGTCAGCACGATGGATATATGATATGCAGAAACAAACTAATGGGATAGAGAAACAGACGGTTAAGATCACTGCATAGCTTATAGCGAAACAATTCAGGAAGTCGTCCAACTGGAAATCATCGGGATCCGACGGGGTGCATGGGTTTTGGATGAAGGATATCACAGGAATCAGAGGTTATGGCAGAAACTTAGACCATTTGCAAGAGGGCTATGTTCCAGACAGGTTGACAAAAGGGATGGTAATGAAGGATAAAAGGAAAGGAGCAGAAGTCACAAACTACCAGCCAATGACCTTTACCATGACGCGAAAGGTATTAACAGGGAGTTTTTCAGAAGAAATATACAACCATTTGCATGAGAAAGGATTTTTGCCACTGGAACAAAAAGAATGTAGGAGGCAATCAAGAAGTACTAAGGAGCAATTACTCATTGACGAAATGATTATCAGAAACTGAAAAAGAAGGTAAATACGTCTGGCAATGGCATGGATTGATTGTAAAAAGGCATTTGATATGGTGCCACTCATGGCTTGTCAAATGCCTAGATATACTCATCAATATAGATGATATCCTGAGGACCCTGGTCAAAAACAGTATGAAAACATGACGGACCAATTTAATATCTGGCCACAGTAAAAATTAAGCGAAGAATATTTCAAGGAGATAATCTGTCGCCGATGTTATTACTGTTACTAGTCCTCCGATACATGAAGGCTGGATATGATCGGAGGAAAGGAAAAGGCATGGTAAATAATTTACTCTTTATGAGATGACCTCAAGATCTACGGGGAGAATGAGAAGCAATTGGAAACACTGATTAACTAAGTAAGAATTTACAGTTACGATATAAGGAAGGAGTTTGGTATAAGTAAATGTGCAGTTCTGGTCATTAAGAAAAGAAAACATCATCACAGCGAGGGTGTTCGGCTACCTAATGAAGAAAGAATGAGGGAGATCAACTTAGATGAAGAGTACAATTATTTGGGAAGTTTAAAGGCAGGTGGCATGAAGAATAAAAAAATGAGAGAGAAAAGTGCTGCAGGAGAGTAAGGGAGATTCTGAAGTCGAGACTAAATAGACCGAATACAATTACGGTCATCAATTTTACACCAGTCTCAATAGTGAAAGACAGTGCAGGCATCATTAAAGGCACAAAGGCAGAACTGGGAAAAATGGATAGAAAAACTACGACGTTGATGACTGCATACCAAGCACTACACCTACAAGCAGATGTGAACAGGCTCTATGTCAAAAGTAGCATGGAAGGAAGAGGTCTCACAAGTAGTGAAATATGAGTAAGTATAGAAGTGAGTAACCTCAAGGCATACATCGAAGGGAGTAATGAACAGCTGTTTATTGCAGTAAAGAAGACATGCAAGGAGTGGGTAAAGAGAAAAAGAAGATCCAAGCAGAAAAGCTTTACAAGTACAAGGAGAAAAGTTTACATGAAAAATTATACAAAAGCACGGAAGAACAAAGAGACGGAAAAGGGAGACTTGAAAAAGGAGACTGAAGAGATGGTCATGGCAATACAAGACCAAGCTCTGAGGACGAGATATATGTGTAAGGTGACTGCAAAAGGAAATATTGAAGCTAAGGGTGGATTATGTGGAGACAGGAGTGAGACTGTGGCACATGTACTAGCTGAATGTAAAATGCTTGCACAGAACCATTTCAAGAACTGAAAACACGACAAAGTGGCAATAGTCATTCATTGGCAACTATGCCAAAAATTTGGCTTGGAACATGCTGAAAAATAGTACGACTACAAAGCAGAAAGAATCCTTGAAAATGCAAGAGTGAAAGTCATGTGGGACATAAAACTCCAAACCGACAAAAAAACTGAGTTCTCAAGACCAGATATAGTTGTAATAGTTAAGGATAAAAAGCCGTCTTTGTTGATAGATGTTACTACAGATGGGAACCGACCGAAAGTTGACTCACTTTTTTGGAGGCCTAAAATCAGATTTAGCAGGGTTTTGGAAGACCTGGAAAATTTTTGACAACTGGGGAAATATGGAAAACCATTCAGCAGAAAGCCTAATGGTGAACAAAAAAAAAAAAAAAAAGCGTGAAAAACGGGAGTAGCAGCTGAAATTCGTTTCGTACTACCATTTTGTTCCTTCTTATGATAAATATATCTCAGTTAAATACGTTGCAGTTTCAACGATTTTTGTTGAACTTTCATGTAATCCATTGCTTCAGCGAGTGATATTTTTCCATAACGCTTGGTTACCTTGACATTTTTCCCACCATTGCGAAAGCGGATTTTAAGTTATTTGTTCTTTTCATCATTTTCGATTGCGAGCATTTTTTCTATTCTGTTTATCAGATCTTCCTCTTTCTCTATTTTAAAACTGTATTTGATTTCTGGTTTTTCTTTGATCTCTTCATTGCCTCGTTTATTAAGTACTTTATTACCATGTTTTTTGGCGTAATCATTTATTTGTTTCTTTTCTATCTTTTCTAATTTGTGTTTATTTTCGCACGGGCAAATCTATGACTAGTGATATTTTAAGGATTTGTCTTTATTTTTGTATACTACGGATTTGGTGTAAGATAAATGCTCTTTTAGTCTGGTTTCTATGGTCTTTATCGTAGATCCAATGTAAATGGTTCCGTCATCAAATTCTATTTTATAAATCTTACCTTTTGATATTTTTTGTGTCCTATTGAAACTACTTCATGTTTGTTCTTACAATTGTATGTATATTTTGCCTTCACGTTTTCTGCATGTATGTATTCGAATTTTGTTGTCCTACTTAATGCTGTATATAATTGTTTCTTGTTCATGGCCTCTGTATCAAAAATGTTATAGTGTTGGTCTATCTCTGCTCCTTGATATTTGTATACTGTCATACAGAATGCTAGATTTAATTTCTTTCGAAATTCGTCCAAAGAAAATTTTTGGTCATTTTCTTTATACTTACTCCATTTATATTCATATCTTTGATGGTGAATTGTTGAGAGTTAAACATACCACGGTCCTTCATGTTATCAATACATATCACAGGAGTGCCCGCACAGACTTTATATTCTTCTTTAGATCCATTGTAGGAGAAGTTAATTTTTAGGTGGTTCGTACCTTCACAAAATGCATCAGAACACATTTTATTGATTTCCTTTCTAGTGCTATTGAAGTAGCATATATTGACAAATGTGTCCGTATAGTTGGCCAATTTTTGGTTCAAGCGACCGGTCTGTAGGAAGTTAGTCAGCATATCAAAAGTTTTCTTGTCATATCTAGCAATCTCTTCAATACATTTAAGTTCAATAGTATTAGGACACACCTCCAATATAGCAGGACTCTTTGTATAGTCATACTTTAATCTACTACTGCCTTCAACAGGGTCACATTGGTTTGCATCTCCAATAAGATTTACTTCCAGATTATTTGCAACATAACTGTGATAAATCAAAGTGATCCATTTATTTGGAAGTATGGAGAATTCGTCTATAAATACATTCTTGTTGGCTAATAATTTGAGGTTTTCAGCTTCCGAAATGAATTTATTAAAGTAACTATCAAATGTATGCACTTTATTTTTCAGGCTATCGTCAACTCTACTTCTAATGTTATCCACAGCCTTGTTCGTGAAGCTGAATATAATAGGATTTTTACTTTCTTTGGCATCATTTATCAGTTTTGAAGTTTTGCCACATCCAGCACCTCCTGTTATTAAGGTTCCCTTTCCAGGTTCTGTTTCATAGCCATTTAAGTCGATATTCTTGCGGTAAGATTTGTCAATCACAGAAGGAGTTTCTCTATCTTTTGATACGCTTTACCAATCATATCAGAAGTAAGTATCTGTTGTTTGTCTTTTATTGGGTAATCTTTAAATGGATTTACACAGTAGACAGCATCAGTATTGTATCCATGTATTACAGTATGCTTATCACAAGCTTCTTCTATAACTTCCAAAAACTTCATAATGGATCCCGAAATCACGTGTCTATTAATAGAGCAGTTTTCAACCATCCTTCTTTTAATGTCTATTTTGCGGATTAGAAAGAAATCATCTTCCTTATGGATACTCGCTTTTTCGTTAGTTTCAAGAGCCTCAGTCCAAACAGCGCAAGACCTGTCATAACTAGTAGAAGTGAATCCTTTACTACTTTTATCGTATTTCGTTCCTAAGTATGCAATAAAATGGTTTGCCAACTTTTTAGCAGTGGATTCGTCGAAATTGTCAAAACTATATTTGATATACCCTTTGAATACATCATGTTTGATCGACTTATCAGTTACTAGTTGCAGTTTTATATCTTTGAGTGTTATAAATTTCTTTTTCAGTAGGTAGTCAATCAGATTTCTTCCATGAAACCCTGCTTCTATTATTATGGGGTCATTATTTAGTGTTCCATACTTCTTTATGAGTGTTTCATTGATATAGTATTCACCTGTCTTTAGTTTCCCATCAAATTTTATTTTATTGTGTATATTATATAATGGTATATCATGATCGTTAGTTAGCAGCACTGATGGGTAGTCTTTTGCAATATCTAAAGCAGTTAGTTCCACTTCTTCGTCATCCTTATTAAATTCTTTATGGAATGTGTGCTGCAGTGCCTTTGGATACTAGTCATCTATTATTGATATCATGTGTTTGTTATAATTGGAACTTTTTAAGTGCCCACATAGTTGTTTAAACAGATTTACTGCTATTGAAGTGAGACCTTGGTTGTTGAATTTGAAAGCATCTACTGGATATTCTTCAAAAAGATTTTCACAAATATTTTTCCTCAGTTCATAGCCATTATTTACGGAAACCATATTTTTCAAATCAGGAGTCATGAACCCATCAATTTGGTTTCTTCCATCATAGTGGAAATACTCTATATACGTTTGTGCCTTTTGCATGGTCTCTACCATCATATTTTTACCACTGTGTCCATCAGGAAGCACAATCAGATAGTTTTCATAATTTTTTGTTTTATCAGAATTTGCAAACAGAGCACTTTTTTGAAGTGATTAATAATATTATAGTAGTCTTCTTTCGTTTTAAAGATTTCTATTTTATTCTCATTTTGTTTAGAATTCCATTGTATGAGATCCAAGTGGTTTAATAATGGAGATCCTTTGGTAATCTTAGTTATAAGGTTTTCATTCAATTTTGGAAAACAGTGACCATCTTTGCATATAAAACACAGACGAACGGTCTTTCCATTGGTTCTAGGTGCTGGAGAGGACACAAACTTGTTATAGAAGGGGTGCAAAGCATATATAGACACATTAGTGTGACAATTATCCTTCCAGTCCAATAATTCTCTAGTTGAGGGTCTTTTGGCATGTTTATCAAACACATATTTATTGATTTCTTCAGTAAGGGATGTTTTAGTGTATCTTTTGAATCCATTTTCCCCCTTACAAGCTTCATAAATATAGTCCTGCACACAGGAGCCTTTATTTTGGGTTATTCTTTTGTAATTGTTGCATTTGTCCACAAAAGCGCTCATAAGTCTAGTGTATCCCATACGAATGTCAGCCATATTTAGCTTCCGGAGTTTTGTAATCACTCCACCAATACTTACGACATGTTCACCCGATTGTGGACTGAATCTATCGTCTTTTAGCAACATGTACATTAAAAGCTGGTATTTATCACGTATTGATAATCCTATTGGCATTTTATCTTCATATGGACCAAACGTTATTTTCCTATCCTGTATAGATATAGGTGCACTATCGTCTCTGATTACAGCGTCTATTGTGACTGAAACACTTTCCCAGTTTTTTCTCACTGGTCCGATGCGATTTTTAAATAAGTTGACAAAATTGGATCCTCGAGTGAACCTTGTCTTACGCTTTTCTATTAGAAGATCTATCAAATCGATTTCAGGTAATTTGATAGAGTTACTAATTTTCTTCTTCACTTTTTGATCCATAAAGCATGACATTTCAGCTACTTTATTTTGTGTTTCCTGCCATATCTTCTCTCTTCTCACGTAATACGTAGTTACCCGTTAGAGGGTTTACGAAACGTTTAGGTTCCTTAATAACTCTTTGTACGTTCTTTCTTTTCAAACCAGTTCTCTTTGCAATGGTCATAAAAATGTTATATATACTATATAATATGGTATATATAAAAAATTCTTTAAGTCAAAACGCATGAAAAAAATATTAAATCATCTTTTCAATGTTTTTTATATGTTTTCTACTTTTTAAGTGTTTGCTTTTACTTGCCATATGATGAATGTGATCACAGACATCGCAATAAAATGGGTTTCTTTCCATACATTCCTTTACATATTGTTTGTCTGCTTGTTTTCTCTCTTCATCAGTGAAATATTTTTTAGGCCTACCACGACCACGTTTGGGTTGAACTATATTATTAGTTTCTGTCATGATTCTATATATACTATATATACAGAAAATCGTTTTTCAGTGATAAACATTATTATTAAAGATTGAAATACTTAAGCGTATATTGAAAGCACCAATCGATCGCATCCATGTAAAATTCCATATCAAAATGTTTTATCATTATTTCGTGAAAAACTTCATCACGTACAATGTGTTCTAGCCACATTTCTTTACCAAGACTATAAAGTTCGTGAGATAATAAGTAGAAAGTGATGAACGCTCGTTCCCCATATTCTTCTTTTATATCTCTGATTTCATATGGTTTCCAATATGCTCTGATAGTGGGGTCATTCTTTTCATCAGCCTCTAGTAACCACCTTAAAACCAGTTTGTCGAAAATACCAAGTATTGTATGCTCCAAATGTAAAATAGGTCATTTTACATTTGGAGCATACAAGTCCTAATGTATCGTTAAGGCATGGAAGGGAGTTTGATTCATAAGGACAAGGAGTGGGTGTGATATATTTCACCTCTTTAAAGCATTTTTAAACCTAGATTCATCATCTTCATCATTAATTTGACAAAAAGAACGGCGATAATCACCCAATTCTTTAATTAACCTCGCCCCCAAAACACCATCTCTATATTTGACTGCACCCTGAAGTCTTATCATCCTTGCTTTTTTTTATTCATCCGATAAATTTTTCATTTTTATTTTATATAGAAGGTCTTTTTCATTTAGCTATTCAAAATACTCATCATAATCATCATACGCAAATATATGTTTTTCCAACTCTTTTATTTTTTAAGGTATAATTTCTATTGACATTTTTTCTATATACCTAGTAAATAGAAAATAATATTTAACTGATTAACGTATTTATTATTGATTTTTCTTAGCAAAGACGACTCTGGAGCAACAAATGGAGACGCCACAAAGGTTTCTGAAAAGTTATTGTTTGATATTCACGGAACAAAGCAGAAAATCTGTTTAGATAGGATCATTAGTGACCACGGTTTGTATACACCATTTCAAATGAATAATTTTAGGTACACCATAACGTTACCTCAATCAACCGAAATACTGGTGGCACAAACAGGTGAAGCACTTGGAAGCTATAGTCTAGAAAACCTTAAACTTGAATATGAAACTATTGAAAACCAAGCTATTGCCAACAGTGTTTAATCCGAATATGGTTCTGGTCGTTCTCTTTCTTATGAACATATAACTCTTATGCAAAAATCTATCTGGCCTGCAGCATCCACTTTAATTAATGAAAATATTAATATTCCTCGCAAGTCTATGAAAGCCGTCGTTCTATTTTTAACTAATACAACAAGGAAAGACACCGAAGAATACATCTACCCAAATATCACTGAAGTAAAACTAACCATCGAAGGAGTGCCAAACCAAGTATACTCGAAAGGAATCACAAAGTCTCGGTTCGACGACAAAGCAGAGACTACTTGGGTCAAAACTTGGAATGGACGAATTCATGACTCCCGAAAAGTTCTATAAAGATAAGTTCGCGCTTGTCATCTATCTAAGATCCAATGAAGAGCTGGATAAGACAGGACATCGTAAAAAGATTGTAAACACCCAAAACGGTATCCTACTGGAGATCAAAAAGACTGCCCACACAGGAAATATCCACTGCTACATCTTTGTGGTATCTGATGGGCTTGTCAATTTCCAAAACAATGATTTGCAAAGCATACAGTACTAATTATAATGCATTATATAGATGGAGACACCTTTCAACATGATAATATGTGGCATGACAAACTGTGGGAAAACCTACCATTTTTTAAATATGATTGAAAAACATTATAGGAAACACTTTGATTATTTCATTTTAATTTGTCCAACATTCACGTGTAATAAAACCTACCAAGAATGGAAATATATAAATGATCCTGATTTATTGCTAAAGAATGTGATCAAGATAAAGTCGACAGAATATTACACTTTGTTCAGAAATCAATAAAGGTACTAATAATTTAATAATTCTAGACGATTGTGCTAGTAGTTAGGATGTCAAAAATAGAACCAGTGAGTTGGTCAAATTGGCTTTCTCTGTTAGACATTTTGGTCTTTCAACAATAGTCATCACACAACAATTAAACAGTATATCTAAACTTTATAGAGACAATATGAATGTCATTTTCTGCAGGTACCTAGGTCATAATTCCAAAAAAGAAAGATCTGGAATTATTGAAAAACTAAAAAATAGTAAATACGCAACATTGGAAATCAATTTACGCTATCCGTTTGATCATAAAATTGAATCAACGCAAAAATAAAATATATGTTGTAATATATAGAATGCCAAGACGCAAGAATACAAAACCTGAAACAATTGATGAGTTATTAGAAGAAATGGAAACCACAGAAACAATAGTCGAAGAGGAAATAAAAAATTCATCCTCTGAAAAACCAGAAAAGAAAGAACCTGAACCTGATAACACAGAAAAAAAGAGAGATGAACTTTTGAAATTGGCTGAACATGGTGATTTAGATAAATCTGTTGCTTACATAAAGAAGGCTAGTCAAAAGGTTATCAATAAACTATACACTGAATATGAACGAAAACGAATGCAAAAAGCTAATGAGTTCCTAACTGATCTATTAATAAGTAGATTTGCCAATACTTTAGGAGGTCTTGGTGCGATTGAGTCCCCTGAGGAATTAACAAAGGAATTGAATAAAGATGAATTGTTAAAAAGAGATGTTCACTCATTAGTTGAAAGAATTACTCCATATATGCCATTTTGGGGATTTCTATCAGGTGGGATTACTACTACTAAGCATGTATACGGTCATAAAACTAATAAACAGGAAGAACCTAAAGAATAGGCGATAATATATATTGGCCTTCAAGGCCAAAAAATATCCAAAGACTATGGACAACTGAATTTCCATTACTCTCTTTCTGAGGTTTCCATAGTCATTCTTATCTCCTGCATTATAAAGTGACTATCATAAGAAGGAAAAAATGGGGTAGGCGAAGCGAATTTTCAACTACCACTTAAAAAGCACACTTCTGAAAACTCTTGATTGTTTTTTTATTCACCATTAGGCTTTCCGCTTCATGGTTTTCCATATTTCCCCAGTTGTCAAAAATTTCCCAGGTCTTCCAAAACCCCGCTAAATCTGATTTTAGACCTCCAAAAAGTGAGTCAACTTTCTGTCGGTTCCCATCGGTAGTGATGTTGCATGTTCACTTGACATGAAATTAATTGAAAAAGAGAATGAAAAGATCGAGAAATACTTCCGATGAGAAATCAGAAAAATATGCCACTGTCAAGACGGACAAAAAATTCCAGTAGCTATAGGTGCATTGAAAATTGTGTCAAATAGATTTGACTTCTGGATAAACAGAATAGAGAGAGACGTAAACTTCATTTTATTGCAGAAGGCTTGCTTACTGGAACAGCAAGAATTTTGAGGAAGGTTTTAGATACCTCAAGTTAATATATATATCTATATATCTATATATCTAATAATTTTTGTCCAGCAATAACATCAGAATGCCGAGAGAAATCAGCAGTAATAATAATAACCCTTAGTTCGGTAGTGTGCGAGTTGCAATAATAACATAACAATATAAAATAAAAATAGTAACAATAACCGCTGTCCTTAGTTGTACGGACTTTCAAGATACTTAACTGCTGACCGCATATATTTAATTAGCTGTCAGTGACCTACGATGTATAGCACTCAAACATCAAAGCACTCATAAAATATCTTAGTAACTCAAAGCAATCACAGTACCTTGAACATCAGGTGGGTTAGGTTTTTCCAATTTCTCCAACAGTTGCAGGGCGGCATTAATTTCATTCATAGTGTCTTCCTTTAGTCCGGTTTTGGAACTTAGTTCCTGAAAAATAAATCAATGGCATTAAAATAACAGCAATCTCAGCTGCACTGACAGTACCGATTTCATTACGCTGTCCCTCTATAAATGGTGACAGCGGAACGACAATTTTTAGCTACTCGACACACGAGCTTAACAAGAGCAGGAACTGTTTAGATATGCATATGGTTCGAATGCTTGTTGAAAACAGAAAAAACGACATATTTCAAAAAGAAAGAGGGGGGGGGGGGGTTGTTCCACAATTGCCTATTGCTTCCACGAGCTAACACTTGAATTCCATCACCTTAAAGACGCATTAAATCGAGGGTATATGATGGTGTCGATTAGCTCGCTTGAAAAAAAAATTTTATGCTGGTAATTGTATCAGCCCGGCATCTTAACATTGTGGAGATTTGAGTTACAGCTCATCAGATGTCAAATGCAGTTGGGTTGGCAACGTTCCGTGGCATTGCCTATGTTTCATGCCTTTACCAGATGTGACACTGTTGCGTACTTTAGTTCAAGAGGAAAGAAGACGGATTGAGAGGCGTGGCCTTTAACGATATCACAACATCCCGCACTACAGTTGCCGTTCCTAATTTAATAGTGGACAGTCTGCTGATTTTATTTTACATGTTGCTTCATGATCGTGACAGTAGCTAGGCTTTGTTCAATGAAGTATGTAAGAAACTCTTCACCCAGAGGGATAAAACGTTTGATTGACTACGACCAACACAAGCACTACTGATTCGGGACACAACGAGACCTATGCACGATGGACATTCCTGATCAAAAGCAATGACCACTGACTCCAAACATTCATCACCATTAAGTGTGCTAGAACACGACCTAAAACCAACTCAGGCCTGAATAAAAGTCCTGCACTGAATGTCGATGAAAAAATTAATGCTGAGAGAGGGGTAAATGCCTTAAGGTAGCACTGCTGTGCACTGGCTTACTCAGTGGTGGACGATTAGTGATCAGATATATAGAAAATGTTACATGGGCGTGTGGAGATATGGAATTTATCTTCTAGTGTTCAGTTGATCTGAGAAAATAAACTCCTCATCTCCAAACGCCCATGTATTATTCTGTTTATTTCATAAACACTGACTTACAGTCTAAAATGCGGATCAGCCATCTGGGAAGTTTTTGTCTGGTTTGCTCTCAAAAAACTCGTTTTGTTCGCAGAAAATGAACGTTCGGCAAAAAAACTGAAATCAACAAATCACCACCGAGATACAAATTATAAAACATTGGATCTGATTGATCTAATAAAATATCCTACGTGACTTTTCATTGGATCGTTAAACCAATATCTTTACATGTAAAAATATCGTATCTTCACATGTAAAAATATCGTATCTTTTACTTGTGATAAAACACGATTTTTCTCAGCAGCCGAAAGCGTTGTATCACACTAAGTTTATGAAATAAAAAACCATATCATGTAATCATTTCCGCTTCACTTTTCTTTTGCCACTGGAAATGAATTATGAGCTTTAATACATTCCAATAAATTTTCGACTCAGTTCAAATTTTATCTCAGCAGATAGTTTTGTGCGAACGTTCAAGCTTTCATCAGCAAAGGAACGATTCATCCCCTAACTACCGGACTATTTCAAAAAGGAAAAGGCTGTTAGACTTGAAGACGCGTATCACATGTAAGGTAACTAAAGGAAAATGATTTAAAACGCAACGGCATTGTTCTTGAAATGAGCAATAATCTAGCAAGGCCATGCAGACATCTCAGCCAAGTTTTTCGTACAAAATAGTCATAAAAAAGTGGAAAAAAACAAAAAAAAGGCTTGAAAGAAAGGAAACATGGCAACGTCGAATCATAAATAAAAGTTTCCCATCACAAGAGAATTGTTGAAAAATTGCTAATTTAAGGATGCAGTAAAAAAGTTCAAAATTTAGTATTGCAAGCAGTCATCGGTGGTGGAATGCATTGTGATGTATTTAAAATGGTTGCTTGCATGATATTACGTCAACATTCACATTTACGATTGGTCAATTACAGTGATCAAGTGAGGGTAAAGGAAGCATGAATCCAGTGTAAAATGTTAATGAAAAAATAATCATGTAAAAATTGAAAAGCAGTTTATTTCTGACAACGGATTAAAAAAAAGTGTCGTCAATATGGCTTCATGACGAAAATACTTGAAAACTTTACAAAAGATGCAATATTAGTGCATACGTAATTATAGTTTGAAACGTCTCGCTTTTTGTCAAACTCATCTGAGTTACAAAAAAGAAAACGCAAACAATCAACGCAAAAATGTTTAATAAAGGTTTGTAGCTTGCATTTGTACCTGCAAAAACAGAAAAACGACGTGTATGAACATGTCGTAAAATAGATTTGAAAAGCGGAGCCAACTCTCGAATTCCAGGTTCTTGGCAACGTTTCTCACTTATTTGAAGCGGAAATGCTTGAATGGGCTTACGCTAGTTATACCCAACAAACATTCATTCAAACCACTCTAGGAGTTAAACTTTACTACAATTCCCTCTTAAGCGTTGGGAAGGCGTTCAGAGGATTAGGGATAGTCATAGTGGTAAAGTCTCAAGTTGCACACGCTTTTTGAAGTTACAATCATTGAGCATTTTATTACAATTTCAGTTGTTCCGTAACGTTAATAAACGAAACTATGTCGGATCATCTAGTCGTAGAAATTTATCGCATTATCCGTCTTTCAAGGGATTTTACTTGCTTGACCACGTTCCGTGCACCCATATTACGGTATGTTGAAACGGCTTCAAATTTAACTTGATTTGTTATCATCTCTTGTTCATTCCTTAATTCCTTAATTGTCTCTAATTTTAGAGAAAATTTCCCTAAGTTAATAACAGTTCATCTGTTCTATAACAATTACCAGTAAAACGTTAACTTTACCAATTAGGCATTTCAACTTACAACAAGGGCTGGAATGACTTCCTTGTCTTTTCGCAATACCAAAATTCCTTCCCTCTGACTCGCAAGTGTACGTACCATCCTAAATTTAATAAAAGTCTAATAATTAGTAAGTACTTAGTAGACCAGAACTAAATTCGGCTCAACATGTAAGGGTTGCGTGATATTATCGTACTCACATAGCAGCAAACCAAAGAGATTCTTCGTCAGCTGACGACAACATCTTTACAATGGAGGAGAACATTCGGTCACTGTACTTGTTCTTTAGAATACGAAAGTGCCCAACTGTATTTATTGCAAGACAGCTAGCAGCAAAACATGCATTTTTTCGGCATCCTACGTCATCTGACTGCAACATCAGGAGCAAACTGTCAACCTGGAAAAAGACAAATACTTGACGAATTACTTCAGAATTAAAACAGCATATCCATGGAAACACATATAGAGCTGTAAAATAAACAAGTAGAAGAAAAAAAAATCGCTTGTTTGACAAAACTAGTTCTATCAGTCAATTATGTTGAGCGACTGAATCACACCAACTATAGAACAGACATCACACATTCTGGCGTTAATGATAGCAATTGCGATTGAATTAAAAAAGCAGGAAAATGTAGTCTCAAGGGGCAGCTTTATCGGCAATTGATCAACAGGTGATTAGAAATGCGTGCACGCAACAACCCCTCGCCCACCCTTCCAATATATCTCTCGAGAGTCCAAGTAACATTGATAATTTTTCAAAATTGTCAAAAAGACAAATCCCCCTTACTATAACTGGAAGAGGGTATGCAATATAAGAAAAAGACAACATTTCCACACGAATATTAACAACCCAAACTGGAAATTGTTTTGTATTTAAACTGTTCGTCGTCATATTTACGTTTAAAGGTTTGACTCTGTTTTATTATAACAAAACGTTTGGAGAGAATAACCTTTAAAGGTTTTGTAAATAATGGGATCCATCCTGACAATTCTATTGCTAAACAATGCATGTTCGTATCAAGACCCTGTATTAGTTGCGATCTTGACGTATTTCGTGTCGTTTTTGGATGAAACTTATCACTTTTTTTCACTTTGAAGAAAGACATTTTAGTTGATGGCAACACTTTCCGTCTTAAAAGCGGAGCATTCTCATAGGTTACTGGTCGGATACCAGCAATACGGATAGCTTATGACTGAAAAAATATTTTTTGATATTTTTTGTATTAAAAAATTGATAAATCCTACATTGTCTTAAAGTTAATTAAAAATTTCTAGTAGAAGTGCTATGATGAAGATTTATGCTAAGTATTTATCCGGAAGTGAAAGTCTTTGGTAACGAAGATGAAAAGAATTACGAAACCAATGAAATAAAGAAAGAAAACATGAGAGTTTTGCATTTTTATTGCTGACCAAAAATCGGAAAATACAAAACATACAACAAAATACAAGCAAACCTTCTGCAAGTTTTGTCGAAAGAAGAAGGAGTAGAGGAAAGTAAAAGACGTACTTTTTCCCACTGTAAAACTTTCGTAAAACAGAAAAATGGCGTAGCATACGAACCTTCAACTTTTACGTATTTTCAACGAAGCGTTAAGCGTCACCTCGACACAAAGAGTTCAACGATGAATTTAAGGAAAGAACACGGCTTTATACTTTCAAAATTTCTTTCGAGGTGATAAAATCCTGATGAAAGCATTACTGGTCGAACAAGGTAAAGGTAATCATCCACAAGCCACCCAAGAAGTGAGAAAGACTGAAGCGGACAATATTTTCGCCGAAGGCTAGTATGATCTCCAAATAGAAATAGCTTTTCAGCTCTTTTCAGCTTCTCGATTTAGACGTAACTGCGGTTGTGTAGCTCAGGTAAGTGATTACCAGAACGTGAAAAGTCTCGATTCATACAAATCAACATCGATTCATCTACAGCAAAGAATATCGTTTACACACAGTCACTTTGCAAATGTCTCGGCAACGAGCGAGTTCCCGTAACGTCTTTGTTCATATTCATGAGAAAGAACCAAGTCAAAGCGTTGCTCCATAATGTGAACAGTTGGCCAGTGCATATTCCAAAGAGCTGAGTTTTAGAACTGTTCTTTCAAGTCATAAATTGTCCAGTAATCAAGATGTCCTGCAAAAGTGAAACCAGCCGCCAGCACCAAGAAAGCCATTTCGTTTGCCGGTCTTAAGTCATTTACTGGCTTCAGTGTTCAAATGATGTAAACAACTTGCGAGAGATGCATACAAGGGAAAAAATAACGAAACCAAATCGATTTGCTTCGATACGGTACCTAAGTATGGTTTGGTCAACAACATACCAGGGCCGAAGGCCCGAGCGGGCGAAGGTACTAATCTCGACGTGCGTGGAGTCCTGTTAAACGTGTGGTGACTAAGGAGAAAAATTTTCGCTTTGTGTATGTTTCTGTGTATATATATATATATATATATATATATATATCCATGGATTCCGGTCACTCAAAAATGCCGTGTGCAAGCTCGGGAACTGGTATGTTGTTGATCAAACCATACAAAGCCTTGTTGTTTCTGTAAATTCATTATTGAACTTATTGTATTGAGGTGACCCTTAACGCTTCGTTGAAAATACGTAAAAGTTGAAGGTTCGTATGCTACGCCATTTTTCTGTTTTACGAAAGTTTTACAGTGGGAAAAAGTACGTCTTTTACTTTCCTCTACATCTTTTTCTTTCGACAAAACTTGCAGGTTTGCTTGTCGTATTTTGTTGTACGTTTTGTATTTTCCGATTTTTGGTCAGCAATAAAAATGCAAAACTCTCATGTTTTCTTTCTTTATTTCATCGGTTTCGTAATTCTTTTCATCTTCGTTACCAAAGACTTTCACTTCCGGATAAATACTTAGCATAAATCTTCATCATAGCACTTCTACTAGAAATTTTTAATTAACTTTAAGACAATGTAGGATTTATCAATTTTTTAATACAAAAAATATCAAAAAATATTTTTTCAGTCATAAGCTATCCGTATTGCTGGTATCCGACCAGTAACCTATGAGAATGCTCCGCTTTTAAGACGGAAAGTGTTGCCATCAACTAAAATGTCTTTCTTCAAAGTGAAAAAAAGTGATAAGTTTCATCCAAAAACGACACGAAATACGTCAAGATCGCAACTAATACAGGGTCTTGATACGAACATGCATTGTTTAGCAATAGAATTGTCAGGATGGATCCCATTATTTACAAAACCTTTAAAGGTTATTCTCTCCAAACGTTTTGTTATAATAAAACAGAGTCAAACCTTTAAACGTAAATATGACGACGAACAGTTTAAATACAAAACAATTTCCAGTTTGGGTTGTTAATATTCGTGCGGAAATGTTGTCTTTTTCTTATATTGCATACCCTCTTCCAGTTATAGTAAGGGGGATTTGTCTTCTTGACAATTTTGAAAAATTATCAATGTTACTTGGACTCTCGAGAGATATATTGGAAGGGTGGGCGAGGGGTTGTTGCGTGCACGTATTTCTAGTCGCCACGCGTGTAACAGGACTCCACGCACGTCGAGATTAGTACCCTCACCCGCTCGGGCCTTCTGCCCTCGCACCGCGCTTCGCGTGGTGGGCGAGGGGATTAATTCGCGGGTAATCCCCTGTGCTACTGCGCGAAGCACGGTGCGTGGGCCGAAGGCATGAGTGGGCAAGGGTACGAACTTCGACATGCTCACGATTCATTCACTTGGATGATAAATGAGGAAAGCTAAATTTCGCTTTGTATTTGTATGTTTTTATATTCATTGTAACCAGACCAATTCAACGGCTAAGTTAAATTAGCAATTGAGATATCCTTACAAGGAACATTCTTAAGAGAGTAAATAAATCAAATTCTCATAGCAAGGCAAACACGTTTATAAGACATTAAAAATGAACGAGAAGTTACATTTCTCAATATAAGACGATGGGAAAAAATTAGGACACAATTTGCAGCGAAATTGAAAGAGCTCATATAGACCAGCGGTGACCAAACCAGAGTGAACGTTTTTCGATTACATGCCACTATTATAAAAATTTTCAAGGTAAAGCTACCAAACTTCTTTGTTTTCGAACGAAAAATGGGGTGAACTATCGTGCTTGAAGCTTTGTCATTTTGTTCCTAAGAAGATTTCTGTTTTGAGTTTCACAAAGCTAAAGTTCATGCAGTTATAATATGGACGATTTGTAATTTCACTTTAAATTTTGTGGCGGTTTAACAACCTTTACAACGCATCAACTTCATGCATATTGTAGAAGCGTATAATGGAATGTTGGGCGAGAGGTCGTCGCGTAATCATATTCCTAGTCATATGTTAATTCCTACAGGCACTGGTTGTTTGTCACATAAAACAATACTATAATCAATACTCACAGCAAAACAGTTCGCATGGGCTCATTGACTCGACTGTTTCAAATGAAAAAAACACTTTTTCCAAACAATTTAGAAAATTTTATAATTTAAGAAGAATTGTTGTATTCTAAGTGCAAACAGTATTTCAAATCCTGGAGTGTCGGATCTAATAATAATAATAATAATAATAATAATAATAATAATAATAATAATAATAATAATAATGATCAGGTTTTGAAACAAATGGAGGATGATGGCTATAAGTACTTAGGAAAACTGGAAAATAACCAAATTATGGAAAAGGAAATGAAGCAAAACTTCCGGAAGGAGTATATAAGGAGATTGAAGCTGGTACTTAAGTCAAAGCTAAATGGTCAGGATAAGATATTGGCAATCAACGCTTGGGCTGTTTCATCACTTAGATATACTGGAGGGATAATACGATGGAACAAAAATGAGCTGTGGGAGGTAGATAGGCAGACAAGGAAACTTATGACTATGAATGGGGCACTACACCCGAAGAGCGACATTAATAGAATCTATGTACCGAGGCGAAAAGGTGGACGTGGTCTCATTAGTGTTGAAAGCTGTATCCGAAGAGAAGAAAACAGTATTGGTTGGTATGTGAAATACAGCACTGAACCATTACTGGATAATTTGAGAACAGGGAATATAGTAGAAACTGAAGAATGTATTAAACCAAAAGAGTACAAAAGAATAGAAGAAGAGGAGCGTGAGAAAATATGGAGGGAGAAAAAGATGTATGGTCAGTTTATAAGAGACCATGGGAATGACATAGATAAACAAGTATCGTGGGCTTGGTTAACTAAATCTGACTTAAAACCCACCACTGAAGCATTGACTTTTGCAGCACAAGAACAAGCTCTAAGAACAAACTACATCAAATTTCATATTGACAAAACGGTTGGTTCACCGCTATGCAGAATGTGCGGAAAGAAAGGAGAAACTATTGCACATGTGGTGAGTGAATGCAGTAAACTTGCCCAAGGAAAATACAAAGCCAGACATGACAACCTAGCTCGAAAAATCCACTGGGAATTGTGTAAGAAATATAACCTGAAACATGCTGATAAATGGTATGAACATCAGCCAGAAAAATTGGTAGAAAATAGTATATACAAGATATTGTGGGATTTTAATATCCAATGTGATCACGAAATAGAATACAGGAGACCGGACATGATCATAATGGATAAAGAAAAGAGAACAGCATGGATAATTGATGTAGCAATACCTGGTGACAATAGAGTTGGAGAAAAAGAACTGGAAAAAATTACCAAGTATCAGGACTTAAAAAGGGAAATAGTGAGATTGTGGACCTTGAAACATGTGGAAGTTGTCCCAGTTGTTTTAGGTGCTCTGGGGACTGTATCGAAAAGGTTACAGGAATTCGTGGAAAAGATTGGAATAACAATACCGGTTCAAGTACTTGAAAAAACTGCTTTACTTGGGACGGCGAGGATTATTAGAGGCGTGTTAGAGATTAGGGAGGCCTAGGACCTAAGGTTGCGGGTAGCAACTTGCTCCTAGGATTTTAATCCAGTATAAAATCAGACTGTGTGAAAATAAATAATAATAATAATAATAATAATAATAATAATGTTATTTTACCAGGGGGCTCACATCACCGAAGTGTTTTTCAGTGAGGCCCTGGAAATTACATACAATATAATTAACATAAAAACCTAAATTGTTATACATAACTAGAAAATATACAACTAGACATAAACTTTAAATAACTAAAAACATATTAAATAGATAGAAAGTTAGTGTTCAGCAGTTAATAAGAGTCTTAACGGTTTGTTTAAAAATTAAAAGTGATTTCACATCACGTAAAGATTTATCCAAATTATTCCATTCATTAAGACTCTGATATAGTAGACGTCCAACTACCGGGAGACGAAAGTTGTCTTTCTTTTTTGTATTATAAGAGTGAACATCACTATTTCTTTTCTTGTTAAAATTATAATCTATCAAACCATTAATGTATTTAAAAACAAAAACATAGCGATGATATAACGTGCACTTTTCAAGAGTACACTCAAAATATCTTTTGAGGTTGCTATTGATGAGAAAATCGTAGAGGCTCGTCATACACGTGAAATTCATCAGGATATGTTTATTTCATGATTCGTCATGAAATGTTTGAAAACTATGGCTACTCTCCGACTTATTGATTAGAACAGTATTGAATGACACTACATCAGAATATGTACCTTCTGTAAGTAACTAAGGCTCAGCTGTATTACTCCTCAGTAGTTATGTGAATTCTGTATCTTACCATTACATTGGACTCATTATGTTGAAGTAGCTTAACCCTTCCAGTTTGGAGGTCACACAGACGACCTGTGGCAAATGCAGCATTCATCCCAGCACCTAGAAAAAATGCATGCATGGGTTAGCTCTTAAACACTGCATATCCTACATACATCGGATACTTTAAAAAACAAGGAAAAAGAAGGACAGAACAGAAAACAAAAAGAAAAAAAATTCAGAAATTAGAATATGAATGTTAGTAATGTTAGTTTCCAAATTCTCTCAGTGGCTGAAAAAATCTTGTTTTCAGTTTTCCTAGTAGCGTAATTTTTGCTGTTTATAGCAAAACTTCGGAAAAGAATTTGTCGCATGAAGCAAGTAGAAACTTAGTACAGCATAAGAACACTGTTCTGGGGACATTCAGATGTCCCAAATCAGTGGGGGATTTAGGGTACGTCAAATAGGTCAGCCTACTAATGTGTCCATCTCACTATTCTAAGATATCAGATTGACTTTGCGTCTCATATTTGCCGCTGTGATGTTGTCAGATAGCTTTGTTTACATTGCTGAATCTTAATTCCCAGCGTAGTATTTATATCTAGTGTGTTTATCTCTGGTAACATTGGCGAGCATCAGAATCCGCTCTAGCTGATTTGTCGGTCAAGTTCAACCAGCTTGCCGAATCATTCGATTGTATTCGTCTTTGCAATTGGCTGGTTTGTTGAAACTCCATTTATCGTTAGCCATGATTGGTTTGACCAATTTTGCTGCCTCTTTTGCCGAATCTTCATTTTGTCTCACTTCCTCTGATTGACTCAACATTTTAAGATGCTTCTTAACAGCATCAGCTATTGCCTTAGCGGTATAAACTTTGAAGTTTTTTGCCGAATTTGTGATGTCATCATGCCGAGTTTGCTGAGGTATGTCACCTTGCCGAAGCTATCACCTTTCATCGGTCGTCTTCTGATTGGTCATATTATCTTAAACAGTGTTTTGTTGATTTCGAAACGCTTTAACAAGCGTGTAGAGATCGTTTTCAGTGACAGTCTTACGGTCCTTCATCATGTTGTCTACGAGATTTCTGAGACGCTTTTCATCTGTGACACTGTTGTCGACATTAAGAGTTCGCAGTCGTTCTGCTGATTGTCTTGATAATAATAGTAATTTTGGCGCCCAGTACTATGCAATGGGCAAGAAGACACGGATTGCTTTCAGGTAAAGTGTTCTTATGAAACGAAACTTCACAATTAACCTACACGGCTGAAGTCAACTGAAAAATGTTGAGTCGAGCAGGATTTGAACTCGCACCTTCGGGATACCGGTCCACCGCTCTACCTGTTGAGCTATCGAGTCCACATGGATTGGAGGGGAGTTTTTATCCAATTTAAGTGCACGAGATATTCTCGCGACAACTTAACGCTATCCATGAGGATGGATGTTCAGTGTTTCAATCCTATTTCAGAATCATCCTCAGGATATTATCCAAGAATATCTCATGCACTTAAATTGGATAAAAACTCGCCTCCAATCCCTGTGGACTCGATAGCTCAACAGGTAGAGCGGCGGACCGGTATCCCGAAGGTGCGAGTTCAAATCTCGCTCGAGTAAACATTTTTCAGTTGACTTCAGCAGTGTAGGTTAATTGTGAAGTTTCGTTTCATAATACCCTGAAGACGATTCTGAAATATAAAGTGGTCTTTATGATCAGATTTTTTTTAAAATTTAAACAGGAAGATGAGACTTATCGTTGATTGAGGATATTATAATACTGGTTAATACTAAAGAGTAATTTAGATTATGTTCACCCGATACCGTATGAAATAGAGCCATAACAAAATCGAATGAGATAGGCCTTTTGTTCTCGTGATACCGGTGTACAATGCCGTGGAATTGCAATCGTAACTGCGATGATTTGAATCCTTAATCGTAACTGGAACGACAGCTTGTCGGCAATGTGTAAAGATCTTGTTATTCAGGCCAAGATTGCATACTGCGCCTGACACATGTATTGAAGAGACTGGCGCACTAATTAGACCGTCTGTCAGGAAAGTGTTGTGATGTCACAAAACTGTTAACAAAAAGCCAAATCAAACGTTTCCTTCGGTTCCTCTGCTGATTCTCTTACTTCAGCCAGTCCCATCTGCAGAATGTTCTGATTTACGTTTAAATATACTTGTACTCGCTTTTGATTGGTCCGAACCGAGTAAATTCAACTCAGTAATTCAAATTCAAATCATGATTTATTGTAAAATGCATGCAATTACCATATGAGAAACATAGTGCATGTTTTGTATTAACACATCCCCCCCACTGCAAAGAAAATTCAAAAGTTTGACTAAGGTGATAAAAATCCTCAATCAGCCACTGCCAAACCCATCGGTAAGGAAAGAATGGAGATACCAGATTAGTGTGATGCTGTATCATATCTGACTCAAAACTAGTAAGAACTTGTTTTTTTGTGTCGGTGACCTCAACCAGTGGTGCAGCAATGGACGGCCCAACTGTTCAGGGACGCCCAAGGGTTCCAAAATTCTGAGGCAACCGATCATTCCGCTGATTGCCTAAGATTTCTTGCCATGCCTCTCCTCAACAAATAATTCAGCAAAGCAAACAGCAAAAAACTATTAAAAGGTTAGTTCAGACATGTACTTCATGCGTGTATCCTTGAAAATAAAGCAAGAAAAGTGAATGTTAACGCCTATATGACCCTTTAATTCCGAACAACATATCAATTATAAGCTGTCCCACTTGTCAACAATAAAAGAGCTCGAAGCCTCGAACTCTTTTCGAGCTTTGCCTCATTTAATTATTCCAAAAACTATTTTGAACACTTTTTTGTCTTTCTCTTGTGGTTGGCCCCAATCTTTATGTCATTCAGCACTTCTTGTTTTTGTAAGATATGTGAAATGAAAGAAAATTATCTGGGCTCTGCTACAAGCTTTTGGATCTGACTTGAAAGTTGACACCCTGAGACATCTAAGTTTAACAAGGTGGGAGAGGTTGCACAAATCTGTATCAGCGCTTATTGCGCAGTATCCCATCATAATCAAGACATTCGCACATATGAATTTGTCCTCCAAGAGTGCGGATGCTCGCCGCAATGCTGAGCAACTAACGGAATGCATCACTCATGTATCACTTTTGATGTGGGAAAAGATTCTGCGAGCCGTTTATGCAGTCTCCAAGAAACTGCCGTCAAAACCTGCAAATCTAAGTGCACCAGTGGTTCTCTTGGGTGAAACTGTTACTTTTACTTCAACACTGAAAAATAATTTCGATAACATTTGTCAATTAGCAGAAGATATGGCGAAAAAATGGGGTGTTGAAACTTCATTCAATGGGACCAGAATTCGAGCATGGAAGAGATTTTTTGATGAACTCTTGAATGATGTTTGCCTGGAAAGACCTCGTGATCGATTCAGAATTCATGTCTTTCTTCAATGGTGCAAGGACGATTGTCAGATTTGGCACTTCTCAGCACTGAAAGAGACCGTTTTGCCGAGGTTGACCGGGATAATATCCTGAGAACTTTTGCCAATGCTAAAACAGGAAAACATGTTTTCAAACTGATTCAGACTGTTAAAAAATTAAATGTATGTTTCGTTTTGTGATGTCAATAAACAATAAATAGTACAGTTATATATATATATATATATATATATATACATATATATATATACATTTACATATATATACATATATATATATATACATATATATATATATATATATAAATACATATATATACATATATATATATATACATATATATATATATATATATAAATACATATATATACATATATATACATACATACATATATATATATATATATATATATATATATATATATACATATACATAAATATATGTATATCTATATATATATATATATATATATATATTTTTTTTTTTTTTTTTTTTTACACTATGCCATTGATGATAAGTGAAATTTTGGTGAAATAAGGGTTGACGGGCTCAAGCCCTTACTCTTGAACCGGGGCCCGTGAAACTCCAGCTACGCCATTGACCTCGACAAGTTTCTCTGGAAACCACTGGTAGTCCTGCATGTTTCCAGTGGTTCCTCGGTAATCATGGAAAATACTGCACATTAAAAGCACGATAAACTCGTGAAATTAGTAATTAAACGTCCACTTAAGCCTCTGGAGGTTTTGTGAAGCGTTCCCAAGTCTCGTCTCTTGAGACATCAACACAACATTCCTCAGTTTCCGAGAATACACAAGCCAACGTCGCCAATGGCACGGTATTACTTACACGAAAACAAAAAAATAGTTCACTAAGTACAATAAACTGAATTTTTAACAGTTTGATCTAGACGCCCAAAGAAACCATCCAAATCCAAAATATCGATGTTGTAACATCGATATTTTGGATTTGGGTGGATATCGTGATTGTATGTATACAATCACGAACTACGAGTACGAATAACGAAAGAATGGCCGCTCCGAGATGCGTGATCACCAGGCCGAGTTACCGAAACAACAAAAATCATAAAATGCCATAACGGACTACTTTCGGTAGTCCCTCCTGTTTCATTGAATTTAAATGTCTATTTTTCCTAATCCTTCACTAAAATGTATCAACATGAATGAACGGGTTTTTGTTGATTTCATTGTACGGTTAAAATGTCCCACAATGTTTCTAAAGCCTTTCACAAATATTCTCGGTGTATGCAATAGTAAACTCGTGACAGCTTCTTTTGCGCTCGTAGCATGAGAAGAGATTGCAGGACTTTCATTTGAAGCCGGTGACCCTTTTTATGCGGAAATGGTCAGTGGTTGACCAGAAAAGCAATCTGTACATAGGTCGGACGTACTTGAACTGTGCTCATGCTATTCGTTTCTTGTTGTTGAATAAAATTCGTTATCCGATATATCTACATTTGAAGTTGTCGAGACACAACAGTACTCTTCCATAAACGAGAGGAACAGATCCCCACATTTCGCACCTCATCAGAGTCAAATCAGTGCCACCCTTAAACTTTTTTCTACGTCGGTTTAGAATCCTACGCAGCACTCCATTTTTGACATTTTTAGGTATACAAAAGTATGTACGAATGTATGTGTGTACACAGATGTTTTCCGATAAGATATTTCATCACGAATGCGGTACTTTTTTTTCAGTGGACAAATTGCTAAAGGTAATTCTAAAACTAAAAGGAGAAGGTCGCAATGTTTCTAAAAACACAGTATGTGAGATACATTATTTTTAATTATTCAGTGTGCAAATTTTAGTACGTAGAATCACGCCAAATATTTCTCAGCTAACCAAAAGAACAATCTTGGTTTTATTCAGAAACAACGATTAAATACCTCATCATGCAGGTTGAAATTTTTGATATAATGCAGGGGGAAAATAACCGAAATAATGATGAGGATTACTACTTACATATAAGCACCCTCGGCTGGCTGACATTGGCTCAGTAAATATTCATTAAATAACCCTAATTGCTATAAACTTTACTTATAACTAGCTAAAAGACCTAGTAGGGTATATATCCTCTACCACACATAGAAATATGCAGCGCACAAAGTTAGGTTTCAGAAGTATAAATAAAATTCATTACGTACAGAACTATTGGGAAAAAAGTTGTCTTACCACCTTCTTCGGAACTAAGCGACTTTATCAGTTGTGTTAGAATTGTCGTCGAATGAGGATGATTAAGAATCCTTGCGCAGCCCTCTTCGGATATCGTTAGTCTGATTAAAAAGAAACAAAAAACTGCAAGAAAAGATTCGATATAGAAACAAATGCAGCCAAGACAGACTGTGGAAGTGGATCCTGCCAAGGAACGGCATTTCCTCAATTGTGGCGCATCAAAATTTACGATCGAGTTTTCCTACCAAGACATATCAAGTAATCGTTATTGACATGATAATTTTTATGTAGGCTTAGACAGGGTTTGCACTGAATTGAGAAAAAGTTTGACTTTTCATGACCTTTTTTATTACATTGTATGCGAAAATTTGAGACCTGCTGCTACGGCTTCCAATACAGTCC
Source organism: Heliopora coerulea (assembly GCA_030142905.1). Classification (NCBI taxonomy): domain Eukaryota; kingdom Metazoa; phylum Cnidaria; class Anthozoa; order Scleralcyonacea; family Helioporidae; genus Heliopora; species Heliopora coerulea. Next base: position 96,857 of record JASJOG010000097.1, read on the forward strand.
AGAATTCAATTTTACGTGCCTATTGATCCTTGCTGAGGCCCCCGACTTCTGTCAAACTTCCAAAATTAAAATCAGTCTTATGAAAAAGGTTCCACTTCCAGATATTGAAAAGTGTTTTTTTAAATTAGTTTCTTAAAAGTTGTAATACAATTTACGACTATTTTATGACCATGAAACAAAAGTTCGCGGGTTTTTATGGTCGTGAAGCAAAATTTCAGAATTTTAGCACTTTTTTATGAGTTTTTTTTAAGACCATTATCACCTTCAGTAGAACGTCCACCGCTCCTTCTTACAATGGCATTATGGAATTTCAACTAATTGTTACTCATTCTCAATGTTTTAACCCAGTGCATACAGTCTTAGTATCCAAAGTAAATCGAGCATAGTAATTACTGCATTAAATGCCGGCCTTTCCTCTACATCCCAGAGTCAAATCCTCCACGACACGCAAGACCATAACACAAAGGTGCTGCAATTTTGACAAAGTAAGCAGAGACTGCCACTATATCAACACAAGTGCTTGATTTCTAAAAAGATACATAAAACTAATGGCCCATCTCATTCTCAAAAACAGCAAAAAAAGCACTCATACGTGTATTTGAAAAAGGCAATTCTGGATCTCTTAAAATTGCACAAATCCTTATTAAATCTAAAAATAAAGCCAAATTATAGTCCATCGCTTTGTAATTCTCATTGAATTTTTTCCCCCAAGATGTCAGTTTTTACCATTTCGAGTAATTTTGTCATTTTAATTCAATGCAGAGCTTAACCTTAACCGTTTGTACTCATTAAAGTAACATGATTTCCTCTACAACAGAAGAAGGCTTGATCATGTACTACAAAAGTAGTGCGGTAGCGTAATAAATGTGATTAAATTACAATACCTTGCGAGAACCAGGGCGGCATTACTAGCAGTCCAAATCTCCTCGGATGAAAGTAATAATGCTACTTTATCAATGGTATCATCCAGACATTCTTGTCTTAACAACCACAGACGTCCCTCGTCATTTTCAGCCTATAAAACAGTATTTCAAAAATTATACGATTTCCAGTCCAGTTTTAGTACTGAGAACACACTGATAAAGATGGGACAAATTGGACTTGTATCCCAGCCTTAAGAGTGTGGTGCGTAGGAGTTGTACAAAAATACTCATCTGGAATATGAGCCAAGAAAAAGTGTCAACAATACCAAAAAATGAAGATTCGCCTTTACATGATGCTTTGTTGTAAGTTAAGCACCTCTAATATGAATATGATATCCTACGCAGAACAATTGAGCACTTAGAAATTGTTCCATGATATATTTTCAAGAAGCATTCAGGTGATCGCTGAACTGCCTGAACTTGTAAATCTTTGTCGGGTAAGAAGCTTGCCTGACTCAACCTGGGGATCTTATCAATAGCACCTAGTCAGCACTGTCATCTTTGAATTCTCGACTGACCTACGTTAATTGAAATACGTAAGCCAATAGCATCAAAACATTTAAGAAACGGAGATATATGGACTATTAACATTTATATGCTCAGTGCATAACTGTTAACTCAGGGATCATATCTCGAAACTTGTAATCATTTCCGTGATTACTACCTTATGAAAATACTTCATTACAATAAGATATTATCATGAGGTAGTAAGGTACTACATAATACAATATATTATTACTACTTATTACAATACATTATATAGTATTACAATAAAAAGGAACATATTCCCAACTGCAACCTGAATTTGATAATACTCATCATCATTATAATTTAGTTTTTCAGTCCACAATCTAAACAGAAAAAGCAGTATTTCACAAAGTATATCCTACATGGGACAATAACTTAGACAGGGAAGAGGCGGGGGTGGGACACTTGCCCACACATTTTTGTGCAGACCACACCTGTCGCTACATGTACTACATATGTCGGTACATTAAACTTGTCCAACGTGGATTCAGTTTGTGCTTGAAATATCAAAAACAAAAATTGTTAAACTATATGAAAGATGTTCAATGCAAACTTCATGAGGAATCCTGTTTCTACGGACGAAAATGAGATGGTACGTGGGGACCAGAATATCTGGTGAACCCTCAAGACAAAGTGTCTGTGAAAGTGCATTATGATGGCTGAATTAAGAGGAAATACGTTGATAGATGTCATACCTTACGTAAAGCGTTGCACTTTTGCGTCCAATCGTTTCCGAAATTTAATATCGGCCATCGATGGCTTTGTAAAAGTAATTCATATTTTGATTAAGTTTTACTAACAGTTTCACTTTTCCCATCAAGGAAATGCCCTGGTTGATTTCTCCTTGATTGTATTTGTCTGTACATCACGAATATTAAGTTGGTACATTTGTCTGAAATTTGTTCTGCCCAACCTTCCTCATTTCCAAATTCCTGGCTACGCGACTGATACGGGCACTTTATTCCATCGTATCCTTATCGATATTTCTGATCAATTGTATTCACGTCTATGGAACCAGAGCATTTTTGTAGATAAAATGGCCAAACACTTTATTACCTAAATCTGATGGAAGAGATATGAGAGATACTCCTCTTATTCAATAATGTCATTAGTTTGACTCTCTTGTGACTTGTTTTTATTGCGTTTACTGACTATTTCAAAATTGCAGCAGGTAAGCTTATTTTTATTAGATTAAAACCTGTTCTTATCTTCCCTTTAGTCTTGCATTTCCACCTCTTCTCATCTTCCCTTTAGTCTTGCATTTCCTTTCCTATCACTGATAGGCTTACAGCTGATAAACTGAAGATGTCTTTGTGTTCGTTAACATTAAATAGCTCATAATGCCATAAAAGGTCATACAAGAATAAGGTAAGTTAGGGAAAGAACTGTAGAAACTTTATCGGGCTGACAATGCAGAAAAATACCGTAGTCTTCGTCTCAGTAATAGAAAGCTAATGGCTTAACTCTTCACTGTTCGAGACGTCTCCGTTGACAAGTAAAATCGTCTGGTGCTAGTCGGAGTAAAATTGTCTGGCGACAGCCAGAGTAAAATTAAAAAGTCGGTACGGGCCGGAAAGAGTTAGGGAGATGGCTTTAAACCCTTTTCTGTCCGACACGTCTCCCCTTGACGAGTGAAACTCGTTTCGTGTTAGCTAGGAGTAAAATTATCTGGCGTTAGCGAGAGTAAAATTAAAAAGTCGGGCACGGACCAGAAAAGGTTAATATACTGCCTGTAGGAGCACTGAAGATCATTTTTGCACAGTTGGTTTACCTTTAGAAAACCCTTACTTGAGCAACACATTTGGAAAGCACTCTTTAAATTTCTTTGGCAGAATTAAAGCACCGCTATTGCTTGGCATTGCGAGCTGTCGAGTTACAGTAGCTTCGTTTTGTGAACATTTCCTTTTCCCTTCTTCAGATGTTCAACACAGACACCCATAACTGATTCAGTCTCAAAAACTCGAGTTGTTGGTCTTCTCTATACATGTGAATTACGATCACAAAAGCAGATTACAAAAGCCACAGAGCCCTAGCAATGTTTCCATCACAAGAAAGACTCACGCTCATATTCTAGCCCATAAAAGATTCAGCCTTAACATGTCGTCTTCTTGGTCTACAATTCAGTTCATTATCAGTTCATTTGCTAACTACAATAACGCAACCTGAATTGAAGTTCGCAATCTATGACATGATCACACGAACAGCCTAGCAATGTATTCATTACTAGAATGACACTCTTATTGCGAGGTGACACAGATTTCTTTTTTGAACATTAATACTTACCTTTCGCTGTACTACTTCATTTTTGGTGTCAAATTTAGAAAATTCATCAAAAATAATTATTGTATAATTTATAGCCAGGGGTTTTTTTCATATTTGTTTGTGTTTCTTTCGGAATCATCTGGATCTATCCTTCTACTGTAACGGATTAAAAGTCTTCGGGCAACATTTTAGGTACTGAGGTTTTATCTGTTTGATATAACATTTTCCAAAAAGTAAAAGACAAAACATACTCCGAAAAACAGTGTCATCTTGTAAACTCAAGGTTCGAGTTATATAAGAGACGAAAATGAAATGGTAATATTTCGATTTTATTACAAAATCATGGTCGTGGATAACATTTTCCAATATCCTCAATTGCTTCTCGCTCAAAAACTATCAGTTGGGACATAAGTTACTTCGCTTTCCAATGAACGATTCTTTGCTTTATTGTCTAAGAAAATCTTCCCTACAAATATATATGTCATACGATGCTGGTTTATGTATATTGTTCTCGAACTCATTATTGATTCATGAAGGCAACCTTCAGGAAAATCACTACCTATCGCGTTCTGATAACAGACAAAACTTTGCACGGCTTAAGCCAACGTGAAAAAGGATTTTTGAATTTATGCATGCTCGCACCATACTTAAAATAATATGTATCAAAATCATACCAAAGTCACACAGACAGTAGTCCGTTTCATGTTTTCCAACTTGAAAAGGAATTTTTGAATGTTACCAGAATAATTATTCTGAAATTAAGCAAGATTTTGCCTTGTTCTTGCCTAAAATACTGATTTGTCTGAGAATTCATATCATTCTTGAGATGGGTGCACGTGCTTGATATGATACCAAAATACTTCTTGTTTTCCTCTATTTCAAAAAAATCTCGACTATCCCTTCGGTTTTCAACAAACTTCTCGGTGTTTTGATTCTTGACAAAGCATTCCCCAACCTTGATAACCATTTAACCTTATCCTTGCAAAAATTTCAAATTCCATTTTCTACATCAGAATCGCATTTCTCATGTAGAAAATGTTTTAACCTCATAACTGAAACGAAAATTTTATATGTGAAATAGATTTCTAATTCCTCAATGTGAAATGAGATGTAAAATAGCGCTCGTAAACTGTGAAAATATACCCATTTTTTGTGAATGAAAATTTCATAGGTGAAAATGTAGCAATTCTATGTGTTCTTCAAATGTAAAATGATATACGAAATGTTCGTGAGTCTAGTACCTGAAATTTCGAACGTTAGATCTCCACACTTTAACCAAATGTTAACTGCAGTTCGGGTTTATTCAACATTTTGTACTTAGAGTTGAATTGAATTGAAAACTTTAAGTGTCGGGGTATTTAGCTTAGTATGGCTAATAGGGGACACTAAAATTTACATAACTTATCTAAAATAATTTATTTATAAAACCTCGCTGTTTATTATTTGTAATTTATAAAAAGTTATCAAAAATTTCTCAAATCTTATAAAATAATTAAAAATAAAGTTAATATTTATACAACTTTATAAAATGTTGAGTAATGCATAACACGCAATTTTTGCAGTTATTGTCCAGTAGACTTTCTAGATCCTTTTTTCTAATGTTTTTCTTAAAAGATTCTAGACTGGTCCTTTCTCTGTCTTCTTTGCTCAGCTTTGACCATAAGGACCATAGCATCTAGTTGAATGTCTGCCATATTTTGAGGTATTGTATCTTGGCAGATCAAAATCAGCATTTCGTAGCTTGTACCACTTGTTGGAGTTGCAAAAAAGTTCATTTATATATTGTGGAGTTAAGTTGTTTTTAACTTTATACATCAATATCGCAATATCTTGTTTTCGTCTATTATTTAAACTTGATAGTTGAGCTTTATCTAGTAATTCCTGGCATGTTAGTGAGTTTGTGTTGAACACTGCTCTCAGGGCTCTCTCTTGTATGCGTTCTAATTTTCTCTTATCTGAAGCACGACAGGAGTACCACACCAAGTGGTAATATGTGAGATGTGGTAGGATAGCTGATTTATATAGTTGAAGCTTAGCAGACACAGGAATAAGCTTCCAAAGTCTTAGAAGAACACCTACTTTTTGACTGCTCTGTCTACATACAGTAGTATTGTGATTGTTAAAGTTAAGCATTCCATCTATATTAACTCCCAATATTTTTAGATCTCGTGTAATGGATATTTGATTTCCGTCTATATTTCAGGAGGTAATTTTGTCCTTGGAGTATTCCTTTGGTCCAATTGACATTATCTGATATTTTTCATGATTAGCTTTTAATAAGTTTTCTTTATACCAATCGGATATAGCTTTTACACCTTCCTTTAAATCTTTCTCAGAAATTTAGATTAATCTCTTTACAGCATAAAGCTGATGATCATCTGCGTATAGATAAAGGTTTGGTTTCTTTACTTGTAATGGCATATCGTTTTGGAACATGTTCCATAATAATGGACCAAATGCCGATCCTTGTGAGTATCCTCTTTTAACATCTTTCCATTCACTTGTAATACCAGTGCTGCCCAATTTAATTCTGTGTGTTTTTGACTAAAGAACGAACTCATGAGGTCCAACAATGTTTGGTTGAATCCGTATCCTTTAAGCTTTTGGATCAGTAAATTCGGTAGTAGAAAGTCAAAAGCTTTTATCATATCTGTGGACAATACCAATACATGTTCTTTTTTATCTAAGGCTAACTTCCAATCCTTAGTTTGCCTAAGTAAGGTGTACTCACAACTGTGACCTTTCCTATAGGCTGTCATTTTGTAGTATAAAACTGAATCATAATGTTCTATGATTTGTTGAGCTAACAATGTTGATTTTGATAAGGTTTTTAATAATAAACGTAACAGAGCAAGAACGTAACATGAACGCACATCTGCGCCCGCATTTCCAGGGTACAATGTGCAATACTTAGAGTTATAATTATAATACAGTGAAACAGTAATTGTTGAGTGTCTTTGAATATTTCCAACACTCCTACTCACTCAGCATATTACTGTATTGAACTGAGTCCAAGTTTGCCTCGAAGGTTCTCAAACTGTCCTCGTGGCAGTGGTTTTGTAAAAATATCCGCAGTTATTTCATTTGATGGACAGTACTTTAATTCAACTGTTCCATCTTGAATTTTCTCTCGAACAAAGTGAAATTTGATATCGATATGTTTTGTTCTCTTGTGTAGAACAGAATTTCTTGACATGGCTATAGTTCCTTGGTTATCTTCGTTGATAGTAGTTGGACGTGCACACTCCATTTGCAGGTCCATTCTTAATTGTCGTAACCAAACACATTCCTGTGTTGCTAAGCGGAGAGTGATGTATTCTGCTTCGGAAGTTGACAATGCCACTGAGGGCTGTTTCTGGCTTTCCAGCTGATTGCACCATTTGACATCGAAAACGTGTTACCTGACGTAGATCGTCGATCTTCTGAATCTGCAGCCCAGTCTGCATCGGAATATCCTTCCATTTCTTCACCATTTCCAAAATACTGCAAGTGTAGTTTGAGTGTTCCTTTCAGGTACCGAAGTACACGTTTTGCAGCAGTACGGTGTGCTTCATTTGGGGATGAATTAAACTTTGCCAAAGTATTAACTGCATGGGCTATGTCGGGTCGAGTAGCTATTGCTGCATAGATCAAACTTCCTACGATCGATTGGTACTGCACAGGATCAACTGGCTCACTGTAACCATCATCCTTTACTAACTTCACATTGACGTCCATTGGGGTTGATACGGGTTTACAATCCTGTAAATTGTACTTACAAGATCTTCTTGATATACTGCTCTTGACTCAACAGTAGGATACCGTCCTTCTCCTTGATATTTACTCTCAGGTAATAATGAAGCTTTCCCATATCCTTCATCTTGAAATGCGCCGCGAGACTGGCTTTCAAGTCGATCATTTCTTCCGCAGTCTCAGTTAACAATATGAGATCATCAACGTGTACTGCAACTATTGTGAGATGACCGTTAATAATGCGAATGAAAACGCATGGATCAGCAACGCTTTGCACGAACCCCTGAGATGCCATGAATTCTTTCAATGAGGTATTCCAACATCTTGGGCTTTGCTTCAGTCCATATAGAGACTTCTTAAGATGATGCATGAGATTTTCTTTTCCGGGAACAACATAACCTTCCAGCAGCTTCATGTAGATATCTTCATTCAGTGTTCCATTCAGGAATGCGGTAACAACGTCCATTTGATGAATGAACATGTTTCTCGAAACAGCAAAGGCCAAAAGAGCTCGGATCGACGTGAAACGAACAACAGGTGAAAATGTTTCTTCAAAGTCAATTCCATACCTCTGTAGAGAACCTTTTGCAACAAGACGTCCTTTGAATCAATCTATCTTTCCTTTTTTATCGTGCTTCACTTTAAATACCCATTTACAGCTAATTGCCTTTCTTCCAGGTGGGAGAGGTGCCAAGTCCCACGTGTCATTCTCCATCAGTGATTGATATTCAGAATCAGCAGCAGCCTTCCAGTTTTCTGCATGATCACTTTCGAGAGATTTCTTCAAACTTATCGGCTCTTCGACTTGTGTTACATAGAGTGCTGTATATTTTGCTGTCGATATACCTGTGTATTCGTCGTGATAGTAAACTGGTGGCTTTCTTTCTCTCGCTGAAAGCCTTGGATTAATAGATTTCCTCACTTTTGATTCTTCGTCAAGGCACTCATCATCTTCCTCGTCCAATTCTAACTGCACTTCTTTTGAATGTCCAAAGTCAGTTTCATTGAAGGTTACATCTCGGCGGATAAAGACTTTATGCTTGCTCTCGTCATACAATCTGTATCCCTTCTGTGTCAGACTATAACCAACAAATTGCATCTTCACAGCTTTCCGGTCGAGCTTCTGACGTAAAGAATCTGCTACGTGAGCGTAGGCAGTGCAACTAAAAACGTGGATATTTAAGACGTCTGGTTTCTTACCATACCATCACTTGTACGGAGTGACTCCTGTCGCGGTTGTGATAACTCGATTTCTGATGTATGCCGCTGCACACACTGCTTCCCCCAAGAAACTTTTGGCAACTCCTACATGTAGAATCATGGACAGAGCAGCTTCCTGAAGTGTCCTGTTCATTCGTTCGGCGACACCATTCTGTTGCGGTAAATGGGGCACTGTTGTTTCATGTCGAATTCCTTTCTCTTTCAGGTAGTTTTGGAAGTCAGTAGACATATATACACCTCCGTTGTCTGTCCGTAATGTTTTTATTTTACAATCTCCTTGGTTTGTTACTGCTCCTTCCCATCCTTTAAATTTGGTCAACACTTCTGATTAGTGTGCGATGGGGTAGACACTCACACATCTAGAGTAGTCATCAATGAATGTCACAAAGTACCTGGCACCACCAAAACTTTCGGTTTTCATTGGTCTAGCAACATCACTGTCAACAAGCTCTAACCTTTTACTTGACTGAACTTCTCCCACTGGTTTGAAGGGTGATCGATGCGACTTCCCTTCTGCACAAGCTTCACAGAAATCCAGCTTTCCCGTTCCAGGCGTATCAGTATCTGTCACCATATCTCTTGAAACCATTGTCTTCATTTGACCTGAATTCTGATGTCCCATTCTTTGATGCCAAAGAATAAATCTACAATTTGAAGTTTCTGCAACTGATGCTTGTTTTCCTAATGTATCAACTTTGCAGTCCAGGCGATACATGTTACCCGCAAGACGACCTCTCGCAACAACTTTACCATGGGAGTTCTTGATCCAGCAAAGTGTGTGTCCAAATTGTACCACATTACCTTTTGCAGTGACAGCTTGAACACTAAAAAAACTTGTAGTTAGCTTGGGGACATACAAGACTTTTGTCATCGTTGATTTCTTCTCATACTTTTCATTGGGGCCTAGAACCATAGTTATGCGTATTTCTCCACTTCCACATGCATCAACTGATCGACCGTCTCCAAGAACAACTGGTTCCGGCACTGGAAATTCTTTATAGTTAACCAGAAGTTCACGGTTTCATGTCATATGTTGTGATGCACCAGAATCGATGATCCAGTTGTCATTACCTTTTATAACACTTAGACTAACAGTAAATAGATTCTCACCATAATCATGTTTCTGTTCACCGTCCCCTTGCACAGGTGCTGCGTTATGCCTTGAGGACTTGCTATCGTTCCCACGATTTCCATTTCTTAGATTCTGACGTCTCTTTTTATGTGGGCAATTTCGAATGATATGGTTTTCTTCTCCGCATCCATAACATTTGATAAACTTTCGATCTTGCTTGCTGCAATGCGGATTCACCATTATCAAATCCTCCTCCAGTCGCTTTAATCTTGCTTTGCTTACGTTTTTCTTCTTCACTCATCAATGCTTGATGCAATTGGGTTAGTTTTAGTTCATCACCTTTCGCAGTCAATGCCGTTACCAGGGTATTATACGAACGTGGTAAACTGAGTAACAAGGCCACTATATGCTCATCCTCCGGAATCGGTGCTTGGATAGCTGCCAACTGATCAGTGATTGCTTTCATCTTGCGTAAATGTTCATCAAGAGAATCAGACTCTTTCATTTCCATAGAGAAAAATTGTTGTTTCAGAAACAGCTTGTTTGCAAGAGCGTCTCATTCGAAGCGTAACTTCAACTTATTCCGTATTTCTTTAGGGGTTTGGCATTCCGTTACGAGATAAATAAGATCAGAATTGATCGACGTAACTAGTAAAGCCTTTGTCTTCTTTTGCGCCTTATTAAACGCTGCTTCTCTGGCAGAACTGCCCTCTGATGTCTCAGGACGTGTCAAAAATCCATCATTATGTCCAAACAGCTCCCTAGCTTCCAAGATAGCTTGCATTTGATACTTTCATATTTACCAGTTCTTCGCACCCTCAAGTTTATCGATTGATAACTTGTCTTCCTGAGCTCTTACGATAAGATAAACGCTCGAAATTAAACCTTTACTTACTTTTGCGTAGTTTTTGCGATACCTGAGCCCATAACCTGTTGATTTTGATAAGGTTTTTAATAATAAACGTAACAGAGCAAGAACGTTAACATGAACGTACATCTGCGCCCGCATTGCCAGTGTACAATGTGCAATACTTAGAGTTATAATTATAATATAATATATTATATAATATAATATAATTATAATTATAATGCAAAATATATGACAGACTAAACGATATTCCTCTTTCTTTTGACGCTACTTCATCCATGCACAATCTCATTTTTAACAGCTATAAGATCCTTTACTCCAATTATTCTATTAATCCTAATCAACTCTTATTTATGGAAGCTCTACATATTAAGTATCTTAAACCGCAATTAAACTCCGGTCTTAAAGCCAGCAAAGAACTCTCACTCTTTATTTAGTTCCTTTTAGTTTATCCATAATTTATATATCGACATCTTGTCATTTCATCCTGAAGCGTCAACACTTATCACTTACTGAGACAATCAATCATTTGTAAATAGAGTATGCGTTCCCTCAATTCTTCATCAATGATGTAATCACTTTTCCCATGTATATATAAACCTTAGGTTCGCTTATGTTAGTTCACTTGGTCTGAAGATGATTTTGCAATAAAATCGAAATATCACCATTTCACAGTTTTCATCTTTTATTAACTTAAATCTTAACTTGAAAGATGGCTTTCGTTTTTGGAATTTGCTTTCTCTTATATGAAACATTAATTGTTGAGTGTCTGAATATTTCCAACAAATAATGACTCAAAAACTTTATCAATCACTATTAATAAAGTAATTGGTCTATAATTGTTTCGTTCGTTCCTGTCATCCTTTTTAAATACCGGTACCCATTCTCCCAATTTCCAGTCTGATGGCCATGTCCTTGCTTTATACAGTTATTATAAAGTGATGTCAGGGATTCAGCAATGCTCTCTGCAGTCATCTTAAAGATCTTTGGTGAGATTGAATCCCATCCAGTTGTTTTCTCTATGTTTAATTGTTTTAGGTGATGTCGTATCTCAGAAACTTTTATCCGCTTAAAGCCAAATTCTTGGATGTTAATTTTCCCTTTTATGTTGTGTAACTTGGATGATCTTCAAAATTCTGTTCTTGCAATTTGGTCACGTTATATCCACCTATATCATCGGCCAAGGTAGAGAAATGATAAGCCAATTCTTCAGGTACTTTTAATTGATCATTCTCAATTTTTCCATCAATGCTGAGATTGATTTCAATGTCTTCTTTCACTTTGTCACGAATAAATGGGAGAAAAGTCTTAAAAAATCCCTTCGGCTTCTACTTGAGTTCTTTGGTTACTTTATTCCAGTATTCTTTTATTGCTTTTCTCCTTTCATTTGTTGCTTTATTCCTCCAATCCTCAGGTGTTCTGTCTTTGGAATATTTCTGGGCATATTTTCCCTTCTTTCCTATTGCTCTTTTCTATTCAGGACTCATATGTGGGATGTCTTTTTCTCTTACCTCATCTTTTTTAATGGACTGTGTTCTTGTAATGTTTTTTCGAACAACTTTTTCCAATATGAATAATGGTCGTCAACCGTATCGAAGATTTCGCCTAAATGCCATGGCGCGTTTGTTATATCTTCATTTAGATAATCGATGCTCGTATTTTTACTGCTCCTGAAGGTAATAACTTTTGGTTGATATCTCCGAATTAAGACCTTCATTATTCGAAAAATTAATTGGTGATCACTTATCGCTGGATCTACTGTTCCACATTTCTTAAACATTTCAGGTTGATTGGTAAGTATAACATCAAGTAGTGTAGCTGATGTGCATGTTATTCTTGTGGGTTCTGTTACCATACATTGGAGGCTGTGAACGTCTTCAAGATCTTTTAAGATTTTCCATTCCCACGTTTCCAGTCTGAGTCTATCAATATTTAGATCACCAATTATAACGACCGATTTCCTCTGCAGAGAAGCCCACATACAGATGTCGTTTAATTCTACTACAACATTCTCCATATACTTTGTGCAAGAACTTCCTGTCCGTTGTCTTGGTGGTCTATAGATCCCCACAAATAGCATATTGATATTTCCTACCTTACAATCAATTGCTAGCACTTCACACGTTTTGTAATTTTTTGGAAGTTTTACTTGCTTTGAAGGCAATTTCGATGAGAAATACGCGATTAGTCCTCCACTACTTTTTGCCCGATCGCGTCGATATAAATGATGTACATTTAATTGAAACTGACTATTTGGGTACGAGTAATCGATCTTGGTTTCAGGGATGAAGATAATACTTGACTTAAGCTTGTCATTTAGAGTCTTTAGTTGGTCGAACTTATTCTGTACGCTGTTAATGTTTATATGAATTATCAATCCTTCATCAGGTTGTTGTTTTCTGTCCTCAAGAAGTCCAAACAATTTCATATCATACTCATTGAGCATCGAAGCATTTGATTCATGCTTTAAATTTGCATGTGGCGAAGAAAATGATTGATTTCCATAATTAACTTCTTCTTGAATATCATCAAAGAAGGAATCCGAAGAATTGCACATTGAACACTACGCACACGACCAGTCATCATCGGGATGTTTCATATAGTATGAACGAAACATAATCCTGGTTCTCGACCAAAGTTACAACTAAGCCAAGAACCAGGGACAGACTCGCAGACCACACAAAGGCGCTACCGACCGCCATGACCGCCAGTCTTAAACAGTCTCAAACAAAAAATGACAGTTTTTGGATCTAAAAAAGCTTTGTTTTCTGGCTGGAGATGTTTCTCAATGAACAAGCATTCAACTCAAACAAGTACTTCTAAGATTTTATCCGATTTTATTGTTAGTCGGATACATACACAAATTCAAAGAAACATTAAATTGTTTCTCGAAAAGATTGTATGTATTTCAACATCTAATACAAATAAGTACAATTCACTTCATGTTACCAGACATTGTTTCTCAACAATTATCAAACTAAACAAAATAATTCGACTGATAGAATTCAAAGCAATAAAGTTTTTACGGAAGATGAATCCTACACCATAATACCACAAACGTTTTCGAATGCAATTAGCCGAAGACTTTAACCCCATTTCTGCTGAGGGCATCCGAATCACCATCTCCCTTCACTTAGTTTTTCACTAGATGAACAAAATGACATCAAAATTGGTGACTTTTCCTCAAATTCTATAGTCAATTTTTACGTATGAAGTTTTGGATCATCCACGAAAAGCTGTTGCCTCATTACTCACATGTTGAAGGGTCACTTTTTTACTCTTTAAGGAACTTAAATAATTGCTATTCCTCGGATAAAATCTTAGAATTACTTGTTTGAGTTGAATGCTGGTTCAATAAGAAACATCTCCAGCCACAAAAACAAAGCTTTTTAGATCGAAAAAACAGTCATTTTTTGTTTGAGACTTCATTATAACGTCATCCTTCTTGCGTTCATGACGCCATGATAACGCCTAGTTTTTTGCATCAACGTATACATATTAGGAAGATCAAAAAGACCTGCAAATACCAAAAAACGTTATATTGTAAATAAATATGTAAATAAAAAGATTTATCAATTAAAACTAAAAACTTTTAACCAAGTATGACGTCATTGTGACATTATAAAAAAACCAAAACATACAAAAATAAACTAAACTACTTCCCATGTTAAAAATCCGCCCTTTAGCCTTTCATATTAAACAGTTTCCTTTACTGTAAATTTTTGGTGAAATAAGAGTGAAAAATTAGCATTAAAACAGCACAAATAAAAGCAATGGTTGAGTGAAGTAATAATGACGTCATCGAGTTTGTGAAACTAAGTAGCACTTAATTTTCTAGAGCACTGCATATTCAATATTTCTGCTAAGATTCATTGAAATAGGTACAATACTAACGAAATTATGGTGGGAGCTGAATCACCCCCTTGCTTCCATGCCTTCCTAGAAGTTCCAAAAACCAAAAACCAAATCCAAATCTTTCTTGATTTCAACATGGTATCGCCCACCTAACTTAGATGCTACATTTTTCGAACATTCTGAGAAATTTTTGCGTAAAGCTGATGACGAAAACCTTGAGATAATCATAACTGGTGATTTCAATTGCAATCTCTTAAAGACAGAAGACTCTCACACAGGTAAACTCAAGGAAATATTCGATAAATACCAATTACAACAACATATTCTAAGACTTACAAGAGTTACAACAACTACACAAAGCCTAATTGATTTAATATTAACGAAATTAGATGACACTAAAACCATTGATTCTGAGGTTATGCATGTCGGGATTAGTGATCATAGCCTTGCTTATGTATGTCGTAAAGCAAGTATTCCGAAAGAAACTTCTAAATTTGGCTATTGATTTTCCGGGCGGAAAGCGTAATCGTAACAAAAAGATCAGAGCCCAGCTCAGAATTCTTAGGTGTATCGCCATAGTGAAATAGGCAAGTCAAAAAGTTTTAAAACATAAAACGAAACGTCAGTAAATATGTTTTAAAACTTTTTGACTTGCCTATTTCACTATGGCGATACACCTAAGAATTCTGAGCTGGGCTCTGATCTTTTTGTTACGATTAAACTTCTAAATTAGTTGAAACGAGACAATTTACTTTCAAAATGATCTAAAACATTTATTCAATGATTTGTATCATCACATTAATCCTAACATAGCTTGGATCTATTGGAAAGAGACTTTCTTAAAGATTGCCGACATCCATGCGCCTATTAGAGCTAAAAAAGTTAAAAGTAAATACAAGCCGTGGTTCACTCACGACATTAAAAATTTGAGTCACCGTAAGGATTATCTAAAGAAAAAAGCAGTGAAATACAATTCTCCTATATATCAAGAGACATACAAGAACTGTCGAAACCAGGTTAATAAATTAATAAAGGAAGTTAAAGCAAAATATTTCAAGTCAATTTGGAAAATGGCAAAAATAGTAAGGAATGTTGGAAATTTTTAAATGAATTGTTAAATAAGCAATCAAAAGTAACCGCAGTAAAAGAGATTGTAATCAGCGGTGAACCAGTGAGAGACGATAAGGACATTGCTAACGAATTCAATAAATATTTTTCTACAATTGGTCCTAAGCTTGTAGGAGATATCTTTTCAAGTGATCACGATCATCGACATTATATGACTCCTGAGTCACGTGGGACTAATGTATTTCAGTTTCGAAATATCACAAATACGCAAATTAAGAAGGAAATAAAGAAAGCTAAAGTGACTAAAATCATCAGGCATTAACAAAATCTCCATTAAACTCTTACAAGCGGCAGGTGATTCTATAATAGACTCACCTACGTATATATTCAATTTTTCTCTAAATACAGGAATATTTCCAGATGATCTGAAATATGCCAAAATTTCACCAATTTACAAATCAGGTGATAAATCAAATTTCGGAAATTACAGGCCGGGTATCAGTGATATCAGCCGTTGCAAAGATTTTTGAAAAGATCGTTTACGGACAACTTTACGAATTCTTGACTAATAACGCAATATTCAAACAACTTGTGCAACGAAAAAAGCACATACACAATTATTTCTCAGCTTAGTTTACGGAAAATAAAAAAGTGTTGTATTTTTGAGAATTTATATATAAAAATTAAACAGTTGAAACAACACAAACTAGCACGTTATTCTTGACGTAACTTACCCTTATAGCCAAACAACTTAATATTATTTACGAAAGATAGAACGTTCGCAAATAATTAGAATAGATTATGATACTTTTTAGACATGTGCAATTTTTGAATACGTTTTATTCAAGTTTTCAGTTTTTGGAGACATTAAAAATTAGTTATACTCAATTGAGGAACCTCAGTCTGTCGAAGCTCCAGACTTTATGAAGTTCAGACTCATGGAATAATACAACTACCAGACAGAGACAACACCGAGGAACAGTTAGCCACAGTTGCCGTGCATTGGTAATATATGGCTCAAGGCTGTACAACATAACAAATGAGTCCACAAGAAATAAAATTTCAACTTGCTTTTTTGTGGCAAAAGTTCTTTTTAAAAAATAGGATGTTTGAAAATACTTTCAAGATACTTTAAAGTTTTTGCCGGATAATTATGACGTTTTGGAGCAACTTTGCAAAAGATATTTAGGCGATTTTACGGGATATTAGTGTCCAAGCCTGACCTCCTTATATTTCAAAGTACTCCACTATTCAGACACATGTTCATCATTTGCGATGAAAATAAACTACAGTTATCACGTTTTATACATTTGCATGGTTTAATTAATAAACTGTAAAAAAAACGTATTTCTCCGCCTTCTGCCTAAGCACCTCCTACGTCAAAATCGAGTAAAAAGCGAATAGTTGAATGATTATCCACGGTTGACGTTGCAAGATATAATTTATCCCTGCTCGCTCCCTACTTAACAAAATGTACCAAAGTCATACCAAAGTAATATCAAAAGTGGCCTATTGAGCACCTGCAACCAGTTACATATATGTCAATGTTCTTCTCGTTGTATTTTGACGGTATGTTGCGATGTCATAGGTGTAGTTTGCACACGATTGTTTGCAATTTTGCTGTCTTTTCTATCGACACTGTTTCACACAATACCATCCGAACACATTTTGGCTAATTCCATGTACTAAAGTATATTTTTATTTTCACAGTTATTTTTAATTCCAAACTCCCATAATACACGTCGTTGTTTACTTTTATGGCGTTTGCAAATTTCAATTAAGGTGCAGTAAAGCGGGTTGTCAGTTCACGGTTGTATGACGCATACTTTTATTCAAAAATTTTTGGTTTTCCTTCGAAACTAAGATCAGCAAAATCAAGATTTACTTCCACTATTATGTCGTTTCGGGACAAACTTTCGTGAATGCCATCCATCGACACCGAAACCTGTTCAATCAGACAGCAAAGCCTGATCATCAATATTCACATTAATTTTCTTCTTTATGTCAGAGAGATTTGCTGTCTCCCAAGTTCGAAATAGTACCCGACACACTTCTAAATTTAGGCAGTCATCATTCACCATTATCCAGCGCATGTTCGATAGAGGATATATTTTGCATAGGGATGTTAAATTAGGTTTTCGACCTAATTTTGAATTCCATCAAATTTTGAATTCCAGTTAGCATTTTTAACTTCTTTGCATTGCCAAACGGTCAAACCTTTAACAGACAAGGCGCTCGATAGACTCAGCAACTCGTATTTCGATAAACGACTCAGAGAAAATTTTGTTTATCATTTGCATTCATTTGGTGCATGCAGGCTCCACTTTTCTCAAATCCTAATTACAAGATTATAGAAAATCACAAAATATCAAAGTGAAACGTGTATTCTTTCTCAAACCTCTTCTTCGTTAAATTGTCAAAGGAAAATTTCTGATAATGGATCTCCTCCATATATCAATTATATCACAAACTGGCCTTCTATCTATAGCTCTATGTCTATAGCTTTGAACTGACGATTGTTTAAGCAATGCTGAGTTCTAACATAGACAGCCATTGATAACTAACTCTAGCCTCTAGGCTTCTGTACTGTCTGTCGTTCATTATCCTTCTTTCATTGTTCATTGACCTTTCATGATGAACAATAAACTCTAGTTAGGACTACTCAACTTTAAGCCAGCAAAATATATTCACTCCATCATTCTTACCAAAGATTTCATACAGTAACGGCTGCTTAAAACACCCACCCCCCTCCCCGATAGCAGAGCTCCATCTACTCTGTCTATTATACTGTTGTAAGAATCTAGACAATACCACAAACGCGGACCAAGAACTTGGCCAGCACAAAATGATGAACATGGCTACTGGGCAAGTCATCTATGAAACCCCGATATGGACGGACACTTCTAATTACAACAAGTTACAAATTTGTAGGTAAGATTACAAAATTACAAGTTACAAAGTCAGGTAGATTATGTATGCAGGAATAACTTATACTTTTAATTTTGTCTTTTGTTTATAAGTATTGTCACTTGCTCAATAAAATCATCAACGAAGTGCTGGTGACAACTGCTCCAGTATGAGGTCACAATTATCCCACAGACCTCGAATTATCAACAGAACATAACTCACCTTAAAGCCCACTATTATTACTGCAAATTGCTCAAATGTATAATTCTCTATCCTGCATAGGAGTGTTTGCCCAAAGCTGATCAGAACCCAGCTCCATGAATGAGTGTTTGTCTTGATTACATATTCTCAGGACCCAGCTCCAATAGGAGTGTTTGTCCTGACAAAATTCTCAGTGCCCACCTCCAAAAATTGCATGGGAGCATTTCCTCTGACAGACCTTCAGGGGCTAGCTCCCGATTCAAAAATAAACTTGCAACTGGAGCAGTTATCCCACACTGCCATAACCCCACAAGACGGTTGTTGAGTAATATTCATTTATTCAAAATTTTTATCATAATTGGTAGAGGACGTTAGCACTGTAAAAACAAAACGGAAAAATGGGAGGAGAGGAAGCCTATTGCCACAGGCAAGGTTTTGAACCTTGAATTTCTTAATCAGCAACGAAAAAGAAGGCAGTAGGTTAAACAACTCGGCCACTGATTCACCACCATTACTTGGAAATTTTATTTACATTTTACTGCTTCCTTTGACCTCTCTTTTTCCCAATTTTGCTTTAACCAAAACGTCAAGTAATAGTAACCATCAATGGCTTAAAAAATCATAACATCTATTCGCACAATTAAAATAAATGATGCGTCGATCAGGAATCGCATTATATGTGGGCTTGTGGTAAATAGTGTGGTTTTACAACTACACATCACATTATCAGAAGGGGTCGAATTAAATTTCACCTACCAGAGTGCCAAATGTTCCAGCAGCGTTCAGCACAGTTTCTGCATCAGAGGCGTTCAACAATGAGGTCAAATTTGAAAGAATACCACTTTCGTCATCAAGACTTGAAGTACAGATCGCGATTATTCTGGTACAACCTAAGGCAGTCTCAGCTAAGGATCCCACTACGTACGATGCATTCCCAGCCATTCTACCAAAACACAGAAAAACTCCAATTTCTCATGAATTCTTCACTGATTTTTGAAATTTTTAATTATTAAAATCAGGCAGAATTGGGCATTCTCACTACACGCCATTTTTGCACACAATTTAACCATTACCAGAGGTCGTGAGCGTCCGCTAAGGGTGGATTTTCATTTCGGGCAAAATGGCGCGCGCGAGAGTTTTTCCTTTTGTCCCATAGTTCTCAAGTGCAACTAAGTAGAAAACTATTGAATCTCACTAATACAACAGTAACGCGCGCAACATTTTACACAAAATAGAAATCTGTCTTGAGGGATGTGTGAGACGGAGACACGCGTACAGTGCTCCGAGTGCGGAGTACGTGCCTTCTGTACCTGCACTTTCTAAGTATCTAGCCAGTAACGTTTCGTTGATGGGCAATTACTTGATTTGTAGGTAAGCTAACATTAATAAAGTTGACCATGTTGTTGTATATATTTACTGTATTACCTAATCATCCAACAACAGAAGGTTATCGACATGGACACCAAGTAGTTTAACTGTTTTTAACTTTTCCATCAATGCATCATTTATTTTATTTTGAGATCCTCCTGGGTATCAAATTTTCATTTTGAAAATATTTTCAAACTTTTCGAGCTTTTTAATTTAAGCACATTAAGTTTGCATTTGCCGAGTTTAATACTTCGCTAATACCAGCATTTATAAAGTGAGGTTAAGATCGAATACTGATGTACCGGAAGCAAGCGACATAGAATCATCAGGGTGTTATGAAACATATCTATAAGCATCAAAAACACATCATTTTGTAACTTTGCACTGAAGCTAAATCAACAGCACCACCTTTGTTAATATACAGGCGCCAGTATTTGATCTGACTAATTGTATCTAGCATAGTTTTCGGGATAAGTGAATATCTCTTGTCTCATAGTCATGAATTTTAAGGTAGTGCATTTGTCATCTTTTCATCAGTACACCTTAAAAGGTTTTAGATATTTTAATCAGCACGACCTTGGGTAAGTTCCTACTTTGTTGACTTAGGCAAGTTCAACTTTAGCACAATTTTAGCCAAAGAAGGACCTTCGATTTGTTTTGATAAGCCAACTATGTTGTAGCATAATAAATATTCAGAGTTGAATTATATTGTATTCATTAGGTTCAGAATTCTAGTTTTTTTGTATACTTTTCAAATGGGTTGTCTTGGTCGGTACGTATCAGCCATACCTATTCAAGATGGAACTGGAGACTCAGTCCAACAAAATCTAATTGGTCCATCCCTTGCTAAGAATTTATCAAATTTGGTCATGATTTTCCCCACCAAAATATTACAAAAGACCACCCCTTTCTCCCAACAAGAGGGTTAGCAGCAAACAGGAGAGCAGAGCAGAAACAGCTACGAAAAGAGTTCCACTAGCAAGAAAAATCGTTAACAAAACTACCTAGCCTAACAAGCGGATATGAATGATGTTGTGTGATTCTGATACAGAAATCATTATGTAGACAATGAAGGACAATGGTGCCAGTATAGAGCGGTGACGACAGTGTATTCTTTGCGATTCTGAGGATGTCTTGAATTTTACACAAGCTCTATTTCATAAATAGGATTTAAAACCATCTTACAACATTTGGTGCGAAGATCTTTTAACAGTATATTGTAATCTATTGTGTTGAAGGCTTTCAAAAAATCAAGGAAAGTCAATCAATCAAGTTTCTGCTTTCAATTGACATTAACACAGTGTCATATGAGGACAATCTATTAATGTCAATAGCGACTGTCTATGCCTAGGCTTGCATATAGGCATTCCAAGACGCAGAGGTCCAGTGTAGATAGCTTCGATAAAACAGCGGCGTTCTTGAGGTTATACACTATCTAAGATATAGAAAACAAGCTTCTCGACGTTTCGAGCGAAGGCCCTTTGTCCGGAGATTAGCTACTAATCTCCGGACGAAGGGCCTTCGCTCGAAACGTCGAGAAGCTTGTTTTCTATATCTTAGATAGTGTATAACCTCAAGAACGCCGCTGTTTTATCGAAGCTATCTACACTGGACCTCCGCGCCTTGGAATTCCTCATATGATGCCCAGTGACCATGGTAAATCTCAAGAAATTATGCCGTCAACTCCGGTACGAAATGGTAAGTCACATTACATTTTATTTACAATCTATTGCTCAGCCTTCATTACGTTTATTTGACCTTACTTTATCCAAAACTCGCTTTTCTAGTCACATTTCTTTTCTCAGTCGTTGTCTACGGCTACTAATCTCCGAACGAAGGGCCTTCGCTCGAAACGTCGAGAAGCTTGTTTTCTATATCTTAGAGAGTGTATAACCTCAAGAACGCCGCTTGCTTATAGGCATACTAGCTTTAAAAATACAAATGACAAAACAGAGGTTACTAAAATGCCAGGCAGTTTGATGTTTGAGAAACGTGAGAGCTTGGATATATTAAGGTAGATGAACGATCTTCAAACTCGCTACTCAGAAAATGATTTCTGAGCCCCAGACGGGGATCGAACCCGCAACCTGCTTCAACTGCTTCGAACCCGATCGAACCCGCAACATCAAACTGCTTCAATCATTATTAATATATAGTGGCTTCCGCTTAGGTCGCACATATATATCGAATTTGCACCTTAGCTCACCATCTGAGTCTCGGTAGCTCAATGGTTAGAGCGTCTAACCGGCCATCAGAAGGTTGCTGGTTCGATCCCCGTCTGGGGCTCAGAAATCATTTTCTGAGTATCGAGCTTGAAGATCGTTCATCTACCTTAAAATGCCAAGCATTATGTTGGCATCAACAATACGATGAAATCACAAATTTTTGACGAATGCTTGGTTATTTTCGTCGCTTTCTGTATAAGTTGCTCCACAAGAACATTGAGTGTGCAAGTCATTTGATTTCAATTCCAGTACTCAGCCCTCGAAATTTCTCTAAATCTTCGACAGCAAAAAATTGCCGTCGATATTTTAGAGTTCGGCGGCAACTCGACGGCAATTTTTTCCCTCGGGTTCATTGTAAGAGGAATTCTAAAACATATGTCGTAAGCAGCTGAATAATAAAAAAACAACTCAAAACTTTCCCATTTTAATATACAACTAGCCGCACTAAACGTTGTTATCACTAACAAATACGCAAGTAAAAAGAACAATGTCAATGAACAAACATCAGTCCATCTTAATTAATCCTCGTCTGTTTGAGATTCTGATTCAGAATCAGAATGAGAATCAGGAAGCAAATTTGGGTGAATCGTCTCAATAGTTGTGGATTCCTTTTCTCAGTACTCATCGTTAGCACTTTATGTAAGGCAATACGTAAGATCCATTTGTTAGTAAACAACAGTGTTTAACGTCACCATGAAAACACTTATTATCGTCGAGCAATGATGAGGAATAAAATTCAGGAAATCTGTAGATAATCATTTGTTCATAACATAGCACTTGAGTTTCTTAGAAGAATTGATGAGATTCGATAGGCAATAAGCACAAAAATCTTCTTCGGCAAAAAATTGCCGTCGATAATTTCATTTTCGGCGGCATTATCGGCGGCAATTGCCTTTTGCCGTCGAAAATTTCGAGGGCGGAGTACGTTCGTAACAATAGGATGTAAAAATTAAAATCACCAAGAACAATAGTCTCATGACACTTAAAATCCTATTGCAGGAAAAATAAATTCCAAATGTAAAATTATCAGACACTAGGATTGTCTAGTTTAACAATTAATTCCATATTTTTGATGAATTTTCATTTGGCATTACTGATAGTTGATAAACCAAACTAATTTGTTGAGAAATTGTTACTGAATTTATTTATCCTTTCAACGAACAGCGTTTTCTCTTTGATGATAGACAGAATGTATAGTTTCTCAACTCATCAAATCTTTAAAGGATAATTGTTTGTTTTTCCAGCCAGTTCATGGTAATGTTTTTATTGGTAATATGTCAAAAATGCTGTCCTTAAAATTTATTACCCAATCCTAGTCTGTAGTCTCTGTAAATAAATTGTATTTAAGTATAACAGCGCCAAAACCAGTCGACTGGGATGCTCTTGCGCTCTATATTACTCACAATTTACTAAGCATTATTACTGACATTTTTAAGGAGAAAGCTCTACCAAAATAACCATTCTTTTTCTGCAGCAAAACGTTCTCCCATTCTCACAGTCGATTGCATTTACCTTACCAGTGAACGCCCCCAAAAGACGCATACGTCTAGTTCTGCTTTGCTAGGCCAAAACTAGGCACTTTTGACATACACGAGCATTTCAAACGATATATTTTCGTACTTCTCATTGATCGAAATACCGAATACAAAATATGAAAATTAATCTTTCAAGTTGAATCCTGTGAAACCCAGATTGGACCCTGCTTTTTGAAATTTAGTAAAACACTTCCAGGCTGGATTCCCGAACATTGACCTTAGTTCTATAAAATAACTGAAGTGAAGCGAAAAACGCGAAGTCATCATAATCTATTCGTGTCTTCTTATAAATAAAAAAATTTGTAAACAGAAGTGCTAAGACTAACGAATGGTTTTAAAAAACTCTCGTTTGCCATTGCGCCGAGATAATGTTCTTATGTGATAAACTAGTATACCAGAAGGCTATACATTTTTTGGAGGGTTGAAAATCACTAGTGGCAAAAGTTGCGCGACATTGAAACCCCCCTCCATCCCACCACCACCACCACCACCACCACCACCACCACCAAGAAAAATTCATGCCTACGCGGCTGATGTCGATAGTGTAAACTTGGTAACAATGAAAGTAAAGTAGCATGACAATATGGAATTAAGGACACGAGGAAAAACCTGACCTTTTGTGTTGTAATGTTCATGTCCTTATGTCGTTATGTCACTGGTGGTAACATCAGCATTTGTAATCCGTTAAAATTCATTCTCACCAAACGTTTTAAAACAGAACTGAAAATTTTAAATGTAAATATGACGATTGGCAATTCATACAATTAAAAATTTCCAATTGTTCTTGTTATTTTGTGGCCGAATAGTTCAAGGCTTTTTACTTTTTATTTTTTTATTTATTTAATTTTTTTATTGCATTCGCTCTCCCATTTATAGACGGACGATTTGCTTATCAAAGATTAAATTTTAGAGTTTTAGACAATTATGAAAAATTCTCAATTTCACTCGAAGGTTGTCGAGAGTTTGTTGCGTACATGTGTTTCTAGTAATAATAATAACCACGTGGTCATCAATTACTGCAACAAACAAGAGAATGAACGGGGAAAAGGAAATTAACAGATTGGTTATGGAGAGTTACTTAAAAGGCGAACTAACTAAAATAGGATGCAAGAAAAGGATGAAACGATTTGGGAATGAGAAGCACATACTGGTGATATCAGAACAGAGACTCGCTGATCGAACAAGGGCAATAAAAAAAATAATGAATGGCTCACGAAATTGGAAATTGAAGAAATTAAATGGAACATAGAAGAAGGTATCGACATTGTGGAAAATGATATGAGTGGAAGAAAATAACAATGACCAAGTATCCGGTAAGAGCAATCAGGCACCGACAAGCAGCCTAAAGAAGAGGGACATAGTCGGGTACCAGTGGGAAACGATAATATTCCAATAAAAGGAATTCTGGAAATGCTGAAGAAAAAGTTGGAAAGGTCAGAAGAATTAGGAGTTAACTTGAGGTATAAGGATAGGAGCATGATAAGAGAAAAGCTTAAGAAGGTAAACGAGGTCATAAGTAAGTTAGAAACTAAGAACATTAGTGAAACAAACACCTTGATCCTAGCAGGCACGAATGTTGTTGAGGACTTAATTCAAATAAAGAAGAAAAACAAACGTGAAAAAAGGAATCAAGAGCAGTGGAAGAAGAGGAGAATGAAGCAACGCATACAAGACATTAAAAGAGATATCACCAGATTGCAACAGTGGAAAAATGGTGCGTTAGATTACAAAGAGCATACTATGTCCGAAATAAAGGTACCGAATCAATGATCGAAGAATTAAAACGAGTGAAAGCAAATGAAACGAAAATTGGGAAGTATGAAGAAGGGAACGAACAGTTCATACAGAATAGACTGTTTGAGACAAATCAAAAGTTTCTTTTGACAGATCTGAATGCATGGAGAGGCAAAATCGTGTAAAACCTGACGCAAAAGAGAGCACAATATTCTGGAGCGACATCTGGAGCCAAGACGTCAAACATAACTGCAGGGCAAAATGAATGGAACACATCGAGATCCGATACAGAGCTGTCCAAAGGCAAGAAGACATGACAATTACAATAGATGACGTTAGAAATCAGATAAAGAGAGCAGCGAATTAGAAATCAAGTGGACCAGATGGGGTAAACGGATACTGGGTTAAGAACTTCGACACATTACGTGTTAGAATAGCACAAGTGGACGAGTGCCTGCAAACGGGCAAGATACCAAACTGGATGACCAATGGTACAACATCTTTGATTCTGAAACATAAGGAAAAGGATAAACTAGTGCCGGATTTTCGTCCGATAACATGTCTTTTCATCATGTGGAAAACTTTCACAGGAATTATTGGAAGATTGGGACTGTTATCACCAGAACAAAAAGGAATACATAGAGAGAAGCAGGGGTAACAAAGACCAATTGATGATTGATAAGATGGCACTTCGTAACTGCAGATGAAGCCTCACAAATCTCGCTGTTGCATGGATAGACTATAAGAAAGCTTACGACATGGTAACACATTCGCGGATCATCCAATTGCATGGATTGGTTCGGCATTGCCATTAACATAAGGAAGATTGTGGAGAACTCAACAGCACAATAAAAATGAAGTTGACTTCTGGGGGCTTTGCACCAGGAGAGGTCAATATCAAGCGGGGGATTTTCCAAGGAGACAGACGGTCTCCATTGCTGTTTATATTCGAGTTGAATGAGACAAAGATCAGATATAAACTTGGGAAAAATAGAGAAAAGATAAATCATCTAATTTTCATGGATGATCTCAAACTTGACGCAAAGAACAGGAATGAATTAGATTCACTAGTGCAAACTGTGAGGATGTTTAGTAAAGACGTAGGAACGCAATTTGGGATCCAAAAGTGTGCCATGGTGGAAAGGAAAAGGGTTAGAATGATCTTGAGTGAAGAAATAGGCCTACGAATTCGGAAACAATCAAATCAGTGGAAGACGAAACTGGATACAAGCACCTTTCAATATTGCAATACGACGTAGTTATAAGTGTGGAAATGAAGAATCTATTTAGAAAAGAGTACTTCTGAAGAGAGAAGAAGATCCTGAAGTCAAGGTGTGGACGTTACTTAAATTCCATATTAATGGTAAAATTTCCATCCTCCACAAGTTCCCTGAAATGTGCAATGTCTGTTGCGGCCGTACCTGGCGGGATGCTGGTAGCCTGTAGCAGGCTGAGACCCCTTCCACTGTCCTTAGTTGGGTGTTGTGCGAGTTGTAATAATAATAATAATAATAATCTTAGAGAGGTTCCAGTTTGCAAACTACTCAAAGCTTCGAAAGGGTACAAGATGGGAAGATCTGGTAAAAGAAATGTAAAACGTACTCATAGTCTATTTATAGATGACCTCAAAGTATACCAGGAAAGCCACAAGATGCTACAAGTACTAAATGAGATCATAGTCTAGGCCAGTCATGATACAGGAGCATGTTATGGGGTTTCAAAATGTGCTGAAATTATTTTTGAAAGGAGACAAATGATAGAAGGTGAAGGTTTAGAAGTCCTACAAGAAAGAATGAAGACTATCGACCCAGACGAAAATGAAACCTACAAGTTTCTAGTCGTAGAACAGGTCGATGGAATTAAGAATAAAGAAGTGGTTGAAAGAATCAAAATCGAAATGATAAGGAGGCTCAATCTCTTGACTAAAACAGAACTGAATGACAGGAATTTGATGAACGCAATGAACAGCAAAGTGATACAAGTTGCAGCGTATCCAATGAATGTATGCCGATTCAACAAAGATGAGTTACAAGAATTAGATCAGGTCATAAAAAGAGAACTAAGGCGAAACAACATGTTAGGAAGACAATCCAGCAATGAGAGATTGTACCTAAAACGAGAAGAAGGAGGAAGAGGACTTAAGTCATTACGAGATGTGCATAAAGAGACAAAGCTGAGAGTGGCCTGTTATATGGAAAAGTCGGCAAGTAAATGGATACTAGCAGCTTGGGAAATAGAAAAAGAGAAGGAGTATACATCACTTAAGAAAGAAGCACGAGAAGCAATGCAAGAGATTGGTTCAAGGATTGACTTTGAAGAAGGAAAAGTGACACTGGAAGGGGAAAGACTAGACAAATCTTTGAAGGAGACTTCGAAAAGTGTGAAAAAAGTCATCAAAAAAGGAACGGAGATACAAAGAAAGGAACACTACAGACAGAAGGAGTTACAAAGTGAAGTCTACAGGAAGCAACACTTTTTGTGCAATATGTGGCTGAAACAAAGCCTTGACCCGAGAAAAACAGCAGCAATAGTTAACATGATGAAGAAAATGATAGAAACTAGAGTGTGAAAAGTATCAAGGGGATTGCCTTGCGTTAATGTAAATTGTAGAGTTTGTGGTGAGCAAAAAGGTACTGTGGGTCATCTTTTGGCTGGATGTAAAATGTAAGCGCCAAGCGAATACATCAGAAGGCATAACCGAGTGTTAATGATACTTCCAGTTCAATGGGCAAAAGAATATAAGTTAATTGATGGTCAAACCAAGTGGTATGCAGAAAGGTGGGAAAGAGGACACGTTTTGGAGAGCAGTACTGCAAAGTTGATATGGGACTTTGAATTCCATTTAAGAAAGATGACAACATCCGCACGACCAGACTTGACGTTAGAGGACAAACAAAAGAAAATAATTTGGATTTGCGATATGGCATGCCCACAAGAAGATAACATCGAAACCAAGACGAATGAGAAACGAACAAAGTACCAGCAGTTAGCATTCGAAATGAGAGAAAGACGTGTCGGATTCAAAATGATCGCGGTTCCAATTGTGATAGAGTGTCTTGGAGGAGGTATCCATAAATCAATCAAGGACGTGCGAAGAATATTCCAAAATGACGAATTGGCGAAACAAATTGTAGGAATGATGCAAAACACGGTACTGATGGATAGCGAAACGATACTGAGAAAGATAGTTTCAGGATTAGTTCAATATGCAGAAAACTAACATGTTTGTCTGTAGGGTGGATTATAGTGGGATTAGCCCAGTTTGAATTACCTGCTATTAACCTGCCGGACGAGAAACTTTCACTTGTCTTTCCAGTCTCATTCATGTCGTTTTCTTCTACATTAATGCTGTTCATAGTCTTTCACTCATGTGTATGAGGTTGCAATGTACGGGTCAATAGCTTATCCCCTTTAATTTTTGTGATATGCATGATACCGTTAAGCTTGGTTTTGAGAAAAGTAAAGGCAGGGTACGAGTTTCGAGAAAATCAATTGAAGATTAATCATCTACCTTACATGGATGAACTTAAGCTGTTTGGAAAGAATGAGGAACAAATAAACTCATTGGCAAGAACCGTTCATATACTCAGTAACGATATTGGAATGGAATTCGGAATTAAGAAATGTGGAATGCTTGTAATGAAAAAAGGAAAGATTGTAAAATGTAATGGAATACAGCCACCTGATGACGAAGCAATAAAATCAATTGAAGCAGATGGATACAAATACCTTGGGATTCTAGAATTGGATAAATTTATGGAAGCTCAAATGAAGAGTAATTTTGTAAAGGAATATGAAAGGAGATTGAGATTGGGACTAAAATCGAAATTGAATAGCAGAAATAAGATCATGGCAATGAACCCTTGGGCTGTTGCGCTGCTGAGATATGGGACTGGTATTTTGAAATGGAGTAAAGCAGAAGTAGCTGCAATGGATTCCAAAACACGTAAACTGATGACAATCTATGGTGCTTTTCACCAAAAGAGTGACATCCACAGACTATATTTACAAAGGGAAAAAGGTGGAAGAGGTTTGAATAGTTGTGAAGGATGCAACAGTGCGGAAGAGAACAGTTTGGGGTAGCATGTAATAAACAGTGTGGAGCCTCTCCTACAACAAGTTGCCAAGACAAATGTGATTGAAACAGAAAGGTGCGAAACAAAAGAAAATTTTAAAAGGAAAGTAAGAGAAGACCTGGAGAAAGCCTGAACTGACAAAAGAATGTATGGACAATATAAGAGAGATCTAGGGAAAGAGGTAGACATGGTGAAAACATGGTGGGGGTTAAAGAAAGGGGATTTGAAATCCTAGACCGGAGCACTTCTACGTGCTACACAAGAACAAGCACTCAGGACAAACTATGTCAAGTTTCACATAGATAGAACTGTTGAGCCTCCACTTTGCAAGCTTTGTGGTGAAAAGGGAGAGCATGTAACACACTTGATGAGTGAATGTAAGAAGCTAGCACAAGAAGAGTACAAAAGACGACATGACAACGTAGTTCGTATTGTACACTGGAAGCTTTGTGGTTCATACCAGTTAGAGCAAGCTGAAAAATGGTATGAACATCAACCAAATGGAGTCATTGAATCAGATGAAGTTAAGATTCTATGGGACTTTAATATACTATGCGATAGTCTAATTGAATGTAGAAGACCTGATATCGTGGTGGTGTTAAAGAAGAAAAAGGAGTGCAAGACTATAGACATCGCAGTTCCAGGAGATAGTAGAATAAGTGAAAAAGAATTAGAGAAAACGGAAAAGTATGACGACCTAAAAAGGGAAATAAAAAGAATGTGGACGATGAGGAAAATTGAGGTAATACCAAGTGTAGTAGGTGCTTTGGGAGCAATTAGTAGAAGACTGGATAAGTGGATTGAAAAGCTGGACGTACAGATTAGAATAGAACTTCTCCAAAAGACGGCATTGCTTGGAACAGCAAGAATATTGAGAAGGGGCTTGGAAGGCTGAAAAACTCTGAACCTTATGCTACTGGTTGTAGTCAGTTTTCTAGGGATAATTAAATACTACCGGCATAAGCTGTGAAAGATAACATAATAATAATAATAATAATAATAATAATAATAACGACTAAAATGGTCAAAATAAAACGACTAAATAAAACGACTAAAATGGTCAATATGAAAAGACTAAAATGGTCAAAAGAGGAGTATAAATAAGTTATGTCTGCCTATTATAAGGCACAACTAAACCCAACACAGCCAATTACGAAAGAATCATACAGACTTTGGAGACTAAACAATCCAGATGTAAGACCGGACTATGATGCTACATTACTATCCAACATTAGGCACTACATCAAAAATAATAAACTTACACAACATGAACTAAACAAGTTACAAACAGAAGTGCAAAACCAGCTGCAAACAGAAACCCTTCACGATCCAACCTTACCGAGTGAAGAACCGGAAAACAATTCTCAAGTTAATCAACCAGATATTAGCGATGCTATCCCAACAAAATGTGAAAACAATGTTGATCAGCAAGAAAAAATGGGCGTCTCCGCAAGACACTCCAAAATTGACACAAGTCACGTTCCACCAACTGAAACCTTCTTAGGAGATGGAGAAAACAATACCTGTAGGGGCCAATGTGACTCTGAAAACAATACAAATAATGAAATAGTCGAAGTAGCTGAGGAGATTATGGAAAGATTCTACATTGTGAAAGATACTAACATCAATGAGAAGGAGTCCCAAGATTGCAAATAGTAAGAAAAACAGATCCATTATTAAAAAAGGGAATAAAGCATTTGAACGGATCTTGCCAACAATAAAAGAGAACGCAACATGCAAAATTACGGATGTAAATCATCTACTATACGCCACCGCGTATACCATCACGTCAGAATGCGATATTAAAATTAAGAAAAGAGGACCAAATACAAACGTCCACAAAAAACCCGCGTGGATTGAGAAGATCAATGAAGAAGTCAAAACAATGTGGAAGGACATTTCGTTTCTCGTCGAGTGCAGTAAATCGAATGTGAAGATCAACAAGGTAAGAAGAATCAACTGCAAATATAACTTCAAGTCAAATGAAAGTTTGGACACCAAAATTGAGACCCTTAAACAAAAAATCCAGTTGAAAGCACTACGGATCAGAAGGTTCACCAAACGAACAAATTTCTATAAGCAAAATAAGACTTTCCAGGAAAACACCAAAAAATTCTATAGGGAACTAAGGAAAAATTAGATTAAAGTCGAGGAAAATCCTGCCAGAGAAGAAATAGAAGAGTTCCGCAGCAACATCTGGAGTGACCCCAAGGAGTTCCGTACAAATGCAGAATGGGTAAAGGAATGTGAGCAGGCAAATGAGAATGTTAAAACCCAGAAATGGAAGGAGATCTATGAAGAGAACATAAAGACTGCACTGAAGAAATCACATAAGTGGAGATCCCTGGGTATTGATAAATTACCAAACTTCTGGCTAAACGTACTATCAAGCACACACAATGACTTTGCATTTTTGCTCACAGATATTGTAAAGAACCCTGGAAACGCTCCGGCATGGTTAACGGAGGGGATTACATATCTCCTTCCAAAATCTGATGAGACCCAACATCCAAGGAACTACAGACCTATAACTTGCCTTTCTACCACTTATAAAACATTGACATCGATCTTAACCGACTGTACGTACACCTTTCTTGAAAACAACAATTTATTACCAACAGAACAGAAAGGATGTAGGCGAAGCTCATATGGATGCAAAGATCAACTCCTTATCGACAAAATGGTCCTCGAACATTGCAAGTCTAAAATCAAAAATTTAAGCGTCGCTTGGCTAGACTATAAAAAGGCTTTTGACAGTATCCCACACGACTGGATAATCAAAGTAATGGAAATGTATAAGGTAGCACCAGAAATTACCAACTTCGTTAAAATTAGTATGAAAACATGGAAGACAACTCTTATCCTTAATCACGGTAATGGATCTATAACATCTAACAGCATTAGCATCAACCGAGGAATATTCCGAGGAGATTCATTCTCTCCACTCCTCTTCTGTATTTCCCTGTTTTCCTTATCGAAACTTTTGAGTGAATCGAATCGGGGATATAATATATTTGATCAAGTTACCACCCACCTCTTTTACATGGACGAGCTCAAACTATTCGCTAAAAATGACAGTGACCTCGAAGACCTTCTCACCATCGTGAAAGACGTCAGCGACGACATAGGCATGGAGTTTGGACTTGACAAATGCGCAAAAGCCAGCTTTAAACGTGGCAAGTTCTGTAAGGCGAGTAACATCAATCTGGATACAAACACTAGGATAAGAAACCTTGAACATGATGAGGTCTACAAACACCTTGGTATCAACGAAGGTGATGGTATCAAACACACGACGATGAAAGAAAAAATTCGTAAGAATGTTACAGGAGAGTTCGACTAATTGTTCACTCGGAACTGAATTCCTCTAACAGCATTGCAGCTGAATTCCTCTAACAGCAATTAACAGCATTGCAGCTCCTGTTGTCACTTACAGTTTTGGAATCATAAATTGGAGCAAAACAGACGTGGCGAGAATAGATGCTAAAATACGCAAACTGTTAACTAAATTCCGTATGCACCATCCCAAATCAGATGTTTACAGATTGTATCTACCTCGCACTGATGGTGGACGCGGACTCAACCAACTCGAGATGGCTTATGAAACTACGCTGATTGGTCTTGGTAGATATCTCGAAACAACAACAGATCCCATGCTACAAGCTGTGTTGAAGTATGAGAAACCTAAGAAAAATTCCATAATAACCGTGAGTAGAAAACTGAAACAACGGTGTGATGTGCAACCAACAGCTGCCGCCAAAACGCTAAAAGAACGGGCAAAAAAGGCTGGTTTATATGCTCTTAAGGAAACATGGAGAAATAAACCACTGCACGACAAATACCCACAAAGACTAGAAGAAGCTGATGTTGACAGTAAATCCACACATCGTTGGCTTCAAGGATCAGGTCTCAAAGCGGAAACCGAGGGTCTCTTGATCTCAACCATAGATCAGAGCCGCCCGACAAACGTCTATAGATCTAAGATAGTTAACGACGGTACAGACCCTCTTTGCTGCATCTGCAAAAAGTCAGATGAGTCAGTAGATCATCTCATAGCTGACTGTCCTATATTAGCATCTAAAGAATATAAGGCTCGCCATGATCGTTTAGGCCAATACATCCACTGGAATGTGTGCAAGCATTACAACATCAAAGTCCCTGAGAAATGGTACGAACATCATCCTGTAGAGGTCACCAATTGAAAAGATGTGACAATTCTTTGGGACTTCACAATCCACACAGACCGTACCACCACGGCCAATAAACCAGACATTGTTATCAAAGACTTCAAAGCAAGGACATGTCAAATTATCGACATGGCAGTTCTCTGTGATAGCAACATTTCGACTAAAGAATATGATAAACTTCAGAAATATAAAGACCTAGGAATTGAGATCACCAGAATGTGGCACCTGAACGCAACAACAATACCAGTCATCATGGGCGCACTAGAATGATCCGAAAGAGAACAAGTAAAAATATCGAGAAAATTCTGGGAAATAGCAAGTTTCAAGAACTGCCAAAAATTACTCTTATTGGTCCTGCGCATATACTAAGAAAAAACATTATGGATAAGATCATGAAAATTGGCCTAACTGGACAATAGACGTCCAGAGCCCTCTCACTCTTAGACCCCGGAGGGGATCCCGTGTTCGGACAAGTATAAATATACCGAAATATATGAACAAAATAATAATAGTAACAATAACAATAATAATAATAATCCTAGCGTAAACATAACGAG
The DNA here is from genome assembly GCA_030142905.1 of Heliopora coerulea. Taxonomy (NCBI): domain Eukaryota; kingdom Metazoa; phylum Cnidaria; class Anthozoa; order Scleralcyonacea; family Helioporidae; genus Heliopora; species Heliopora coerulea. Next base: position 131,176 of record JASJOG010000097.1, read on the forward strand.
AGGAATCTTTCAAGGTGATAGTCCATCTCCACTGTTGTTCATATTACGCATGATACCCCTGTCAAGCACCCCCCGGAAAGCAAATGCAAGATATGAACTCAACCAATAGAAACATAACATCAGACGTCTATATGGCAAAAACTCGGAACCAAATAGATTCGCTGGTAAGGACGGTGCACCTTTTTAGAACAAATATTAGAATGGAGTTTGGTATAAAGAAATGTTCTGTCTAATATTAAAGAGAGGGGACACAGTCAAGTGTGATGGTATAAGTGTAGCCATCCCACGTGTGGTATAGCCCGGGGCTTAAAGCGCACTCTATTATTACCATGTTGACTCCCAGTTATTAAATCATCACATTTACATAACTATAACACCAGTGTGGTTCCAATTACCTACTCTAAAACCGTAAAAAGGTTTTGTATCGATTTAGGTGTCCGTGTCCGCTTAATTGAGTCGTCCACTAAATAAAGATGTATTTGTATGATTAATGCAGTATTCAGTTCGAGATTTTGGGAACTGTCCAATTAATAAAGTGTGCCCGCTTAATGAAGGGCCGCTTAATACAAGTTTTACTGTATCATCACAACTTTATTTTCTGATTTCCGATGGCGTCATGTGAGAGTAATCATAGAAACTAATCAACTTGTATCCCTTTCCAACCTTTAACTCACACTATCATTTCATTGCCATTTAATCACATAGTCAATGAATTCACAATCACTGTCCACACCAAAAGCATATTTTATATAGTTCACTGTCTGTCGTGACTTTTTTTTCTCAAAACTGAATTATTTGTAATGCTACTATTTTTCTACTAGTACTGTGATTCACTAGTTCACCCAGTACCCACAACCATAAACATTAATCAATCCAACCATATACATTCGTCATTTTAATGCAATAATACATATACTTTAACTACAGCTGGACTGTTATCAGGTCAGACCAAGCTGCCATTGCAAATATTCATTATTTCTTTGAGAACCCATTGTATAAACCTACATAAACTTCACACCCCAATATTTGTAGCAGGGATCCCTTGTATTAAAATTACAAGATGCTGTGTACTATCGAAAAAGATAACTTTACTTTGGTTCGTTTTATGTGTATATTTGGAAGAAATCTTGTACAAACATAAAGATGACCGCCGCTAAGGCTGTCGAAACGTCAGTCACTTCAACCAACGGTCTTTCTCAAGACTACACTAACCTGGACGATCAACTTCCTCGAACGTCATACGCTTGGTCATAAGTCCGCTGACCATCATGACATGAACTTCATTTAATGTAAATATAGTGTCTCTTAATCTAATTGTCGCTAATTTTCTACATGTACCTGAGTGTATACATTTATATAGACAATGCCTTTATTTATTTAAGACAATAAGCAAAAGTACCCTTTCCTGTAACAAAAATAGTTTAAATTCTCTGCTCTCAAGATACCACTAAAATATGAATTTTTTCCAGATTTTGACCTGTGGTTTACAAGAGCTGCTTAGCAAAATGTCTGGAAATGCAAATTTGTAGAAGGATTTTATTCACACACATATACTGCATCCACAAGAGCAAGAGATAGCAGGGAAAGATGGTAAAGAGGAAGATTATAAGCATATTAGATACATTCTTCATCATAGTTGTAAATACATTGATCTTGTGAACATTGGGTTTTAGGTCTGCAGCCACAATGTCATTGATCATACACTAATCATAGTGGCTAACTAATGATTTAGTACTATCCACACTCCTGTTCAAGTTTTTTGGTGGGCACTGTTAACTAATCTGTTCCTCCAGAAATTTCATATTTTAAAGCCAGACTGTTACAGATATTTTTTTATTAAAAAAGGATAAAAACACACAACTATGTAGCAACTTGTTTATTCCCAGCAAATGCATGGTTTTTCCTGAAACCATAATTTTGCTAATGAACCAATACATCATAGCTATGTATTAAACAATAGCAATAAACAAGATTTGAGTCTGATTTTTCTTATAATTCATCAGTCTTCTAATGACAAAAAATAAATTGAATCCATAAACTAATCAGATTTGGGAAAGTGAGGTTTATCCCCCAGACAGTTTTTTTGCAACCCAGTACTCCCTATAAATAATAATTTGCTAAGTATGAAACTTGCACCACAGTCATACAGAAAATCTATGATTACTGCTTGGAATGGTAAAATCATTCTAATTTTGATTTAATAATCAATGGTCAGGCTATCCAAAAATGAACAAGTTACAATTTTTGCATTTGCAAGTTTTTGAATTAATAGCTTGTTACATACATGTAACAGGACAGAGTATCAGTGCCAAGTGCTGCAATTAGCCAAGTGCTTCAATAACCATTCAGAACATGCTAGTTCATCATCTTATTTGAATGTCCAATACGAATGGTATTGCATTAACTTGAATTGTTTCTACCTTGAAAAGTGTAATATTACTTTTCAGAAATGCTCCAAGGTTAAGTCTTTCTTCCAAAGAAAGCCTCCTGACACTTTCACTTTGTTCTGTGAAATCAACAAGGACTAGCCCGTGAATGAAATGAAAAAAGGCCAGCTTCAACTGGGGTAAGTTGAAGAGTTCTTAGCCCATCCCTGGCAATACAGCCTGCTGGCACCTTCACTCTGCTGAACAAAATGATCTAGTATTAGGCATAATAAAATGGGGAAAAGCCACATTAATTAATTATATACCAAATAGGCAACAAAATTATAAATCAAATATGAACTACTAATTAACCCTATGATCAAGTGATAGGCATCACACTCTGCTTAATAAAATCATTTTGTGTTAATGAATATAAACTTAGAAACTTCACCTTTGCCCCTCAGTGCCTTTGTATACAATCATACAATATATTCCTCCCAACTAAAATACCAATGAAGAATATTAGCTGCACTAAGTAATGTAGTGCATTATCATTTTGTGGCTTAACTGTCAGGGTTTACAATTATGTAGAACACTTTGGTTCTAATAAAAGTTCTATGCTATTGAACCAAAATATTAGTTATTAGTTGAATTCCTGGGACTGAAATAAACATAGCAATAGAGTGGACTTGAAGCTCTGCAGCTGGCAAATTTTCCACAACCTTTGCTTTCCCAGAGCTGAGAATAGAAATAGAATTATGAAGGACGAACACTTTTTACATCACTTAAGTTCCTCAAGCTGAAAATTACATGATACAATTGTACCCCAAGACTGTTGCACTTGAAACTTTTTGTAACTAAATAAAATCTTTTTGCTAGTGACAGAATAAAATGCAAAAGATAGCCAGATGACAATCTGGCTATCTTTTGCATTTTATCAATCAAATCAACATTTACAACAATTTTAATTAAAATGACTTTTAGTTGTTTACTTGCAGTGCAGAAAATGCTAAACTCATCAATCAAATATATAATAAGGCTCAGCATAATTATTCAAACATGGCAAAAGTATGCAAATTGAATAGATCAACCACAAGTTAATGGCAGGAAATTTCAAATGTAATGACAATTTAAACAATCTTGGAAGTCCAATTAAATGGAACCTTTAGAAAACTTCAAACTTCAAAGGCTTCCCACTTTAGTCACTCATTTAAATCACTACGGTCCAAATCTAACCATAATCAAATCCATTGAACTAAAAGAAAAATCTACCTGAAAAGGGCGATTCAGAAAGTGAAGGGCAATACATCTATTTGTAATTCCTCCACTGTCGAAAAGTTATTACCGTATTTGCTTTTGACTTTTGTCTGCTTAAAACTTACTAAGGTCCATGTACCCCCCACCTTTTTCAAATTCCGGAAAGAAAACAGCTTGAATTTGCCAAAAGAACGCCGCACTCATGAGCAATGAGGATGGTGAAATCTTCTAAGCATCTTTGTAGAACGTTTTGTATCATCAAAGATCTATTCCTTACTTCAGCTGTCCAGCTAGTTTAGGGTCAATTTTACAAATTTTGGGCTATTATGTCGTTAGGCCTTCAGAATGCAACAAATCATCACTTCTTAATCCCAGTTGAGGGGTTGATTACATTGAGAATTTAAGCCCGAGCTAACGAAGTAATCTCTTTGAAAATTACTTTTCAATACCTGGAATTAACACAACGAAATTTTGAGCATGATTTGCCAATGTGAAGTTGATCAATGTATTCACCTCCTGATACATAAGTTGCCATCGAAACTATAAGGAGGATCTATGGTAATTTTGCAATGAACTGAATAAACTAATGTCATTTTGAAGCAGTTTACTTCAGACTACCGATTCAGCAGTCTACCAACCTTTTAACTTTTTGTGCTGTTTTATACTGCCCACGTAGCATCCCATTTTTATATCACTGATAGGAAAAACCGCTGTTTTAATACACAGCTGCTACAAATGCATGGCGAGACGGCAACAATGGGCACCCAACCATCCTGAGGGAGTTCCAGTGGAGCAGCGAGTGGATATTATATACCGTAAATCATCGACAAGTTAGTGCGTTAATATAATTTGCTATTCTTAATCATACGCAAGGTATTGACCTAGAGCTAGCCTTTCCTGTTTTCTATAAAGCTAAAGCATGTATATATTCGAGTGGTCCCATTCTCCAATATAGTGTAATTTGTTACCTGACATCTTCGGAGCCTACAAGTTTCAAAATTCCACAAAGCATATCTTGAGAGCCAGGATGATTTAAGAATTGGTAACTGCACAATTCTTTGTTGTCGTGGATTTCCTGAACCAAACGTTCCAGCACGGCCGAAGTGCTGTCGTCATGTTTGAATAAACTCGTTAGAGACTTATCTAACTTCCTTCCCGTCTGCATAAACATTCTCGAGCAATTTGCGGTAGCAAAAAATAATCACCACGCAAATCAATCGTAATCCTTATTCTGAATCGCTTACTATATATGCCTCAGAGTCTTTCGCCAAACGAAAACCATTGATGCTTTCTATAATGCTTTTAGTATGCCTCCCCTAGTACAAACCCTATGTATTCAATTGTTTTGAAAGAATGTATACTCAAGATTACCCGTATCTAATTATGGATATTTTTAAAAGGAACAGGAAATTAAGGGCGTATTTATATGATCGCAGTTAACCGGAAATCCCGGGCACCCGGGATCTTCAGATCACATTCCTACGGTGGCCCAGAAGGCTCAACGCAAATAAAAAAGTCACAACACAAATGAAAAAATCACAACACAAATAAAAATGTCACAACGCAAATAAAGATAAAACGACGCAAATAGAAAGTTACAACACACACGCGGAATTTCCACGAGCATTCCGCTATTTTGAGTTTACATTGTTTAATCACAGAATAAGGTTTAACTGCACACCAAGTACTAAATGTTATCACATTTGATGGAACATTCTTTTCCACAATTGATTTCGAGAATAAAGTAAATTTTGGACTTTCTCCATTCTCGACATTGTATTACATTTAGTTTGCCGGTTGTTAAGAGGCGCTTAAACAACTATGGCTTCAGGGGAAGGGAGACTGAAGTAAGATTTTGGATCATGGTCCACTTCGGGCTATAGGAAAGGCTGTCTGGTACGTACTTTGACTGGATTACAACATTCATGTTCCCCGGGAATGCATTGCCAACATTCTGAGTGAACTTGATCCAGGAGAAACCAGGGAGAGAAGTAGAAGGATGAGGGGTTAAGTTACATGATTCGTTTTATGAGTTAATGAGAAAAATGTTCTCTGACAAGAAATATTTTTATTGAACGAGCTTTAGGCTGCCAGTCTGCAGCCTGTAACGTGTTCAATGTCAGTGGAAAAGGCTGCAGACTGGCAGCCGAAAGCTCGTTCAATAAAATATTTCTGGTCAGAGAACGTCCCTGTCATTTCGCTTTGAGTTCAATCAAGTTCTCTCAAGATAAGTTAGCGATGAAGCCCTGACATTACTTCAGGTTATCATATTCTTCAAACAACATTATGAATAATCGTTTCAGCTGCTATCACAAGCTTGTCAAGTTATTCTCCTTCATGGCTTCATCGTTTTATTGTTCTGGAGATGAGTGTTTGAGACACAGTATGTATGACCACAAGTGAACTTGATTTTTCACAAAGAAAAGTAGGAGGGTTAATAATCAAAACTTTGTTTTGGACATCCTTCCACACCCAGCAATGTCCTCATATCTGATGAAAGTCGCTAAATGATTCTTTCGGGAATCGATGTAGTTTAACTTTTGTAAGAAGACTTTGCGCCATAGCTGGTATACGTTTGCCTTCTCAACCTTATACTTTTTCTCTCCCTGTTTCACCCCGGATCAAGATCACGAAGAATATGCAGTAGCGTAGCCAGGAATTGAAGGTTGGCAGGGCATAAAACAAGTTCAGAAAATTTGGAAATTTCGAGTACGTTGGGTATTCATATAACTGCCTCATATGTCTCTGCATGATTGACTGGCAGGCCACCTTTCTTACTTATGTCACTAAATCCCTATTTCTGTTGCTTTTTTTGTATACCCTAACTTGTACTCCAAAGAATAAAAACTTCTATCATAAAATTTCTGGCAAGAGTTTTGCTAATTTGGCATCTTCCGTAAGTGCATTGAAAACGCGTTGGCTGCTCCGGTTTATGGCTTCTTTTGGATGTCATACCATCTGCATCAGAGCCTTTTGTGATGAGCGATCGGGCGTAGACTAAATTGGAAATGCGAAGGTGATCGGCTTCAATTTTGAAAAACTGCCAAGAGTTATACTTTATCCCTTTCCACACTTTACTAACCTATATCTCAGATGAGTTCTACACTTTAACATTATTAGTTAGATTTTGTCAGATATATTGGCTTCGCTTGACCTCATCCAAGATAGTCATGCATTACTTGACCACAAAGCCAGGATACTTTGGCACGCGACCCAGCATGCCCTATCGTGGCTACGCCTCTGTGAATCAAGGAACTGCAGTGAATTCAATTTCCATACCTGGAATGCTAACTGGCCAAAGAAAAGTGAAGACAAGATGGCCGCCCATGGAGTCCAATTTTGGACGTCAGCTTCAGTCCCATACGAGGGCTTGTACAACAATTTTAGTCTCCCACGTGACTTTTTACGTTTTCTGAAGAGTTTTCTTTGGAAATACACACAAAACATGTCTAGACAATTTAGGACACTTTTTAGGCCACACGGCAATAACGAATCCTTTTAAACACTCGAATATGTAAAGCTGGTCCAGTAATATTTCGTCTGTGCACTTTTTCCATGGCTGTGAATGTTTTCGAAGTCGATCCAAACAAAAACTGAAAATTAAAGTCGTGTAAAGGACTGGAACTGAAGCACAAGACCGGGAAGAGAACTGAAACTGACGTACAAAATTTCCCTCCATGTGCGGCCACCTTGGCTTCACTTTATGGCTGAGGAAATGACTGGAAGTTAGCAATCCAGATATGGAAGAGTTTTACCGATTCGAGTGTTTAAAAGGATTCGTTATCACCATCTGGCCTAAGAACTGTCCTAAATTGTCTAAAGATGGTAAACTGACGGGAAAAAAAGGACGTGCGCTTAGTAGTTTACCCAAGTAAGTTTTTGGGACCGTTTTATCAGGTTGCTCGTCAGTTTGGTAATTTATTTTCGTGAAAATATATAATCTATAACTCTGTTTGACTTTGTCGAAATATATTTGAAATTCTTAAATTCACTTTTGTCTTTTGAAGACATGTTTTGTATGTATTTTCAATCAGGAAAATTTTCAGAAAAAGTAAAAAGTCGCATGGGAGACTAAAACTGACGTGCAAGCCCGCGTAGGGGACTAAAACTGACGTACAAAATTGCCCTCTATGGGCAGCCATCTTGGCTTCATATTGTATTGGCCAGATAGCATTCCAGATATAGAAATCGAGTTCACTGGTTGGCACCAGTGAATCTCCACATGTCGAAATAGTTCTTTTCAATCTCTTGGTCCAATCTGCCATTACCGACTCGAGTACATATACTCTAAGTCTACAAAAGCTTGAGTAGCAAACAACCAAATAATTTAAAATTCTTTTACAATTTATTGCTTGAACAAGAATTATCTGATCCATGTTGCATCTTCCTGGTCTTCAATGAAGCAAACTCGTTTATCACGTTGTCACGTTTATCATGTTGCCGCTTCTACCGAAAGCGCCGTCCCCGAGAAAGACTGCCGCTTGGGGCAACCGCCCCTTTCGCCCCACCACACCCTATCGATACGCCACTGACTGGTAGATTTGTTGTCACTGCAAGATTAAGGTAGTATTTTCAATGAGCCGAGAAACCGTGGAAACTACAAAAGCTGCTCTTCGTCAAATAACAGACCAACTGCTTTCATAAGCCAATGAAAGCAGTTCTTTTAATTTTCCATACACTCTAAGTGTATTTATTATACATTTTTGTAAATCCTTGATTGTGATTGGTCAAAAACATTTTGAGAAATCTTGACATCTGCATTTAGCCGCTGAATCTGAGCCAACGATGCCATTATCTGCAGGTAGCTAGGTATTATCTGTAGAAAAAAGAGTTATCGTGCATGTGTTTACGTCAACCGTGGCCAACCGCTTGCTCGGTACTTTTCTCAACTATGGCAGAGAAACAAACACGTTTTCCTTCTCTTTCCGAAGATGATATTGAAAAGCTAGTTGAAAGATAAAGACTCGGCAAACACAAAGAGAGCTACTAAGTTAGCAATACAAGTATGTGAAGATTATCTTACTAAGAAAGAAAGATCTCAGTCAGTGGAGAAGGCAAAACTTGCCAGTGTTTTAAAGTCCTTCTTCGTCGAAGCAAGAAAAGCCGATGGTAATCCATACTCAAAAAGTTCGTTAACTGCCTTGAGGTTTGGACTGAACAGGCAGTTTAAAAATGTTCATGGTATTGATATCATTAGCGACAAAGATTTTAAGGAAGCCAACAAAGTATTCATGGCAAAATGCGTCGAATTAAAAAAGCAAGTTTTGGCCAAAGTTAAACATAAGCAGCCAATTCACAATGAAAATTAAAAAAGCTTAATGAAGGTGACGTACTCAACACAAATCATCCAAAAACGCTTCAAAACAAGGTAGTCTTTGAACTAATGCTTTCTTTTGTTGTCGTGGTTGCCAGAATCTTTAGGAGTTTAAAAAATCCGATTTCGCGATCAACATTGATGCGAAAGGGACAAAGTACGTTCCAAAAACAACGGACGAAATGACCGCAGAGAAAACGACGAAGGCAAAGAAGGACGAATAATGTTCGCGAAAGACGTCCCTTTCTGTACAGTCGCTTCCTTTGAGAAATGTCTTCAGCACCTAAACCCTAAAAACGACTTCCTTTTTCAGCGACCAAAGAAATATGTTTCTGAGTACGACAACGTTTGGTTTGACAACATGGTTGTTCATGAGCGTTCTCTTGGATAGAAAATGAAAGTAACTTCAAAAGAGGCAAACCTGTGACAATACTTGACAGATCCGGTTTCAAAGCACGGCATATTATGGCTCTCGATGGTCATAAAAGTGAAAACAGCATTAGAAGTTACAGCCGAACCAGCTTGGATACAAAAGGACAAATGTCTCAAGCTTTGATGGATGTCGCTAGCTACAGTTCTTCCACGCATGTTCATATGCCTGATTGGCAATCTTCTCCGTCGTTTTAGCTTCCCCAAGGAGAAACACATGTAAACATAGACCTCTCATTCACAGCCTACCAAACAATTTAATTTTTATAACTGCAATGTTAAGTTATACTGAGAGGTACGAACTACGGGGTTCGACAAAGTTGTGAGTTGTCAATTTATACATTGTTTGAAAATAATTGAAAATTGTTGGTTTTGTGTAATTTGATACCCTTGTTCAATAATATTGGCATTATTGCTTCAATCGTATTTGACCTTTCAATAAAATCGTTTTGCGTTGTCTTGAGTTGTGCTTTATGCCAGTATGCATCGTGCGATTTTTTATGTCAGAAAGCTTGTATCTTTTATTTTATTACCTGGAAATGTATAATAAAACAATTATTGAATTTGTGTTTTTTGATATCAAGAATTATCAAGGTTGAAGTTTGTATTATCTGCCGAATCTTTGTGTTATCCCGCTCGAGTCAACATTTTTCAGTTGTCTTCGGCACAGTGCCAGATAATCTAACAACAAATTCAGAGTTACTGAGTGGACACAAATGATGCCGTAAACCATGATTTTCGCCACAATTGTAGGGTAGAAAAATTAGCTTTTTATTCCACGCAACGTAATGTATTCCTAGCAAAGCTTTCCTGTTCTTCTGTTACTATATATTACTGCTGATTAAGACACTTTCCAGAATTAACCTCTTCGTCCATGCTCTTTTCCCACTATCAATTTTTTTCAGAATTTGCTCAGATATATGTTAGACTGACTATAGAAATTCAGTACCCAAAGCGTAACCGCCAATTTGTTAGAAAATGAAACTATAATAGATAAACAACACCATTGATATTTCGCACTTTAAACTGTGTTATGACTACCATTGATAACAAATAGATTATTTTGTAAAAGTTCGACATTGTACTGAGAGTAATACTGTATAATTCTTTTTTGAATATCTTGGACAACGCAACAAATCAAGAGTTTATTTATCGCAGCATATCTAAATGTTTTTCAGTACATGTGGATTAAAAAATTTTATAGTTTTTACTTGTAATGTTTGCCATTTATTTGTGTAAATGTCAGGAGCAAACACAAGGATGCAGCTCCCCTTTAACCTTTAGGGAGTGGCTTGTGCTTGATGAGAAAAATGTGCCTGGTTAAACTAAAGTTTGATTTGACCTTAAACTGCTAAATATATTTTAAGAACATAGAATCAAATATATTGCACTGCTATTAAGCTCTAGCACCAAGCATCCCTAATATGTCAATTTGCAATTGGCAAAATCTTTTATTTGGCGACTGCTCATTATGATTATTGTGGATCAAAATCTGTAGATATGAAGACTAATGCCAAGTCTTAGGAGCTATTTAGCCAGATTTCTGAATGTGAAATACTTCACAGTGCAACAGCACTTACAGCACGTACCTGAAGTAGTATAGGACATGGCGGTACCAGCACACTTTTTACACCAACTTTGGAAACGGACTTACGGCCGAAGAAATTTACCTACAATATGGTTTTCATCAAGTTTTGCAATACTTCTTACAAAAGCCTAATTGGCCTAATTCCTAAGTCTCTTAATCACCTTATTTTTAGATGGAGTTAGAAATTCAATTAGAAATTAAAAAAAACGGCCGATGGAGATCAGGACAACCCTAACGAGACAATTATTAATTTGACTGGACAACCTCTCTTACCAGAACAAATCGACGTGCTGAAATTTGGACTGTGATATGGACTTGTTACCAGACCTAATCATATAGAGATCATGTCTGTGTCTGAAGACGTTTGGGAACAAATCTCTCGTTCGGACATCTTCAAAGAAGGACGCTACATCAAGGACAGTGTTGAGAACTCCCTTCGTTGTTTCACATACAATTATATAGATTTAGATCTAAAAGAATTTAAGTTAGATCGCAACAAAATTAGAATACTTTATAATCTCACTGCCAATTTATCCATTCTTAAGCCAGATAAAGGCAGTGGTGTAGTTTTAATGAACCGCGCTGATTACATTTCTTCCGTAAAGTCTTTATTCATCGACTCTAATAAGTTTAAAATGATTTCTGACCCTACATCGACTAGGCTTTCCTCTTTACAAAAATATCTTTCTACCTTACTAAAACGTGGCGAGATTACTGACAGTGAGTACAACTTCTTACGTCCTAAGGCAGCACACTTTGGTAGAGCACATGGTCTTCCCAAAACACACAAGACATTTTCATTTCTCCCTCAATTTCGGCCTATTATTGACACGACTAACACAACGCACTATAATGTCGGCAAATTCCTTTCTTCGCTTTTAAACCCCCTAACTATTAATGAATTTTCGCTTTCGGACTCATTTGAAGTCGTTTCCTGCATTAAAAACATTCATTATCATCTTTTCACATAAGGCCACCAATACGTTTCATTTGATATCGTTTCCTTATTCACCAATGTTCCCTTGTCTCGAACAGTTAATATTATTTTAGATCGTATTTTCAATGAAAAACAGATTAATACCACGTTAACTAAACGCTCTTTAAAAAAGCTTACCCTTGATTGTGGCAATAAAACCGTTTTTTCTTTCAATAATGAATTATATTAACAGACTGACGGTGTTTCGATGGGGTCTTCTCTCAGTTCCGTGTTAGCTAACATCATACTAACAGAATTTGAACGTGTTGTTGTCACCGACCTTATTCGTTGCGGAACCATAAAATTTTATAAACGATATGTTGATGATACACTTGTTCTGTTAAAACCTTCCGATATTCCAAAAGTTGTTTTTTTTAAGTTCAATGAATTTGATCCTAACTTAAAATTTACAGTTGACACATTTCCAGACGGCATCATCCATTTTCTTGACATCAAAATTTCGACCGGTGGTACTGATGTTTATCGCAAAGAAATACACACCGGCCAATACACACATTATTCCAGTTTTGAACCGTTTCCGCGTAAAATCGCATGGATTAAATCTCTGTTCCATCGCGCTTTTAAAATATGTAGCACGAAGAAACTCTTTAATGACCAAATAGCTAAAATCAAAACTTTCATGTCCTAGAACGGATATCCTAATAATGTTAGTAAATTCCTTATTAAAATGCTTCGACGCAAACATAAAGCTGATGGTTCTGGCACTCAAAACATGACTGATGATGATAACATCCCTAAAGTTTGGATCCGAATCCCATACTTGGGAAGTCAAGGAGAAAATCTTTTAAATTCCTGTTTAAAGAAAATCCGTCGTTGTTCGAAACAACCTGTCAAGTTTATTGTCATATACAACACTAAAAATGTCTCATATTTTATTTCTAACAAGGACAAAATTCCAGATTTGTCTCGAAACAATGTCATTTGCCAGATTACATGCCCTGGTTGCGCCAAATCTTACATTGGAAAGACCGACCTTTGTTTACAAAAATGTCTATCTGAACATGCCACTCAACACAACACAAGTGCAGTTGCACAACACTTTCTTCAATGTGAAGACGCACATTTCATTGTTGACCTATGCAAACAATATGACAGACTAAACGATATTCCTTTTTCTTTTGACGCTACTTCATCCATACACAATCTCATTTCTAACAACTATAAGATCCTTTACTCTAATTATTCTATTAATCCTAATCAACTTTTATTTATGGAAGCTCTACATATTAAGTATCTTAAACCGCAACATTGGTCTTAAAACCAGCAAAGAACTCTCACTCTTTATTTAGTTCCTTTTAGTTTATGCATAATTTATATATCGACATCTTGTCATTTCATCCTGAGGCGTCAATACTTGTCATTTACTGACACAATCAATCATTTGTAAATAGAGTAGGCGTTCCCTCAATTCTTCATCAATGATGTAATCACTTTTCCCATGTATATATAAACCTTAGGTTCTCTTATGTTAGTTTACTTAGTCTGAAGATGATTTTGCAATAAAATCGAAATATCACCATTTCACAGTTTTCATCTTTTGTTAACTTAAATCTTAAGTTGAAAAATGACCTTCGTTTTCGGAATTTGCTTTCTCTTATATTTTTTGAAGTTGTCGGCTGGTCAAGGTTTTTTTACAGTTGCTTTTGTTGACCAGTTTACTTTGGTGGATGGGCTAGAATGCTGGTATACGCGTAGAGTGGATCCGTTATCTAAAATGGGCAATTTTTTAGCATGTTGATTATGATAAAAGGCTTGCTTCTGCTTCTTCTCCATGTTTCGTAACTCGATGCGACTATGCTGCTCTTGGTAGATGAACGATCTTCAAGCTCGATACTCAGAAAATAATTTCTGAGCCCCAGACGGGGATCGAACCTGCAACCTTCTGATGACCGGTTAGACCCTCTAACCATTGAGCTACCGAGACTCAGATGGTGAGCTAAGGTGCAAATTCGCTTAGGTCGCACATATATATCGAATTTGCACCTTAGCTCATCATCTGAGTCTCGGTAGCTCAATGGTTAGAGCGTCTAACCGGTCATCAGAAGGTTGCTGGTTCGATCCCCGTCTGGGGCTCAGAAATTATTTTCTGAGTATCGAGCTTGAAGATCGTTCATCTACCATAATATATCCAAGCTCTCACGTTTCTCTATGCTGCTCTTGTTGTGGCCTGACCAAGGGTAGTCTTGTTCGTAGTTTTCTGGCCATTAATTTCTCTGCTGGTGATGGATCTCCGTTTGGATCTGGGCATGACCTATGCGCTAGGATGGCAAGGTATGGGTCTTCGTTCTTCTTGTCCGCTTTTGTTAAAAGCTTCTTGATTGTTTGTACAGATCGCTCTGCCATTCCATTGGCTTTCGGGTATCTCGGGCTGGACGTCACGTGCAAGAATTCCCATTTGGATGCAAAGTCGGCAAATGCTGCGCTGGAAAACTGTGGTCCATTATCCGATACCACGATTTCCGGTATTCCATGTTTGGAGAAAGTCGACTTCATGTGAGTGATGATTGTAATGATGTAATCACTTTTCCCATGTATATATAAACCTTAGGTTCTCTTATGTTAGTTCACTTGGTCTGAAGATGATTTTGCAATAAAATCGAAATATCACCATTTCACAGTTTTCATCTTTTGTTAACTTAAATCTTAAGTTGAAAGATGACCTTCGTTTTCGGAATTTGCTTTCTCATGTTTTTAAAGCAACTGTAATAAGAAACCACCACACACCTCGCTCATACATCGTCAAAACCGAAGGCTAAACTCTAAGACGTAACCGACGTGACCTAATGTAAACAATGGAACCATTCACCGAACAGCAACCAACGCTGGAAGAAGCCACAACGGGCAGCGATGAAGCACTGAACTCACATGAAAACCCAAAGAACTACACACAACAGACGGACCAACCTGTCACCGCTGAAACATACACAACCAGATATGGAAGGGAGGTGAAGCCACCATCATACTATTATTGAATAGACTTGTAGACGGAGAAAGTGAACAATAAAAATTGACTCCGACAGCAATGCTCTAATTGAGCAGATTGATCCGTATTCCAGAACAATATACTATGATAACTTTAAAATAGTCATGAGTTGCTATAACAAACTAATGAGAACAAAAAGGGGAAGATGTAATGAGTGTCACGTCACTTCAACGTAGAGTTCATTAATCACGAATTCACCTAACAACAACAGGTTCATATTTCAATAAAGTTCAGTTCAACTTGGATTGTGACAAGAGCGTGACTTCTTACAACCTTAAGGTCTCTCAAAACCCCTCTATATGGATTTTTTTACAACAAATTTAAGATTAAGTTAGAGGGGTATTGAGAGACTTGGGAATCCCAGAAAAATATTTGGATACCATAAAGTGGATTTCAATATGGTATTTTTATAGACTTCAATACAAAGAAAAAGAGTCGGATCTCTTAAATAGATTAGAAAAAATGGTAACCATAAGAAATAATAACTCTGTGTTTGGAAAGACTACAGAAACCTCAGAAAGAGAGTAATGAAAATTCAGCTGTCCATAGTCTTTGGATATTTTTTTAACCTTGAAGGTCAATATATATTATCGCCTATTCTTTAGGTCCTTCTTCCTGTTTTTTACTTTTATGGTCGTATACATGCTTTGCTGTTGTAATCCCTCCTGATAAAATCCCAAGGAATGGAACAAATGGTGTTATTTTCTCGACTAATGAGTAAACATCTCTTTTTAACAATTCATCTCTTTGTAATTCTTTTGACAATACATCTGGTGACTCGATTGCATCGAAACCTCCCAAAGCGTTAGCAAATTTACTTATTAATAGATCAGTTAAGAAATCATTCGCGTTTTCCATACGTTTTCTTTCATATTCAGTGTATAGTTTATTAATGACCTTCTGACTACTGGCCTTCTTTATATAAGCAACAGATTTATCCAAATCTCCATTTTCAGCCAGTTTCAAAAGTTCATCTCTCTTTTTTTCTGTGTTATCAGGTTCAGGTTGTTCCTTTTCCGATTTTTCAGAGGATGAATTTTTTATTTCCTCTTCGACTATTGTTTCTGCGGTTTCCATTTCTTCTAACAACTCATCAATTGTTTCAGGTTTTGTATTCTTGCGTCTAGGCATTATCTATATATTAGCATATATTCTACTTTTGCGGAATAGTTATTTTATAATCGAATGGATAGCGTAAATTGATTTCAAGAGTTGCGTATTTACTGTTCTTTAGCTTTTCAATTATATCAATTCTTTCTTTTTTGGAACTATGACCTAGGTACACTCATATCGTCTTCGTCTGGATTGTAAAAAGAAATGACTTTTGCCACGTTGTCTCGGTAAGGTTTAGATATACTGTTTAATATAAAATTAGACAAGGGCTTACCTGAAGGATAATTGTGATTCTCCAAGTATAACACGCAGCACCATTATTTACCAAGCCATCACGGTTCAAAGCTGTTTGTTATGCAAATGAAGCACTATATAAGACACCTTCGGCCTAACCCACATTGTCTTTTGAGGGGCATGAATAACCTTCAATGCGACGGCCTCGCAACAAGGGTGGGTATACTAAGAAGCATCCATATAACAAGGTGTTTAAACAGTTTATGTTTTTTTGGAAGTGATAGCTTGGATATATCTTAAGATAGACGAACGATCGTCAAGCTCTGTACTCAGAAAAACGATTTCCAAGCCCCAGACGGGGATCGAGCCCGCAACGTTCTGGTGACTGGTGAGACGCTCTAACCATTGAGCTACCAAGACTCAGATGGCGAGCTAAGGTGCAAGTTCGACATATAGAAGGTTGCGGGTTCGATCCCCGTCTGGGGCTCAGAAATAGTTTTTCTGAGTACAGAGCTTGACGATCGTTCGTCTATCTTAAGATATATCCAAGCTCTCACTTCAAAAAAACATAAACAGCATCAATCATTGTCCATATATAGTGGCTTCCGCTTAGGTCGCACATACATATCGAATTTGCACTTTAGCTCGCCATCTGAGTCTTGGTAGCTCAATGGTTAGAGCGTCTCATCGGTTACCAGAAGATTGCTGGTTCGATCCCCGTCTGGGGCTCAGAAATCGTTTTTAAACAGTGCCGGGCAAGCAGTCATTTCACTGCGGATTCATGTCGTTCCATTTAGGATTAAGGGTTCAAATCACTACAGTTACGATGGCGATTCCACGACATTTTACGCCGGTATCATGAGAACGCAAAGCCCATCTCATTCGATTTTGTTAAGGTTCCATTTCGTACGGTACAGTGTATCGGGTGAACATAGTCTGAATTACTCTTTAGCATTAACCCGTATTATACTATCCTCAATCAATAAGTCAAATATTTCTGAAAAGTTTTAAGAAAACCTGTTCACGAAGACCACTTTACCTGAGAGCAATGCCTGTCTTCTTGCCTACTGCATATGAAATTTCAAGGTACTCGGCGCCAAAATTTATTATCGAGACGTTTACCACCATTAGCAGAAAGACTGGGAACGCTTAATATCGACAACAGCGTCTCAGATGAAAAACAAGGTCTTACCATTATCGCTGTTAAGCGCAGCAAAGCTTTTCAAAAATCTCGTAGACACCATGTTGAAGGACCGTAAGACTGTCACTGAAAACGATCTCCACGCGCTAGTTCTAAGCGTTTCAAAGTCAACCAAACACTGCTTACGGTAATATGACTAATCAGAAGACAACGGATGAAACGTGATAGCCTCGGCAAGGTGGAATACCTCAGCAAACTCGGCAAGATGACATTACAAATTCGGCAAAAATCTTCAAAGTTTGTACCGCTAAGCCAATAGCTGATGCTGTTAAGGAGCGTCTTAAAAGGTCGAGCCAATCAGAGCAAGCGAAACAAAATGAAGATTCGCCAAAAGAAGCAACGAAATTGGTCAAACCAATCAAGGCTCACAATAAAAGCAGTTTCAACAAACCAGCAAATTGCAAAGAGGAATACAATCGAAAGATTCGGCAAACTAATTGAGTTTGACCGCTAGAGCGTGATTCTGATGCTCTGCAATGTTACCATAGATGACAAACGCACTAGATCTAAATACGACACCGGGAATTAAGATTCGGTGATGTAAACAAAACTATCTGATGAGCAGTGGCGTAACTTGGAATTTTTAGTGCGGGTGCAAGACTTAAGATTTTCCGACAAATGGGCGTGGTCATGTGGGCGTGGCCACGTAAAAATACCATATTTAATAACTAACCTACATTACAGTAAATCATATCTACTCATTCTTACATACACTAATACACAAATTCATCTTAATTTGTCCTATATTACGTCTTTCCGAATTAAGATCATGATTAAGAATTAAGATCATGACAGGAATTTCGCGATATAATTATCTCAACAGCTAACACCCAAATTTCCGCCAGAGGACTACAATTTTCCGACAGATGACCATACTGGTGTCGTGTGGGGGGGCGACCGCCCCCCCTGCCCCCCCTATAGTTACGCCACTGCTGATGAGTTTACAGCGGCAAATATGCAACGCAAAGTCAGTCTGATATCTTAGGATAGTGTGATAGTCACTTTAGTCGGCTGACCTATTTGACGTACCCTAAATCCGCCACTGAATGACCCATGGATCATTTGTCAGGCGCCTTCACGCTTCAGTAAAATCACGCAAACGACCACCTTCCTTAGGGCTAGTCATTGCGTCTGCTTGGTGTTTGTCGATCCCGATTTCCTTGTTGGTGGGTTCCATGACTGACGAAACGGAGGTATTCTGTAGTCGTAGCGCTTGGAGTTTAAATAAGGCTTAAAACGCGAGTTATAAAGCCCTCTCTTATCACGAGAAAGGCCACTTTGTGAGTGCGGCTCAGAATTCTTGCGCTTGTTAGCAATACTCTTCACCGCCATTTGCTTCACTTGTGAAGTATTACGAATGCTTTGGGGCAACTCGTCCCCAAATAGCATCGTGGTAATAGGTTGGGACTCGTGGCATAGCGATTTATAGGCTGGGGCAACTTCTGATTTTAAAAGTTCTCTTCGTTTCATCGAGAAATCGTAAACCGAGTTGCCCAGGAGCGTGAGGGCATCATATTATATGATATTATTTTCAATTTTTCTGATCGGGTCCTCACTCAGAACGAAAAGAACATTCTATCTAGAGGTCTGAATTTCGCTACTCCCCGCTCTAAACTTGACTATTGCGATTTTCTGGTTCCGTTCGAACTTCTTCAACGACAACTAAGGTGTGAAACCTTCTCAAACAGCACTACCGAGGAGTTTTTCAAGACAAAACTGAAGGATATCGCCTTATCTAGCTACAGGAACTTCTCACCACCAAACTTTCTATTAACGAGCGATGACTACAAGACTCTTAAAGGACTCAAGGGCGACAAGAACATAATAATAATTAAGCCAGATAAAGGGAACGGTGTTGTTATCCTGAACCGCTGTGACTACAATCAGAAGATGAATGCCATCCTCAGCAACACCACCAAGTTCAAGACCCTTACATCGGACCCGCTAAAAGCCACAGTAAGTCGGGAAACCAAACTTAGAAATTTTCTGAGAGGATTGAAGAAAAAGAACGTCATCTCGGATGAACTTTACAAAAAACTCTGTCCCACAGGCTCCAAACCTGAAATACTATATGGCCTACCTAAGATACACAAAGCCGATGTTCCTTTAAGACCTATTCTCTCTGCCATAGGCACCCACTCGTATAATTTATCTAAGTATCTCGTTTCTCTTCTGCACCCTTTCTCCTCTAATAACTTTACGATCACTGACACCTTCTCCTTTCTTAATGATTTACGTACTTTGAACCTTAATATTGATAACGTTTTCATGGCAAGTTTTGATATCTCCTTATTTACCAACGTTCCACTCGATGAAACCATTGAAATCATCATTCAGAAACTTTTTCACAAATCGACACACTATTTAGGTTTTTCGCATGTTCAGCTCCGTAGTCTCTTATGTTTTGCAGTTAAAAATTGTCATTTTCTATTCAATGGTTGTCTATACGAACAGATCGATGGCGTTGCCATGGGCTCGCCTCTTGGTCCTTTGTTCGCCAATATTTTTTTGTCGCATCACGAGAAAAACTGGCTGGATAACTGTCCCAGCTCTTTTAAGCCCCTTTATTTTCGTAGATATGTTGACGACTGTTTTATTATTTTTCGATCTCAAGAGCATGTCCAACCTTTCTTAGATTATCTTAACCGCAAACATAAAAATATTAATTTTAGTTGTGAATTAGAAACCAAGGGATCACTTCCTTTCCTTGATGTCTCCATTGAACGTAATAATGGCTTCTCAGCTTCGGTTTACCGCAAACCCACTTTTACCGGGCTCTTCACTAACTTTGATAGCTTCATCCCCCTTTCATTTAAACGCAATCTTATTTATTGTTTACTAGATAGGTATTTTAAGATATGCTCGTCCTATCAGGTTTTTCATTTGGAAGTATTTAAACTTAAAAATCTTTTACTTAGCAACGGTTACCCCTCAGCATTGTTTGAACATTGCCTTAGCGTTTTTCTGGATAAAGCCTTTTCCGTTCCTGTCTCTTCATCTTTAGATAACATGAATAAACGAGTCATTTACTTCTATCTTCCTTTTACCGGTACACACTCACTACGGATCCGTACACAGCTAGTCAAACTTCTATCTTCTTGTTTTCCTGACATCGACCTTCGCATTGTCTTTAAGCCAGGCAAGCGTCTGTCAGATTTTTTTCAGTTCAAAGACGTCATCCCCAAGTTGATGAGATCGCATGTAGTCTATAAATATAAGTGTCAGTGCTGCAGACCACTGTATTTTGGCCAAACTTGCCGCCATTTACACACGCGAATCTCTGAACACTTGGGGATTTCACCTTTGAGTGGAAAGAAACTGACATGTTCTTCTCTTTCTGCCATCCAAGCTCACACCAGAACAACTTGCCACTCCATTTCCTTTGACGACTTTTCCATTATGTTCTATTGCAATACCGCTTGGGAATTATTAATTAGGGAAAGCCTTCTCATTTCTAAATTTAAACCCGAACTCAATGAAACCATCCGCTCTGTTCCCCTTGTCTTATTTTAATTTATACCTCTTTTCTCATCGCTATTTCCTGTTCTCACACCTTCCTCTTTTCTAATTGGCTTTGTGTCATCCTATACTATATAAATATAATTTAATATGCTAACTCTCATTATTCATTTCTACTCTGAAGATGTCGCGCGTCTAGCGACGAAACGTCAGTAAAATATATTTTAACCAATGTCTCTTTCTGTGAGAATTTTGAGCTGGGCTCTTATTTTTATATTACGACTTCGCTTTCTGCCCGGTAAATCGCTGGTAACTATTTTGTCATAGACATCCAATAGGAGAACCGATTCTTTCTTCGCCTGTTTCGCTTGAACGACTTTATCAGCCAAGTAAACAACTCGGATAATGCTCTTCATTAGATTTTTCTGATGCGCCTTAAACGAAGCTTCGCGAGCTTTCGTTTTAGCGTGTAAATCATCCCACAATTCAAGGTTAACCCGGGGAGATTTCAAGTAGTCACAATTCGCTGGGCGTAGGTATTTCTTCTGAATCTGGCAGAATTGTTCCTTCGCTGGGCGTTTTGTGCAGGAACTATTCATTCTTTTAGCGATTGCCTCAGCAACTGACGGGCCACAATCTTTCGAATCCTTGTAAAGATCAGCATGCGTTAGCTCAGCCTCGTCGAGGCTTTTACCGCCTGATTCCTGAGATATACTGTCAGTAGGGTCAAACACATAGACGGGGTCTGCGTCGCTTTGTCGAGGTTCTTCTGCAAGGTCGACAGCAATGGGGTCGGTGTCAATCGCTTCGGTCAGATGCGCCAACTGTGCCGTAACTCGGGCCATGTGTTTGGAAGGAACATCAATACGAGCTTCAACGGACATACTTGTTGGCGGCGAAGGTAATTCGCTTTCGGTAGGAGCTTGTTGGTCGGCCATAATGATCGACAGGGTTAATTCGGTCGTGATGACATGGTGTAATGCACGCGAAAAGAAGACAATGTGGGTTAGGCCGAAGGTGTCTTATATAGTGATTCATTTGCATAACAAAGAGCTTTGAGGTCCGAATCTTGCGTCCGAAAATCATCAAAACCTCCTTCGGCCATTTGTATATATTACTCTATTTTTTTATATCACTCTCAGGAATCCAACCATTATGTTTACTACCATAACCTGACCATTTGACAAGAACCATCTTTTTGCCTTTTACTTTTTTTCTTTTTAGCATTTTTTTAACTTCATAGACATCGTCCTTTTTATCAACACTTGACAACTCCTCTTCATAGAATTTCCCAATAATTCGTTCACCTTCTAGATCCTCTATTTCATAAACAGTTGGGTCACCACATGTAACCTTGACCGCTTTGAACTGTTCTTCTGTGAAATTGGCTTCATAACCTTTAGTAAAAGTGCTTTTATATTATGATATTCGGTCAGTGTCTCCTACCTTAAATTTAGGTAATGGTGACTCAGCATAGTGATGACCATATAGAGTGGTCCAAACCTCGTCTTCATTCTTTTTGTTAACATCCTTTGGTTTCATTAATATGGTGCTGTGCTCTGTAATGTTGTAATTATACACCAATATGTCAATCTATTTATAAGTTCCTTTACTATAGAAGTATTTCCACATAGCAGTTTTAAGAGTTCTGTTGAATCTTTCTACAACAGAGGCCTTTTTATCAGAGTTTGTGGAGAAATACCTAATATCAGGGATGGCGGAGCCGGGGGGCTGCAGGGGCTGTAGCCCCCCCACTTTTTTCCAAATGTAATGTTGAAACAACTACGCTTTAAAACACTTGTTGTGCAATTTCCCAGAGAAGCATACAAAATGTTGTATTTTTATCTCAAGCCCCCCCCCCCACTCGTAATTCCGCTCCGCCGTCCTTGCCTAATATCATGTTTTTCTACACCAACATTGTAAAACGCCTTTCTATCATCAAATTGCGCTAATTTAGGATAGTCACCAAATCTCTCTTTAAATTGCCTCAATAGTTCTGTGACTGCTTTTGTCATATTATTAGTGTCTTTCCTATAAACTGGAACAGAAAATACATACTTGCTAAGAATTTTAATGGATGTTAATATCCAGTAATAACCTTTGTTTTTGTTTTTTTATGAACCCATGTCAACGAGATCCATCTGTATCTGCTCACCAAGACAGTTAACTTTAGTTTCTCTAAGTTTGTGTTTTTTGACAATTGGTTTATATCTGTAGTATGTGTCTTGTGAACTTAACCAGTCTCTCACCTGCTCTCTACTAACACTTAAACCATCTTCTAATGCTTTTTGATATAACCTTTCTGCAGATTGGTAACCAGTTTTAGGATTGTAGTAAATATCTCTCAACCGTTGTTCTGATTCAATGTCTTTATCCGTATACATTGCACTACATTATATATTGTTCCATTAATGTTGACCCGAAATGTGTTTTATTATTGTTTGTTTATTATTATTTACATCAAAGCATAATTTGTTTTAAACACCCTTATTTATTGGTATTTTACTCTCAATGTCCGTATAGTGACACCCACAGCCTTTTAATGATTCCTTTGTTGTGATTGGAAGAGTGGAAATCGTTGCACTTCGTTTGCCATTATGATCAATATTACTCATACGATCCACTGCATCACAGTTGATTTTATCATATCTTAATTTGCTGTTAATGTCTAATGTTTTACTGGTCTTTGTTGCTCCTGCATTAATAATGGTGTTATTATGAAAACCAAGAAGTTCACCAAATCTTTTTAACAGTAGATTGCCATCAGTTGTTACAGTACAAGTATTATTGTGTTCGTTTGCAGTAATTGTTAAATTTCCATTGAATCCTTCTAATTTCTTTTTAATTAAATCAAAAGTCCAATATCCTGGTTTGAATTTTACGGTTGTGGAACCATATACAACTGTGTCATTATATCCAGCATAAACATTATTGTAATTCCAAAATATGGAAACTGTTTTAACGTAAATGTATGAATCCCTGTTAACAACAAGAGACTCATCAAGATTCAGTTCTTTTGTATCGTCTTCAATAAACACAGTAATTTTCTTCATCGATTGTATAATATATAGTATATTATATAATGGCAACTAAAGAGTTAAGAAAACAAGCAGAAAAGATATTTAAAAATGAATATCCTAATGCAAAACTGGATAAATTCGAATTTGGATATAACTTAGATAATAACTGTGAATTGAAATCTATTGATATTTGTTATAGAGTTACACCAAAATACTAAGATTGGATATAAATAACAGATCCAAGATTTAAAAATAATTCAGAATTTAAAGATCTTTATGGAAGAACAGTCAACAAACCTGAGAAACATGTAATAGATAATCTAACTACAATAAAAAGAAAACCAATAAATAATGCAGAAAGATTTCCAAAAATATGCCAATCTAACTGTACAATACAAAAATTCCTGAATCAAATGTTTAGTATGTTGAAGGATATCGTTTGACTAATAAATACCCAGATCGTTATATATTGGATTACGACATTAATGACTTCAAAATCTAGATCAACAGTAGAGATTTTTTTCCATCAAAGCTTCCAATAATAAATATAACCACGGATTATAATAAAGCTGATTGGGACGATAATGAAAGTTATTATCAAGTGTGTTTTGCAGTTTATTGTGCATCTTATTGCTGGGGAGTGTCAATAGAGCATCTAACCCCATTAAAAGACGTAAATCAAATTATAACATCACTTATACGCTTCCATTTGTATTTCACTGTTTGAAGGTTGATAAGAAGAATGCAAGGAGGAGAGAAGATGTCAACCATTTCAACAGAGTTTTAAGCTGGAAAGTTTTATAGAAATATTGAACACATATGAAGGAATATGATTTATAGAACCAGAGGTGGTGTTGTCTCTCAACTATTTCCAAGCAAATTACATAATGATTATAAAAGATACGTGCCTGTAAAAAGCAATGGGTTAACAAAAATAGGTATTCAGTATATAAAGGAGAGTAGTGAAGCCTTTATTTATTCCATATTAGGAAGTCAAGCAAGGACAAAACAACCAATATACAGCAATAGAGCGAGTGCATTAGAAACACAGCAAGAGTTCAGAAAAATCGTGGAAGATATAAATTATGACACAAGTGTTTGGATAAACAATATGAATGATACAGTGACTGATACTAATGTGGTTCTCAATATCGCTGTTAGTCCCTCTCTCTGGTTGTTGCCAACCAATCTAATCTTATTAAACAAACCAATTCCAGGGTATAACAATAAGCTTAAAGTGTCTCATGAAAGTATGAAATTTGGTTTCAATAAGGATATAAATAGAGCGCCTATTAAAGAACCGCAAATGGATACACTAGGTGATGAAAAACCCAAAAAGGAGCACCAAGAGACAGTATTCAAAGAAAACCCAATCAGCATAGAAAAACCAAAAGAAGAAAAAGAAAAAAAGACCGATGATGAAAATGAATTAATAGCATTATTTGCTGTGTCAGGAATAATAAGGTATTTAATAACAGAATATGTCATATAATATAGAAAGTGTCTTTATTTTACGGTTATACTGATAAAACACAAGAAGAAATAGAAAAGCTTGACACTGATAAGCTATCTATAAATGGAGGAACTATGAAGGGTGATTTAAATATGAGTCTATGGGCCATTAGAGGAAATCCTGATCCTATTTTTTATGATCAGCTTATTAGAAAGAAATATACAGACGATAAGTTTGTAACAATGACTGGGTTCAGAAAACAACTATCTGAAACTCTTCTATAGGAGTATTTTAAAAAATATAGTTCTTCTGTATATAGGTTTGATAGAGGAATAAATAATAGTGAGTTGATTTATGACGCCACAACAAGGAAAGTATCCAAGGTAATAGATCAGGCAATTCAAGGTAATGATGCGGTCCAAAACACCACAAGTTTACAACCTACATTTAGTACGAAATCTGAAAGAATCAATTATAGATATTTTCTAAAGTTTGACGAAACAAATCGTATGGTTAGTGGATCAAAAGACATTGTTAATATCTTCATCGTATATACATTAAAATCTTTTTTTGCGAATAACTATTGGGTGAGGAACGGTCTCTTTGGACATGATAATAAAAGATATGATAAATTTATATCTTTCAGTCCAAATAGTGAATTAATCGTGTCGGGTGATACAAATGATTTCAATGTTATTGGTAGCAACCCTATTTCACGTAAATATCCTATAGGTGCTTATAAGACGAAGGTAAATGCTGGAGAGATAAATAAATGGATATGTTTATCGGCACATTGGGATAATTACACATCACCAGTTGGGAATAACAGTTCAGTTTATTGCAATGGACAGAAGCTTGCTAATTTTGAGAGTAGACGTACGACTGGTTCAACACAAGTGACTTTTGGTGACCTAAATGCAAATGGTGTCGCTCCTCTGGATGGTGATATAGTATTTTTTACTTTATGCAAAGATAAATTGATAGCTGAAAAAGACATTCTACTTCATCATCAGGTTCTTTGTAACTGGTATAATATTTGACTATGAGGATTTTGACTATTAAATGTAGCGTAATATATATGAAGGAAAACAGTATCAATTTTAACCACATCAGCGAGGATT
The DNA here is from genome assembly GCA_030142905.1 of Heliopora coerulea. Taxonomy (NCBI): domain Eukaryota; kingdom Metazoa; phylum Cnidaria; class Anthozoa; order Scleralcyonacea; family Helioporidae; genus Heliopora; species Heliopora coerulea. The sequence continues at coordinate 157,711 of JASJOG010000097.1, forward strand.
TATCAGATGAAGAGATTATGAAACTTAAGCAATGGCACGTGTACTACCATAAGCTATACACGTGTCATAAGTGGAAGTACAAGAAACTGAAGAAAATAAATCTTTCTCTGAATATGGTAAGTTTAGGGTTAACAGTATCCGGTACTATAGCTGGTAGTATCTCTTTGAATCCTATTATTTTAGGATGTATTAGTGGTCCAGGTATTTTAATCCAAGGATATTTATCAAAAAGTAATATCAAAACTAAGACAGAAATGTGCAGATACGCTTATACATCATATCAAAAAATTCTAACACAGTTGAAATCATATTTGCGTGGTATGCCATACGATGAATCGATATTACTTAGTGATCTAAAAATAAGAGATGATGTTGTTGCTGATTTATGCCCACCGATCAATGGTATGAGTAAAAAATATGATAAAATATACTCTAAACTATAATGGAACAATTTGATTTACAAGATCGTGATAATACAAGGAAACAAGAAGAACAAAAACAGGAAGGAGAAGAGGAGACAAATTTCGGTGGTGGTCAAACAGAAGAGAATGACTTAATAGATAATCCAGATTTGTCATCAAACCGAGATAGAGAGGTTATTGATGTTAATCATTTAGATCCATTAAAAAATTTATTCGGAAATCGTTCCTATGAAGCCAGAAATATAGGTTTCTTTATTAAAGATGTTATATTAATAGAGAAAGATTGTGCTAATCCGATATTTATTAATTATCTAATGGAAAAACAAGATTTCTCTATCAAAAAAACATTAAGTGTATCTGAACTTGTAACAAATTACGAATTGGAATATTATGGTAAACCTTTATACAATTAAAATGATGTAAAAGTCCGTCCAGTTAGATGATTTAAGACAACCAACGGAGTGATAGCTGATCCAAACGAACTAAATGAAATAGTTAACGATATACGATACCATTATGATAATTGGAGAAAAATAGAACTAAATAAAATATTAAGAAGATCAGGAATAGCAACAGCGATTGGATTAACAATAATTACTCTAGTAACTGGTTTATTTCTTGGTCTAAAGCGCAGTGGATCAGATGCTGTACGCGATGCTAAACATAAACAAAGGAAAGCAGAAAAATTAACACCTGCAGAAAAAAGAGATGTCATACCATGGACTGATGTAGAAGAAGACTCCGGTAAAGGTTTAATTTTCATTGGTGATCATTTATATTTAATAATTGGTGGTTCATTGTTATACTTATTCATTACATATATAATGTAATATATAATGAATCCGAAATTAAGGAATCTGCTTAAAAGAGTCAGAGATCTTGTGCGCCATTGTAAAAAACAACTATGGAGATAGACAGTATGCTAGAGAATCTCAATAGAATACATTCAGAGAATCAAACAAAACCACGTAAAGCAAATGATAATAAAGATGGTGGGTAACTGACAGTAGATCTAATAGACACTTCATAGATGATCTCATAGGTGTCTTATAGATGATCTGTAAATAAAACATACATTACTATATAGATGAGTGAAGAAACACCTAAAATAGAAACAGTCAAAAGTGACGACTCATCTAAAATAACAACACCATAAAAGGAAAAAAATCCTAGAAGGGTAGAGGCTGGTAAGCGTTTGGCTGCCGTTTCTAAAGCTGCAACTGAGAAAAAAATGCGTGCGAAAATAGAGTCCAAAACCGTCGACAGTGACTTTAATATCAATTATGGACTGGTTTTTGGGTTTATAGGAACAGCAGTTGCCATAGCTTCTTTGTATGAAAAACGAGAAGAGTACAAAAGAGAGACCTTACAACAAGTAACTGTTAAAGTGGAGCCAGAAAAGACACCAGTGTATGTTGAACCCAAGAAACCAGAAAATATCCTAGACAATTTGTAATAATAATAATTTAAAGATTTATCATATAACAGAATTTAATATGTCACTAAAATTCAATAAGTACGAAAATAAGGATCTAAACATCTAAATCGATACTTTTACTGATGGAAAAGATTTGTGGTTCAAAGCAAGAGATGTTGTCAAAGCACTAGGGTACAAAAATCCAAAACAAGCTATTATTGACCATGTCGATGATGATTATATGACAAAGTACTAAAATTTAATTGACAACACACAAAAGTCATTCAAAAATTCTCAACCCCATACTAAATTCATAAATAAAAATGGAGTAAAACAATTAGTACTGAAAAGTAGAATACCTAAAGCTGATGAAATATAAGAGAAAGCAAATTCCGAAAAAGAAAGCCATCTTTTAACTTAAGATTTAAGTTAACGAAAGATGAAAACTGTGAAATAGTGATATTTCGATTTTATTGCAAAATCATCTTTGCAATAAAATCGAAATATCACTATTTCACAGTTTTCATCTTTCGTTAACTTAAATCTTAAGTTAAAAGATGGCTTCCTTTTCAGAATTTGCTTTCTCTTATATTTTTTGAAGTTGTCGGCTGGTCAAGGTTTTTTTAAAGCTGATGATATTGCTACAATATTTGACATAGACATTTGCAATAAAGCACTATATAAGGAGCAAGAAGCCATAGATTGTATCACAAAGGTGTTTAGAGGTGAAAAAATGATATTTGAACATACTATAAGTAAGCATAGAATAGATTCGTATTTTCCTGATCATTAATTAGCTATTGAATGTGATGAATTTGGTCATAAAGATAGAGATCTAAATAAGGAGATACAAAAACAAAAATATTCAGAAAGGAAATTGAAGTGTAAATTCATCAGATACAACCCAGATATGAAAGGATTTCAATGTATTTGATACAATAAATGAGATTTTTCAACACATTAAAAATAATATTTCCATAGAATAAATTATATAAAGTCATATTATATAACATTTCATAATATGTCATTAACAGTCAAGAAATTTGATAACAAAGATCTAAATATATCCCTTGACGTTTATTACGATAATAAGCAGAATATTTGGTTCAAGGGGAAAGAGGTCGCCACATTATTGGGTTATAAGGATACAGACGATGCTATAAGAAAACATGTCGATACCGAGGATAAAAGTTCCTTAAAATCCAATAATACCTCAACCGGCGAAACGCCGGATCAGGTCAAATGGTTTATTTATGTAAATGAAAGTGGACTTTATTCGTTAATATTACGTTCAAGATTAGAAACTGCGAAAAAGTTGAGAAGATGGGTTACAAAAGACGTACTTCCATCCATCAGAAGGTATGGATACTAAAGGATGTTCAACAACCCTAACACACTCACCTTCAGAATAGAAGATGAATATGATCTACATACTGAAGTGCTTCAATATATTAGGCTATTTAACCCAGAAATATTAATGACTGCTGATTTGATTATTCAAAATCTTCATAAGCATTATAATGGTCTATGTATAGAGTTCAAAACCCCCCAGTGTAATGGTATTTTTACTGACCGACAGAAGTAGCTAATAGAGAGATATGAAGAAAATGGTTATAAATGTATTATCTCCAACGATTATGATCTAATAATAAAGGAATTAAACGACTATATGCATGATATTCGCTTCAGACGTAAATACTGTAGACAGATTTTCATATCCAAGAATACATTATTCAGACATGTTAAGCATTTCCATAGAATAAAATATAATCTATAATACTGTATATACATATTATGACAGCAGTAAACAAGAAAGAATTGATGAACGAAGCTTATGTCGCTGCATTAGTAACCACAGGTGTTGTGGGTTTATCAATAGCATACAAGAAGGTCCTGGGTGAAAAGTTAACAGACGCATCCTCTTTAAAGGACACAGCAAAGTTAACAGTTGGAGTCGTAGCTACCACAATGCTCGTAAAATGGGCACAGGATAAAAAGTATCTACCAGTGGATCCATTTAAAGTGTAATCTATTATATAGATAATGGCTAGTTTAGTAGGATCATTATTACAAACAACTTTTGCCGCAGTCATTTTTGCCGGTGCCGGCTATCTTTTTAAAGCGTTTGATAAAAATGGTTATGAAGCAGAAATAAAAAGACATAATAAAGCACTAGAAGACTTAGCAAAGGCAAAAGAGGCATTTTATCAAAATGAAGTAAAACAGCGTGACAGAATAATGCAATTAAGACAACAATTAGCAGACGCCAACAAGGATATTTAGGATACAAACAGAGGTTTTGAACAGTTAAGACAGGTTCAATCAATATAATATAACGGAAAAACATTTAACAAAAAAACCTAATTAAATGCTTTTTATAAACCAAGTGATAAAATGAAAGAATATCAGTATATCACTATTGGTGTAGTTGGTGTTGGAACAGGATATAAAGTGAGTAGATATATATAAAATGTGATGTATATCAATATACAAAACTGATAAATGCATTAGATGCTATGTGTTATGGTTTTAAATTTGAAGAAATGGTTGAAAATATTGATGATTTACCGGCTTTATATCATAAGGAAGCAAAAGATGGTAAACATGGAGAGAAATACTGCACTGGATGTAAGTTGGAACTGAAGATAATAGATGGACTTTACATCTGTGAGGAATGTGGAGAAGAGTATGGTTCTGTGATGGTTAATGAATGGGTAGATAATACATGGATGCATAGAAAGAAATCCTTTTATATCAGAAGTCATAACATAAGAAGCAGGATTAAAAAATACGTTAATCACAGCCATCTTCGGTCTGTTTTTGAAGATTTCCTTAAAGTTGTCGATATAATAACCAAACACGGATTGATAAAGAAAAAATATCCAGATATGACTACTTTATTATTATTATTATTATTATTATTATTATTATTAAAACTTTATTTCACGAGGGTAGCACTTAATAGCCGTAGGCTAATAAACTTGTGACCCTCAAAATCAATATACGATATAATACAAACAATTCCAATAAAACTAAGTTAAAAATTATACTATATACTAAAATGTTCTAAATACTCTTGTTCTTTAAAAATCTTATTCCACATATTAATCTTAAAACATTTCAATGAATCGACTTTCCTAATATATAAAGGCACACTGTTCCATAGTCTCGTGGAGGTTACTGAAAAGGAACGACCACCTTCAGTCTCTCGCTTATATTTCGGACAAATGGCATTATAATTAGCATAGCGCGTGCTTCTAGTGTGTTGTCTATTATTTATTAATAAAAGTTCTTCAAGATAGCTTGGAACAGAGCTATGAATAAGTTTATGCAAAATTGCGCATTTATCTATTTTACATTGTTCATAGAAAGGTATCCAGACCAACTTATTAAATAAAACTACTGAAGGAGCATGACGGTCGGCATATAAAATTACTCGAGCAGCCCGTTTTCGTAGCTTCATGACCTTAATTAGAAGATCCCTATTACAAGAGGACCAAATGACACTAGCATAGCTAATAACAGGACGAATAATAGCATCATAATACAACAACCGTTGTTCTAACGGTAAAAAGGCCCTGATTTTTCTCAGTATTGCTATGCGTGAGGCGAGCTTTTTACAAAGACTTTCTACATGACAATCAAATGTGAGAGTACTATCAATTGTCAACCCTAAGAGTGTTGCACATTCTACATTTTCAAGCCTCTTGTTTCCCATTGCAACCGTAAATTTATTGTTGACCTTGGAGGCCAGCCTTTTCCCAGTGATCATTAGCACCTTGGATTTTGACTCGTTGATTGGAAGTTTATTGGAGTCATCACAGTGGCATATCTCGCTGATTGAGTTATTCAAAGAGCATTCCAGCTGAGATATGTTGTTAACGTCTGCCGAAGCGGTGAGTGTAATATCGTCAGCATAAAGGTCCACTTGAGAATTTACATACAAAGGCAAATCATTAATAAATAGTATAAAAAATAACGGGCCCAAAATACTGCCCTGCGGTACCCCATGCTTTACAGTCATTTCACCTGAAACTACTCCGCGCAGACGAACAACTTTTTTCCTTCCAGATAGGTACGAATGACACCATTTTAACTCCTTATCAATGATACCATAGGCCTCCAATTTCTTCAACAAAAGATCATGATCAACCATATCGAAAGCCTTACGATAATCAATAAGGACCATGCCTGAGACCTTATTTGTATCCAAATTAAACAGAAGATCATCAATAATCTTGATGAGAGCAGTCTCAGTACTATGCTTTCTACGAAAACCCGACTGCCTCGAGTATATAAGATTGTTTTCGTGGAGGAAATCGTACAGAGCGTTATACATATGTCGCTCAATGACTTTCGACAGAACAGGTAGTACTGAAATTGGACGGTAATTACACCGATCAGTATCTGCACCATTTTTGAGCAGCGGTGTCACCACGGCAGTTTTCCAGCGCTTAGGGAACTTGCCAGTAGTGAAAGAAAAGTTGATTAGCCTAGCAATACTCGGCAAAACAGCTGGAGCGGCAATGCGCAGGAAACGAGCACCAATCTTATCTATGCCTGCCGCTTTATGAGGACTAATATTCATTATTATTTTGTTGACCTGCGCACTAGTTATAGCGGGAATAGAAAACGAAACGTCCAGTTCCTTCCTGGATCTAATAAAGTTCTTCAATTTCGACAAATCTGATGGAATGTGTCGTAGGCCATCTTGCAATATATCCCCAATAGTGGAGAAATAGGTATTAAACTGTTCAGCCATACCCTTAGAATTATCTATTTCACCCCCATTGACTGTCAATTTCTTTATCTTTTTAGTGTTTCTTTTCGATCCAGTTAAAGTTTTTATTGTTTTCCAAATTCCCCTTCTATTATTTTTGTTCTCCTCAAAAGAGTCTTTGAAAAAATCACACTTAGCTGTACGCAAAACTGAAACAGTTTTGTTCCTGGCTGTAAGATACGATACGATACTACTACATAATAAGACTATCCAGTCGCATCAATGCAACATTAATAAAGAAACCAAAAGATCTGGTTCACAGTAGTACTAGAAAACTGTTTGATGACAGAATTTTTGGTAAGGTTTACCCGATTTTAGAGTGGGATAAAAACTGCAGATGTAAGTATTATTTAAAATGGAAAAGAACACTTAAACAATGATTTTCTGTATATATAGTATATAGAAAACATGAATTCAGTTGAAACAGGAGAAGCAGAGAATAGTGTAGCAATGCATTATTTAAAAGAAATAAAAAAATGATACAACCAATAAAATCATAAAAATAGTTGAAAATGCAAGAGATAAATCAACAATACCATATAAATAGAGATTCAGAAATATGGAAAATAGCAGATGTGCAATAATCGATCAATATGAAAGATTTTATAAATTATTTATATTAAGGCGCATAGTCGATGAATTACGCTGTAAAAGTGATAATGTCAAAATAATTAATGATTTATATTATCCTATTGAAATCAAATATGAAGATTATTTAAACACATTAAATTTTCATAATAATAAATAAAACAGCCACATCAGATTCTTCAGATTAATTGCGTAAAAATAATTTTCTGTATATATAGTATATAAAATATGGTTGTAAACCCAAATCCCAACGAGATAGATTACTCATCAGAGGAAGATTTTATAGATTATAGAGATGTTGAGGATGTTGACTATGAGACAGAAAATGACGATGATGAGGATGAAGAAGTGGATAGTTATGGTGAGGATGCAGAGAATGATTATGATGACGATTATATAGAATATATAGGATAAAAAATAGTGTTTTTTTCACTTAAAAATAATTTTCTATACATAGTATAAATAAAATATGTTTTACGAAAAGTTACATGATTCTTCATATCCTAATGCAGAACATCTGGACAGACTACATAAAGATGTTGATGCCTGTAATGAAAATTATACAAAAGTAATCGTTTCTTGGAAAAATAATAACGGTGCAGATTGGAAAGATGTCTTTGCACACTGTATAATAATGGATGTTTTATACAAAAAGTATAAAAAAGCATTCAAAGAAACCATAGAAAACTCAGATAAAGCAATCGAAGAAACCATAGAAAACTCTGATTCCAGTTCTGATTTCAGTTCTGATTCCTTTTTTAATTGTCTGTTCTGATTCTGATCATTGCCACTTTTGATGTTGATGGTAATCTCAAATGTTCCTGATTCATATTAAACGCGTTTTTCACTTAAACATTATTTTGTATAACATTATTATATATTGTTATGACTGAAACAAATAATAAACCCAAACTTGGTTGTGGAAAACCCAAGAATTATTTCACTGATGAAGAGAGAAAACAAGCAGACAAACGATATGTAAAGGAATGTATGGAAAGAAACCCATTTTATTGTGTTTTCTGTGACCATACTTATCACATGACAAGTAAAAGAAAGCATATAAAAAGTAAAAAACATATAAAGAATTTTGAAAAGATGATTTAATCCTTTTTTTCTGCGTTTTTGACTTAAAAGAATATTTTATATTCTATATATTATAGTATATAGAAAATCATGTGTCGAGTAAGATAGACTTTAAAAGAAGACATATTGCTGATCTTCAATCTCAACTAAATGCTGAACTATCCAAAAAAAGCCACAAAACGTACTGGATTAAAAAGGAAGACCATCAAAACGAAGGTTGTTGAAAGGAATTCTGTCAAAAGACCCAAATTAATCACTGTTGCAAAAAAACCAATTGAAAAGCCACAAGCAAAAAGAACAGGTCTCAAAAGGAAATTTATAAACAATGTTATAATAGATGAGAATTCATGGTCTCAATCTCAAAAAGCATTAAAAAATTATACAAAATTATTTGAAATACCAATAATTAACAAAAATTACGCTTCAATACAGTTAAATGGAACCAAACACATAGTAGAGCATATTTTAAATAAGCAACTGGATGAAATTGTAGGTTTGAAATATATCGAAACATTAAAAGTAACATTCAAAAAGACCATAATACAAGACAATGAATCCAAAACAACATATAAAACAGGGCATTTCAACAGCAAAACAAAAACAATAATAAGTAAAAACACAATAAATCACAGCATAGAGACATCAAAAGAAGAGATATTAAATATAATAGATGTTTGGTTATCAGAAGGTTATGGATGGACTATAAAATCAGTTGAAAAGCATTATGTTAATGTCGTAAAATATGAACCATTAAATGGATCGTCAATTATAATACTACCCACCAGAGCTAAGAAACGCCTCCAAAGGGTTGATAAACATACAAAACAAAGACAACGAGTGTTTCAGATGGTGTCATATATGGTATTTGAACCCTCAAGAAAATAATCCACAGAGGATAAAAAAGTCTGGTAAAGAATATATCAAAAAGTTAGATTACACAAATATAAACTTTTCAGTGGAACAAAAAGATTTTGAAAAAATAGAAAAAATGAATAACATCAATATAAACGTATTAGAGAAAGCAAATTCCGAAAACGAAGGCCATCTTTCAACTTAAGATTTAAGTTAACAAAAGATGAAAACTGTGAAATGGTGATATTTCGATTTTATTGCAAAATCATCTTCACGTGGTCTGAAACCATCAAATCGGAAGCTATGAGATAAACAAAATATCTCTAAGCTGTTTCGATGACAAGCGTTATCTACATGAAAATGGAATAGATAGTTATGCTTATGGTCTTTATAGTTTAACTTCATAATAAGGAAAAAATGGAGCAGGCGAAACCACATTATTTCCACTGTTTAATATCACCAAATGGTTTAACATGACGGTACCAGAACACTTTGACTTTATCTGCCCTAACTAACCTTAAATTTGTGGTAGAAAAATCCATATAGAGGGATTTTGAGAGACCGTAAGGTCATTTAGGGCCGATAAAGTCAAAGTGGTCTGGTACCGCCATGTTATATACTACTTTAACGGTTAAGGTCACAGGATACTTACACAAGTTACAGGCCAATCGTAAAAAGACATAAGTTCAGGCAAACTTATGTTTATTATTTGGGCGGACTATTCCAAATGGATCTAGTTAATATGGGTAAGTATAAGAACCAAAACAAAGGTTATTACTGGATATCAACATCTATTGAAATACTAAGCCGGTATGCTTTCGCTATTCCGGTCTGTAGAAAGAACACAACTAACATGGCAAAAGCTGTTACGGAGTTATTTAGACAGTTTAAGGAATCCTTCGGTGATTACCCACAATTAGCACAGTTCGATAATGGAAAGGAGTTTTATAACGTAGGTATTAAGACATTACGGGAGAAACATAACATTGAACATTTCTCAACTAAATCTAATAAAAAACCCGCCGTTGTAGAACGGTTTAATAGAACACTCAAGACATCAATGTGGAAATGTTTCTATAGCAAAGGAACCTATAAATGGTTTGATATATTGGATGATTTCGTGTATAATTACAACAACAGCAAACATAGCACAATTCTAATGAAACAAAGAGATGTTAACAAATCAAATGAAAATGAAGTATGGAACACGTTATTTGGCCATAACTTTGGCGAATACCAGCTACCAAGATTTAAAGTTGGTGACACGGTTAGGAAATCGAAATATAAAAGCACTTTCACGAAGGGGTATGAAGCTAATTTCACGGAAGAGTTGTTCAAAGTGATAAAAGTCATTCGCGGTAACCCAAATGTATATGGATTAGAATATCTCGAAGGTGACTGAGCCAATAATAGGTAAATTCTATGAAGAAGAGGTATCTAGTGCAGGGGGGGATCCAGCAAAAAGTTTGAGTGTCGCTCAAAGTGAAGTAAATCAGGAGTAACCAAATAAGTTGAAGTTTAATAACATTTCCAATAAACATTATCTTAGGCGTCTAATCCGAATATCGCCGCATTAACCCTACATTAGTGTACTTACGTAGTCGAAGCCAATAGTAAACACATTTCAAAGGCAACAGCTGTAACAGAGTAGCGCGCGAAATTTAAATCCATGATATTTCAAAGTCGATAGCGCGCGCGGTATAAGGGAAACATAAACATGCACTGGAGCCCACGATTAATTTGTTGTGCTATTAAAATTAATACTTAGTTAGCCTGGATTTAACCAAGAACTGAATGCAATCATTCGAGACGAAGAGGTTAATGTACTGCCGTAAAACATGAACGGAAGACTGAAGTGTTGACTGCCGAGTTTAGTGCCGAGGTTTCACGAAGATAATCGTTTAATACCGAATTATGAACACGGTTAATTCAGAGTTGTTCGGTCTCCAACAAATAATAAAAGCTCATTTACTTACCTTAATAGCCGGAGATCGCTGGACCGTATTCTTTGGTTTTTGGAAAACTAGAGATTACTAAAATGACAAACCAGCTACGATGTATTACCTTCATTGCGCCCATGTTGTTTAGCTTCATTCACGCATTTGTTGTACGTTTGTCAACACAAATCAACTTCAAACACGCTATAGCGCGCCTTGAACGTTGGCGGACATAAGCCTTTCCAGTTCATTTAAGAGCTCAGATATAACGTAAATGAGTATGAAGAAGTTGAACCGATAGTATGTGTGACTCATTGTTTGCTAAAAATTGATTGGCTGCGCTTAATCAGTATAGCTCCCGCCAAATTTGAGCTACACCCAACCGCATATTTGATTGGCTAAGCCTTAATCAGTATAGCTCCTGCCAAATCTGAGCTATACTTAAAAAATTAAATGTGATTGGGCAGACAAAAATAGCTACATACGTGTTGGCAACAGGCCTAATTGATGCCTTTTCCTTCGTTGCCCTGCCTGGTGAGTAGATCCATCATCCCACGAAATCCTGATGTTTAACGTATTCGCTAACAAGATGTCATGACCAATGTCATGTTATCATTTGAGGCAGAATTTGTCGAAATTGCTTTGTGAATGCATTACCTGTAATACCAATGAAGACGTCCATTGAACGTATATAATATTAAAGACGATTGTGCAACATTTTAAGCTTCTGCGTTTCATTTCAAAGATAGACTGGTGCTCAAGCATCATTCGCTACCTTCTGGATCTGCCGCGGCCATGTCCTTCTAAACCACTTAAATCCAAACATCAAATTCACCATTGAACATAGCACGAAATACCTGGCTTTCCTTGACATATTGGTAAAGAAGGACAACGACATACTAAACACTGACATAAACTATAAAGCTACAGATACCAGACAATACCTGGATTTTACATCGAACCATCCACTCCACATGAGAAAGAATATTCCATACAATTTAGTCCGTCGTATATGCACAATAGTGGACAATGAGGAAAAAAGAGATAAGAGACTCCAAGAACTAAGTCAGATACTAATCAAACGAGGTTAACCAGAAAAAATAATTCAAAACAGCCTCACAAAAGTTTATGATTTAAACCACAACAAATTGAGAACGAAATCTGCAGTTTCCACACTAAAAATAATCTATAGTAGAAGGCAACCATCCAATTTAAAACAACTGCTTGTTAACTCGAAATTCACAGACCAAACAGAAGGAATTAGGTCGAAGTGTGGGGTAAATAAATGCTACACTTGCTAACAATTGAAAACGGGGAATTCATTGTACTTCAAATCACATGATCAGCCCTTCCAAGTCAAACAAAATATGGATTGTAACAGTGAATTTGTGATATTCGTGCTAACCTGCGCAAGATGCGGAGAGAACTACATCGGTGAAACAAAAACTAGGCTACGGGAAAGAATGACTGTTCACCGACAGCACATCAGGGACACCAAATATACATTTTTACCAGTAAGCGAACACATCGGACAATATGCGGGTAATAGGGAGATGAAATTTACTGTTTTTCCTTTCTTCAAAATAAAAGTCGATGACGAGTGGTGCGCGAAGGACTAAGGAAAGCTATTTTATCCAGAAATTCAAGCCTTTACAAAATTCCAATTAGCGGAAAGAATTCAATAATTAGCGGAAATGAAATCAACAATGAGGGAATTATCTGATTAACCAAGTAATCAATGACGTCATTATACAATTATACATAGCCTGGAGAACCATTGAAAAGTGGTGAAACGCGTTGCAAAATAAAATCTTCATCTATCTTTAAGCAGTTTGAGCTGCTGAAGAAGGTGCCGGTCCCCGAAACGTAAGTTTCTCTATTTTTTAATAAAGTTTGTTATTAATGATGTATACATGATGTATGTATATATATATATATATATATGTATGATTATTAGGAATATGGTTATTCTAAATCAACGTGAATAGAGTGCTCAATACCAGGGCTGGTAGAGCGTAATACAAATCACACAAAAAGCCTCCGGTACAAAAAGTACGCCAACGAAACGGAATTATCTAAGCATGTATGGGAACTTAAGAAAAACCTGCCGAAATTATGAAATAAAGTGGTCCATTTTGAAATGCGTCCCCGCACACAAAGAAGGAACGAAGCGTTGCATCCTTTGCTTGGAAGAAAAGCTACAAATTCTAAAGGCGAACAAAGTGAATTTGCTGAACAAGAGATCGGAGATCATTTCCAAATGCCGACATGCCAACACGCACTACTTATGGAATAATAATAATATTCTTTATTTATACTGTTAAAAAAATCCCATCAGCATAAAAGCTGGTATTAACGGGAGAACAGCACTAATAAAACATAAAATAACTATGTAACAAAACTGAGAAAATTGAAAAAATAATCTAAATTAATCTATGAACTACAAATATGGGAATCTTTATCATTGTCTAAGAGATACATATAAATAAAACGCTTAAAACTAGTAATAGAAGTCATCTCTCTAAAAATAGAGGGTAAAGAGTTCCAGTCTATGGCACCGGAATACTTGAACGTAGATTGACCGATTGCACTTTTAACCTTTGGAAGATCTAGGAACGTTTTATCTCCCAATTCCCTAGCATGTCTATTTTGTCTAAATTTGAAAGTATCCCATAGTTGCTCAGGACTGTTTAAATTATGTAATAATTTAAAAATAGTTACAAATCTTAAAAAACGTCGCCCGCTGTGCACGACGTAAACGGAAATAATTAAATCTGGGACAGCATAAAAGGGATGGTTGTAATTGATTCATTCTCAGTTGCCTGATGATCGCTTAACAGCGTGAAACTTTAAGTAGCAACGTAAAGGACTTTTAGTTAACATTTGTATATATGATTATTATACATATATTTATACATATATAATCCATAACTTCGATCTAAGTGTGTCCGCACACTTTCACTGTAATGAAACGTTATGGAAGAGAAAGCGTTTAAAGTGAAATGCTTGGAGTATCATCCTTGGATGCACGGCCATCACGCCTGTAAGGATCTATTTCAGCCCGAAATGAATCTAACGTTGACACTGCAGCGAGAACCGAAAAGACAAATACACAGTGGCATTGATAGAAAATAAAGGTCGTGTCGTGGGTCATGTTACATTGGGATTGTCAAAAGTATCCTGGGAGTGTACTGTTTCTTGAAAAGAGATAAACATGAGCCAGATCAAGATGGTGAACAAGCAACACGCACTAAACTAAGTCGAAAATAAACGTTTCGGAAATAATTCCGTTATAAAAACTTGAAAGTTGACATGCCAGTGACAAACAATAATAAGCCGAGTGACATGAGAGGAAAGCAAAAGTGTTCTGTTGGGACTGAATATGTGTCCGCAATGTGGTAATAGTGGGAGTCCGTAAGAGCGAGAGTTATTTCAGCTAAAACCTACTAGCCACGGTACCCAGGCTTCGCCCGGGATTATAGAGAACAAATGAAAAAGTTCCCTTTTCTTTCAAATATGATTTTAGAAAATTGAATGGTTCCTCACGAAGAAATAATTGTGTACAGAGTACCAGAGATATGTGTAGATAGTGTTATTGTTCCTGCACCATGGCTTCTCTTTTGGGGTATTTTCTGAGGTGTTGATAGCTAATGTTACTCATCTGGTCAGTGTGAGTTCGAATATGTAATTAAATCTTCTGTAAGTCTTGTGGTTCTGGAGTTTTAAGGTAACAGACAAACGCCGTGACACTCCAAATTTATATATACAGATATAGCTTTCGCTGGGGGTGGTTTCTGTCCGTAATAGCAAGGTGTCGGCAAAGCGGGAGTTGACTGTTGTTGTTTTGTATCTATCTTTGAGCGGGTAAATTCCCCCTGATATCACCATGGCAACGGAATCACTGCTAAAATGGAATTGCCTTGTCACGAAGATAGCTTGTCAGTAAAATCCATTTTATTATTACCTGTATTAAAAAATTAAGTTTATCTTCTGCAAATGTATTCAGGTGAAATATGCCAATATGGCCCTCAGAAAAAGCTGACCTACCAATCGTAAGGAAGACTCTTGACTTCGCTTGTATCTAGATATGTGAATCGTAAGAACATCATAGGAATAATAATGAGGCCAAGACAGGGAGGGTTTTGGATTAGAGAGTTCCCCTCGAGTGTGAATACTAAAGAAGGTTGGGGCTAGAAGTTTCTAAGGAATTAAAGGCTGAAGCCTGAGCAACGGATTCTTCACTCTTATGCGTTTAATATCGCAAATATTTTGAATCCGTATTTCACGATTATTTAACTGTACGATTTAGGGATGAAAAGAGAACCTACCAGTATCTAACCTTGCGATTTCGTCATTACTTAAATTTCGTAAAGACCAGTTCATTTACATGACCTTTGTATTAAAACTGTTTGAGTAGTCTAGTAGCGCAAACGTCAGTAAAACGAAAGAAGCCATTTAAAACAAAAAATCGGAGGTACATTTGGTCTTCCCTTGATGAGAAAGCTGTGGAGTTCGCATTCACATGAAAGACTACTAACAGCATTCAAATGAAAATCACACGACACTATTGAGTTTCACTTAAAATACTAATGCCCAACTGAAGCAACGAAAATGATATTCCAAGAACGCTATCGAACGTTTATTGATGAAAATGAAATTATATCTTTTGTTAGTGAAGGGGAAAAAGTGTAATGTGAGGGAAAAGCACAACAGAGAAAATTAGTACTGATCTTTTTTATCTTTATTGTCTAGTAACATAACTTTAAAGTGGACATCGGTAACAATGGCTGACTGACCATATTGTTAACAAGAAAGGATTTTTCACTCTTCACTTCCTTACGACATAATTGTCTACTTTGCAATTATTTGCGTAGTGGTGTCCTTGGTCGAGACCTTGCCGAGCCAACTCTCTTTCCAGTGCGTTTTCCTCCGTCAAGTTGAGTCAGTGCATTCAAAACAGCGGTGACTAAATCCTAAAATTGTTAAGACAAAAATGTAATCAGGCTTTAAACCCAAAGCAGTACATTACCTACACTGGGGAAATTAAATTAGAAATGTTTGGAATAAAGAACTATCTGAATTATTATTATTATTATTATTATTGAGGAAAGTCAGCTCATACGAGCCAATGAGGTCTTTTAGCCCAAATTGCCATATTATGCCAAAGTGGGCACATGTCCCATAAATTATAGTGGTATGGCAATCACAAAGTGAAAAACATCGTGACTAGTTAATGCCATTTTACACCACAGTCTCAAATACACAATTCCGTTGGTTGGGCATGGTCAAGGGCTGGTGCTTTGCACCTATAAATCATGAGACTTCCTCAATAACCATCACACTTCCTCTCAGACTATTCTAAGGGTCTGTTCCGCAAAGCCGACCAATTAAGGCTAGCTAGACGCCAGTCCAATAGCTGAAGTTGGATAATGTGATCTATTTTGTTCTAAGACTAGGAGAGTTCCTTTCAGACACGTAAGTGTCCTGGGTTCACTCAACCGTTAAAGGTAAAGGACATCAGGACAGTCAGAAGGATTTACTAGTCCCTGGGCTAACAGGGAAGGTTTGCCAACACCTTAGGTGACGTTACTTACCACTGACGGCCAATTAAGGCAAGTAGTGGCTTTCAGTCACCCGTTTACCCAGCTGGCAAGGCAGGGGCACCACTCCCTTAGGATGCCGAAACATCTTGCCTATCTTTTATTATTATTATTATTATTATTATCCAATATCGCAGCACACTTCCCAAAGGAAGTGGCGAGGGGTCTTGGCCTCTAAAGGCAACCCGTCAACAAGACTCTAGCCGACAGAAGAGGCAATGTACGTTCTAGGATACTCATGGGGATATTTCAAATTTTACCATTAAGGACTTTAACACCCATGGGCTCAGTCCACGAACTGCCTGCCACCAAGGCTCGACAGGACAAAGACATACTGACGACTAGTTCCTAGAAGTACTCCCCAATAGCGAATGCCCATCCTGGCCTGCAAACAGCATTTACGAAAAGCACTCCCACCCAATTAAGGGCAGTTCCACTGCGCAGCTGCGAAGGGTTGAGGAATGGATATTGTTTTAATTTTAGACTAACATTTAATCCTTAGCAACATTATAGTCGGCTGGAACACATCAACCAATTAAGGTCAACCGCACCTGAGCCAGTTGTAAGGAATAATGGTTGTAGTCGTTAACAGTCGGCTAACAGGGCAGGTTTGCCAACACCTGAAGGTAGTGTACTTGCAGCTGCCACCCAATTAAGGCAAGCTGAGGCTTTCGGCTACCTGTCTACCCAGCTGGCAAGGCAGGGGCGCCACTCCCTAGGTCATTTCATCAAAGCCTGCTCGTTTTATGGAGGTCACTGGCTCCGAGTCAATGTCCTGCCTACCTATTTCTGGTTTTATCTCGGAGTTTCCTTCTCCTAGATAAGTTGCCATCCAAGGCTAAAGAGTCTTATCTACCCTTGGCTAAGGGGTTGCTGGCACTTGCCAAAGATGCCACCCCGGACTCTGGTAGGCGGGAGCGTCCACATTCCCGTAGTAGGCTGAAGCTGAGCTTGTTCTACTCCAGTGCCTAATTATTATTATTATTATTGTCTTTTCTTCAAACCTATCAGTTCGTGTTGGCGGTTCATAAGGTTCGAACATCAAGCCAAAACCATTGGCCTTAGATATCCAAAACTCTTTTACTAATCTTTGCTGTTCCCAAGACACAAGCTTTCTACATCAAGTCAACATAGTCGTTCGTTTCGATCTTTGATGCTCAAAATTTAAAGTTTCGGCTAAGTGTTTCCAATGCTCTAATGATAGTAGGAATAGTACATATCTTTCGACATTTCCAAATCATTATCAATTCCAATTGGTATTTCTCGATCTTTTCAACTACTTTCTTGTCCACTTACTATCGAACGGGCATGCAACATCTATTATAATGCATTCTCGTTTAATTTTGTCGTGTACTACTACATCTGGTTTATTGTATTCCATCTCATGGTCTGTTTGAATGGATAAATCACACAATATCTTAACGCCATCTTTCTCTAATTCACTTTCAGGGACATGCTCATACCACTTCTCTTGTTGTTGGAAACCAATTCTCTTACACAATAACCAATGGATCATCAGTGCGACTCTATCATGACGCCACAATACAGATTGTGGCGTCAGTAACACTCAGCAACTACATAGCTGATTGTTTCTTCTCGCTCTCCACATAATCTGCACATTGGTGATACATCCTGTTTGTCAATTCTTTTCTTAATATAGTTTGTCCTTAGCGCTTGATCTTGAGCTGCCATCAACATCCCCTCGGTCTCTTTCTTCATTGTCCCTTTTCAACCAATTCCAGCTATCGTTGTCTTTAATTTCTTCCGTTGTTCTCTCAAATTGACGGTGTAATGCCTTCTCATTATATTGTCTCTTTCGCTTATCATTTATCTCTTTCTTCGCAGCGCCTTCTCCGAGTATCTTCTCGTCTTTGAATGCCATTAATAACCTTTTGTTGCTATTCTCTACATAGTTGTAAAGGCTATTCGTTTCCATATCTACACAATTTATTATTATTATTATTATTATTATAGTCATTATTTAAAAATTATTTTATTAATTTATTTTTAACTTATTCATAATTTTAATTAATTTTTGTATGATTTATTATATATTTATTGAGTTATTATTTTGTCTATCAAATAATTTCATATCATATAGAATTATATAGACCACGTTTTTGTCAAAAGTGGGCCATATGATCAAAAATTCATATGTGGTAGGGCTAAATTATTTTTTTTAATGGTGACAATGGTGAAATGTAACTTCATAACTAGCATTTAGCTTTTAGCATCAATTAATTAGTTATTTGTTTAAAAACAGCTGACTGAAGTTTTGCTGGAAGACTCCTTGTATAATATACTGGAGGCTAAATGTTTCGTTTATTACACGAAGGAAGAAAGTCGTTTTTCTGAAGAAAATTCAGCAATGCGTTGTATCATCAAAGTTATGAAAAAGAACAAGTTATGAGTTATTTCATTTAAGAACGCATGAAAAATGCATCTGAGTTGCGTATCTCAATTACCTGAATTAAAAGGACAAGTAAAAATCCAAGGTGCTGCTGATTCACATAAAAATCTTAAAAGGGCGGTCAGACGAACCACATCCGCCCGCGGCACAACATTTTGGTCAGACATTAATTTAAGTAAAGGAGGGTTCTGAGGTAGGTGGATTAGGAAGGAAAAAATGTTATCAACTCACGACGTCATAATTTAGGTGAACGTTGCGAGCGGGATCAAACATGGATACGTAACGTCACACTACGCACGATCACCATAGTTTTCTGGCCCATGTGCCTTGGAAATAGCCGGGTGTAGGGATGATCTGCTTTGTGCGGCTTGCGGGTCTCGGGTAGATTGGCGCGGGTTGTTTTAAAAGTCTTCCTGACTCTTCCATTTTTTTTCGAGTTTTGGCGGTATGTTTTATCCTCCAAACCATGGACAAATCAGAAGACACTATATTCAAAATGTGAAAAGCCCATCGGTCAATAAAACCACAAAAGACAAGGACAAATCGCTGGAGTTAACAGCGTGCTTACGATTTTTTTAGTATAAAAAATTTCGGGAAATTTATTCGTGATAAAAATACAAAATATACTATAAAACTATTTTTGAATATAATAGCGTTAACCTGTTTGCTTGATGTGTTGACTTCAGTGCTGCTACTGTGTCTTCCTGGGCTTGATTTAATGTGATTTCTGAGATGATATTTTTGTTTCCAAAATATTTCTAAGCTTTCATTCAAAATTCCAGAAGAGAATACTCCCAACGTACTCCCAGTGTCTACGTGCTGCCAAGGCTCACCTGGATACGACGTTGGGCAAAGCTCTTCATGATGAAGTTCAGTTCATCTGCTAAAACACTCCTTATTTATAATTAATCTGAATATTTTACTGTTATTGTGTTGAGCGTGCAGCTTAGGCTTTGCGAGTCGCACTTCTCGATAAATTCAAGTTTCACTTTCAGTATTTACGCGGCTACGTTAACCTATCTTCGCCTTCGATTATCTCATTTTGCCGATTAAATCTCGTATTCGATTTTTCTCACAGTCATCCACTTACGGTTGCGATTTCAAATCGTCAAACAATCAGTGAACTTCGAAAGTGTGAAGGATTACCAGCGACAAACTACCGCCGACCCACGCCAGTTTACCTGCGATCCGCACCACTGGCCCGCTCCATTAAGATTATCCCCCAGGTATAGGAATGTTTTGCGATTTTTGAACACAGCGTTTCTGTTTCGTTGAAACACTTCGTCACCGACGTTATTCAGAAAGATCAACTGCTGCGAGTTCGGAGTTTATTTGAAAATGTTTATTGGGTTTCAATAAACAGATAAGACTAAGTCACCTTTTTTGGGAGAGTAAATATCTTTAAAATGTCAGTAATAATTCATAAAGAAAACACAAAATAAATTGGCTCCTAATTAGTATGCTATAAATCGGATACCGAATCGTCCGACTTACATGAAATTTTCCTTCAATTTTCTACCTTTAAATTTTCCCTAACTTCAAAATAACCGGTAAACATGGCAATTTATACGTATTTGTACTTTAAGAAAGATGAAATATTTGCGTCCAAACTGTATGCAATTTACTACGGCTCGTCTTGGAAATCCCGTACAGTTCGGTCGCTCATATTATATTTATTACTTATAATTTTTCAGATTTCTCATAAATTTACTCCAACTGAAAACTCTTGCAAAGGTTTTATAGCAACAAGATCAGGAAAAACAGTCTGATCCTTTGGTGGTTCCTGTAACACTCCAGCGCTATTTTTCCCAACCCTTCCGATGCTTTACCAACGGTTTTTGAACTGTGTGGACTCGGTTGATTGGTGAAAAAGTGATCTGAAAACAATACGGACGTAACAAAGAGAAGACTATGATTGCATATTATCCAAGTAACAGTTCAAAATATCATGTAGGCCTTGAAAGAAGAAGATTCGGCATGGTTCATGTCTTTCGACAGGGAAGAACACGAAAATTATTTCAAAATTAAAACAACTAAGAGATATTTCCTCGTAAATGGACCTTACAGGTCACTTGTAAAAGCTTTTCGCAATATACTTTTTAACCTAAATTATGGTGTGTCCAGGCTTCTTGTCCTCCTCCTTCTTCGCCCTCAAGTAAACCGTAAAAAGACTAAACCTAGCAAACTAAAAATCCCTAGATCCACAAAATCTCAACAAAATCTTAACGGGACAATCCAACTCAAAAACAAATGTGACTCAAATGAAAGACCAACCATTCCTCAGGAAATGGGCCATTCTATTAACCGTAACCGTAACCCTACCCCAACTCTTACCCTATCCCGAACTATATACATATAAGGTGCTGATAGTTATGAGTTTCCTTCCAGTCGTTTGGGTAATGGAGAAATTTCACTTTTTCTCTCGTATTTGTCGTACACAGGGGACAGGCATAATAGTCTTTGCTGCAGATGAGTGCGGTCGCTTTCATTAGGATATTGACATTAGTGAGTTACGGGGAAAAAATTCTTCAGGGCAGCCTATTTTGTTTCAGCATTAACACTCACATTTTATGACTTAATATCTTCTACAGTGCCTCACCCTATAGTGCCCAACTGCGAAAAGAATTCACAGAAGACTGTAGGAATTAGTGGTCATCGAGTTCCTACAGAAAAGCGGCTGCAACAAGCTTGGCTGGCCAGAATTCTTCGAACCAACCCACGCGGTGGCGAGAGTACATTTCGTTGATCTGAAAATTTTACACCTGACTGGCAATATCGATTACCAACAGAAAGTAAACTCTTTAGCCAGCTGTGAACCGTACTTTTTATACCATAAATATCAAGTTTACAAACAAAATTTTATGATCTACAGTGTCAAAAGCTTTCCCCGAGTCAAAAGATTCTACCTCGTTTAACTGACCTATATCCATGTGTTCATGCGAACAACTTGTAATATCTAGCGATGCGATTACGGTTGATTGCCGGGAAATGTCGAAAACAACGTAGTGATTGTGCAAGGTTTGACGATTGTAGATTGTCATAGATTTGTTCAAAAGTAACTTCTCCGTCAACTTCGCAATAATATTTGCGAGAGATATGGGAACATAATTATTCATTTCACTCTTGAATCCTGATTTATTTATAAGAGTAACTATTGCAGTATTTCAATCACTTGGGAATATTGCAGAAGTTATAGGTTGGTTGAAACTACAGTACGGAATTATGCAATTTGTGAAACAGATTGTCGATAATGTTTCCCGACCATCCTTCCAGACATGTTGCGGGGGATAACTCAAATAAAATTCAACTTTTGAAAAGCTCTATGGCATTACATGGATTACACTTTGAAGGTCGCAATCGTATCTAAATAATATGATCGCAAGTATAAAGTAAATGAGAAACTATTTGACACTAAAACAGCAAGCTGTGCTGTGTCACAAAATCGAGCTTAAGACACAGTATTCCTTCCTTTACATTAACGATCTCTCAGATTGTAAAACCGTCTATCTTACTCGAATTCTGAAGAAATATGATGCATGGGTGGGCAAAGGTTTGATGCGTTCACGTACTTTTAGTCTATATGCTTTGCACGATTTTTCATAATCCCAAGGCCAGCTAAAATGGGTGAGTGAAGGCTTATGTCACGACGTCCAAAGATTGCCCAACTAGAGACTGTGACTAGATGTTCTTACAACTTTTGATCTAAGAGACTTCGACATTTTGAGAACCAGTCAGAGATATTGGTGAAAAACATACCTAATAAAAATATCCATCATCAAGGTTTGTGTCGTGGCTGTTTCAGGCTAAACTGGTGTGGGTATATATGTATGTGCGTATATATTTATGTAACTTTAACAACACCTTCCAGATTCAAAGTTGGAAGATTTAGAAAATTGACATTACTCCATTAAGGGGTAAGGGTGTAGTCTAGAATGTTATTCCAACTAATAGCAGACAGTTTTACACAATATCTGTAACTCGGTTACTGCAACTTCCATTTGAACTCTACAGTTTTATTGAAGACCAAGCTAATTTCTTCTTATTTCTTATTGAACTGGTTACAGAAAAAGATTATTATTTACTTTTTTAGTTATATGTGTATGAAATTCTTAGTCTCTCAGGTAAATTTTAGAATTAGTCTGTTTTTATCCAATGAATTCTTTAATTAAAAGGGCCCTTCTTGATAACTGTGCTTTGTAGTTTTAGAAAGGCTACCACGTACAAATATGCATACTATAACTATAACTGTAAATGAAGACTTTTCCATTTATGTAACTAGACCAACAAACCCTTCCAACTTCAAAATTGCATAACATGGATAAAAATCGCAATTAACGTGTTTAATTTGATCTAAATAATTTTTTGTAATTAATATATACGTATATATGTATGTGCTTGTGTCTGTGTGCGTCAGGACGTATTTATGTATGTATATATGTATATATGCATGCATGCATGCATGTATGTATGTATGTATGAATGTATGTATGTATCTGCGTATGTATGTATGTATGTATGTATGTATGTATGTATGTATGTATGTATGTATGTATGTATATATGTATGTATATATGTATGTATGTGATAAGAAGTTAGTTGGTTTATGTGTGTATATGTATGTAAACATTCCTTTTGACCAACCTCGTTATCAGAATACTTCATCTTGGCATTTAATAAAATGGTTTTCACGTCCAGCGAATTTAATTCTGTACAAATTTCGTCTAACAACAGAACCAAGACAGCAATTAATTATTCAACCCCAACTTGAACAATAATAATTAACAACTATATTGGTACCTAAGGAAATTTTTGATTGAAATATTCAAACTTCCGAGTTGCTGTCTTACAAGGTAACGTCAGAAGTTTTGAACTTGAGCAAATGGATCTCTGGCCAAAAAATGATGGGGATTTACTCCTCTAGTTTTCTTCATCGACTTCTTAATCTGACTACAATGCTACCAATAAACTATTGTGCCTTTATTTATACTGGATAACTGTATCAGCTAACTAAACTATTCTCCCTAGAGGTCCAGTAAGGGTCACCCTTTATGGGTCCAGTGTTACTACAGGACAAAACCCGAGTAACTGGAGAAAACTTGCGGCGTGTGGTAGACTAAGTAGAGATATCCTGAATAACATTTTCTTCACATTTGTCAGACTGCATCGCGGAGTTGTAATCTTACTTCGGTCACATTGGTGAAAGAAACGCGCACTACCAAAAGGTCGATATTTCAACAGTTATTTTACCACTGTCGCGGTATATGATTGAGATGTATTGGTTCAGAATCAAAACAGTATGACACCAAAAGCAGAAAATGGGCAATAAAACATTAAATTAGACACACTGTACCATATCCCGATAGTTCGCAAAATAAGACGCAGACGTCCTCCATGACTTCTTCGTCATCTTGGTGGATTCTACAAAGTGAAAAATATCTTCCATATTAATTTGGCCATTACCTCTCTAGCAGCGTCGAAATTGGGTAAAATTATCTACGGATAGATGGTTATGTTCTTTGAAGGGAAAAAGCTTAAGGAGTTCTTTCATGTAAAATTTTAGCTTGAATAGTGTCTTTTTTAATACTAATTGACCACTGGAATCTGTTTTGCATCTCGGAACTTCAGTTGGTTGATGAAGGCAATTAAAATAACTGTATTTATTCAAGCGTGAAGTGGTCATATTGTAAATCCTTCTGGATTATCGTGTGACAAACCGTATTTGGTATGTAATGTACCAAATTTTTTCCTCATCAGAAATGACTTATCTATTAAGAAACTATAAGGGTAAATTCTCCAGAAGAGTATGCAAAATAAAGAGAGAGGACATCATACGAAAGCCACAGTTTAATTATTTGGTGATATGTCAAGGTAAAATAAAGAAAGTTCGATTAAAATGTAAAATCAAATAACTAAAAAGGTTTTTTTAGCTAAATTTACGCATAACCGGAGGAATTAAGGTCCGAAATCTTTTTTACTCATACCATGTAGTTGAACCATGTCATGCTTAATTTCACCTTCGCCTAAAAGATGTTCATATTCGACCAAAATCGAGAACCAGCCGACAACTTCAGAAAATATAAGATGAAACAAAGTCCGAAGAATAATGTCATCTTGAAAACTCAAGATATGAGTTAAAATCAGGACAAATTATAACGAGTGTTGTGATATTTCGTCTTTATTTCAAAGTCATCGTCAGACCGACTACAAAAACATTGCCAGATCTATATATACATACGTTGGTGCGACGACATCATCGCCGAGGAAGAAGAAAACCTATCTATTTACATAAAGGACGCCAATCACAGAGCAGATAATCAACCAGAGGTCCAACTCGCTGTCGGCACCTTTGATGTTTGTATCCCCGCGCATGTTGCCTCGCACATCTCATTAATTCAAGTTCCGACATGTTTCTGGCAAGCGTCTTCAGGCGACCATCCACAAGCATGTTTTTACCTGAACCAGAACCAAAACCTAAATATTTTGAGCATCTGAGTAGTATAGTGATGGGGGGTATGAGTGCAGTTTGCCATTACGTGAAAATCCATGTACCCCCCTTCATGAAAATCACCCCTTTTTGACGGCATTTTCAGTGGTTTCAAAAAAATGCTTTAGTTTTTGTGAAAATCTCAAAACCACCTAATCTCCATGAAATGGACCCCGATCACTATACTACTCTTTGTTGAGTAGATTGTACATTTTTAAATAAAAAAATGTGTATTTATAGGTCATCTTTCAACTCTTCTATTTATGGATTATCAGCTCCGCTGTCAGCTTCCGTAGGAATCTCAGTAAGTTTAGCTTCGCTTTTAATTTTGTTCTTTTTATAGTCATATATATGTTTCCCAGTAGTAATACCACCAGATAAAAATCCTAAGAATGGAATATAAGGACTTATCTTTTCCACAACTTTTATTACATCACTTTTTAATAAGTCATCTTTTCTTAATTCATCAGATATTACTTCTGGTTTTTCTATTGCATACCAACCACCTAATGCATCAGCAAACTTGCTTATTAGTTGGTTAGTCAGAAATTCATTCGCTTTTTACATTCTTTTCCTTTCATATTCTTCATAATATTTTTCTATGATCTTATTACTTGCTTTTTTAATAGTATTAACGTTTTTCTCAAACAGTCCATCTTCTGCTAATTTAATTAATTCTTCCCTTTTCCTTTCAATTTCTTTTTGTGGATCAGCTTCGCTGTCAACATCTATTTCGGCGGTTTTGATTTCTTCTGCCAGACCTTCTACTACTTCTTCAAGGTTCTTTTAGCGCTTTACCATGGATTTATACAATACCAAATATTCGATATTCATATGGATAATTTAAATTGATCTCTAATACTGAATACTTGTTATTTTTAAGTGTATTTATTATTCTATTTATCTCTTCCTTACTAACACCATTCATATAATCATATATTATGATTTTCATGTCATTTCTATTAGGATTGGAAAAAGTACTCAATTTGCTTATATTTTCTCTGTATGATTTGCTTATACTTGTCAATTGTTGGGTAATTACTATTGTTGAAAGGTCATAATGTCGAGCTCCAAATCCTAATTTTACCAATTCACTGACTCTTTTCTTAACATCTGAACTACATGCACAATCATCTAAAATAATCAAACTGTTAGTTCCTCGGTATATTTTTGATGCAAATCTAAGCATATTATCAATGTAATCTTGCCCACATTCTATTACAATTATATCTGGGTCATTTAGGTATTTCCAATTCTCATAAGTTTTATTCCAAGAGAAAGTTGGACATATTATTATAATGTAATCAAACTGGTTCATATAATTCTTTTCCATGAAATTAAGAAGGTAATAAGTCTTTCCCCAGTCTGTCATTCCTGTAATAATCATACTAAAAGGTGTATCTTTTACAGACATTTATATAATATCTAATATTGAATACTTTGGAGATCCTTATTAATGAAATTAACTAGTCCATCAGAGACAACAAAAATATTTCCAGTATGTGCTTTCTTTTTAATCTCTAATAGAACACCAATTTGTGTATTTACAATTTTCTTTCCATGTGCAGTTTTATTCACTTCTTCATTACTTCTAAGGTCAATAACCAGAGCAAATTTATCCTTATAGAATTTCTCTACGGTCATAAATTGGTCATTTCCTTCCTTTTCTCCAAATAATCTTCTTGCTTCATCATAAAATCTATTACTGGGTATTCCTTGAGAATACACACTATTTGGAACTCCTTCAATGGTTAATTTCACTTCAGTTATATTTGGATATATATACCCCTCACTGTCTACTCTACTCTGTTTTGTGAACAATAAAACAATTGCTTTCATGGATTTTCTTGGTATATTTATATTTTCATTCATTAATGTGCTTGCAGCTGCCCAAACAACGGTTTTCATAAGTGTTATATGTTCATAAGAAAGTGATCTACCAATAGTATTTTTCTGCTATTTCATTAGCCAGGTCCATATTTTCTATTGCCTCATATTCCAATTGCAAGTCTTCCAAGAGTTGATCCACCTTGGACAACCATTACTTCATTTGATCCAGGTAGTGTTAGAACATAACGGAAATTATTATTCCTAAAAAATGGTGCATACAGACCATGATCACGAATTATTTTATCCAAACAAATTTTCTGTTTATGACCATAAATACTTAACATTAATGCATCACTTACTTTCTGTGTATTACCACTTTTTGCTCCACTGTCATCCTTTGAAATAAGTTTTCTATGGTTCTCATTACCAATTCCATAATCACTCATATCGAGTCTCTCAGAATTGGTTTTCCAAAGGTCTTTATACACCTCATACACATTTTCTGCATTGTTATCATAAACTGTCTCTCCTGCAAGTCTTATTCTAAGTCTTTTTTGTAACATTTTACATAAATCATTAAGAAACCATGATTTTGTATTTCTGACTTTAAATGTGAACAATTGTTGGAGACTTCCAGGTACCAAACAACTGTCCATTTTCATTTTAGGAATGTCAATATACAGTTCTTCTCCAAGACTTGCTTTATTTGGATTAAAAGTGACAACATGACGTGTTCTCTCACCTTTAATAGAAGCCATATTACTTTTTCTAAATCCGGGAATTAATTCTGTTTCTTTCATGTTTATATAGTATAACATATATTTTATTTCATTTTTCTTCTTTTCCTATATTCTCCAACTAAATATAATGTAAATGCCACTACTAACACCCACAAATTACTGGCAAGCCATGCCAATCCTTTAGCACCAAATGAAATAACTTGAGCAATTATATTA
Organism: Heliopora coerulea; assembly: GCA_030142905.1. Classification (NCBI taxonomy): domain Eukaryota; kingdom Metazoa; phylum Cnidaria; class Anthozoa; order Scleralcyonacea; family Helioporidae; genus Heliopora; species Heliopora coerulea. The sequence goes on from JASJOG010000097.1 coordinate 186,070, forward strand.
AGTAAAGGAGCTGCTAAGGATCCTAGCTTTTTGCCTAAATTATACAAAGTTTTAGCAAATTTCCCAGTTGCTTGTGAACCACGCAAAATGGCCTTTCTTGCACTAACAATAATGGTGGTTATAATACCTGCAATTGATACTGCTAATGCTGACAATCCAACCATGTTTTCTTTTGCCCGTTTTTTAAAACTTTGTAATCTTGATATGTCTTCCTCCTGTTGTTCTCTTACATTTTCTTTTTGTATTTAATCAAGGATTAAATTTTCAGCTTCTAGTAAACCAACAACTCTTTTCTCTAATTCTTCTTCTCTAACAGGATCTGTAGTGTTTTATTATTTTTTCTGTCTCAGCTATAGTTTTTTTAATATTTTTTAATTGAATTTCAAGAAATTTTGGTCTTGTTGACTTATCAATAGTCTTTGATGGGTTTAATACACCATTCAAAACTCGGTCCTCTTCTTCTGTTAACTCTTTAATTCTTTTATTTTCTACAGTTGTATCAACAATTGACCTATTTTTAGCAGTTTCATCTCTATCTTTCTGTTTCTCTTGAATTTCATTTATCGATTATTTAAACTGTTCAACAGCATCCTTTGCATTTTTTGCACCATTGTACTGTAATACACCATTTGAATCTCTTTTAAGTACTATTTTTTCTTTTCCACGCACGTTTCAACTAGTTAATGGTTTAAAAGCAACGTTGTTTCTGTTTGTTTTATCAATATTCTGTAGCAATTCAATTGCTTTATTATTATGTAATAGATCAATCTTAAAATTTCCATCATAGTTTTTTCTTATAAAGTCTTCAACAGCAAATATTTCACTAAAATCATCTTTTTGCCCTTTACCTTTTTCCTCTTAAGTATTTTCTCCACTCTATAAACATCATCTTTCTTGTTAACAGTTGATAGCTCCTCTTCATAGAACTTTCCAATAATCGGCTCACCTTCCAAGTTCTCTATTTCACACACATTAGGGTTACCACGTATAACCTCAATTACTTTAAACAATTCTTCTGTGAAGTGAGCTTCATAACCTTTAGTGAAAGCAGACTTATATTTTGATATTCTAACCATATCTCCTACCTTAAATTTAGGTAATGATAACTCAGCATTGATATGACCATATAGAGTTGTTCACATTTGGTCTTCATTCTTTTTGTTAACATCCTTTGGTTTCATTAATATGGTGCTATGTTTAGTATTATTATAACTATATACCAATAGATCCAACACATTAATCCATTTATAAGTTCCTTTACTGTAAAAATATTTCCACATAACAATTTTAAGTGTTTTGTTAAATCTTTCTACAATAGTTGCTTTTTTATCCGACTTTGTAGAAAAGTATTTTATTTCATGTTTTTCTAATAATGTTTTTACACCAACATTATAAAACTCTTTTCCATCATCAAACTGTGCTACTTTAAAATAGTTATCAAAATGGTTCTTAAATTGCTTTAGTAGCTCTGTAACTGCCTTGATCATATTATTTGTGTCTTTCCTATAAACTGGTACAGCAAAGGCCATGGGCGTACGGGCCTAATCTTGTTTGGGGGGGCACAGTATTGGTTTGCCCGATCGCTTTGCGTTATGTTACACAGTACACATATATAACTTTGTTATAAACAATTGAGTATGATTGTGTAAAGGCTGCTTTAGGAGAAGTTTAACCGAAATGTCTAGAAACACTAAGACAAAAACTAAGAACAATGTTCAATGTTTCTGCAATATTGATTCATAATCTTCGCAAACTCTTAAAGTTCAAATTTGTATACATTAAATACATTCTACATAGATATACACGGTCTGTATCAATCATTTTCATTTCCCGTTGGATGAAATACATCGATAGAAAATCAGAAAAAATATGATTTTCGATTTTTCCGCTGCCCAAAAATGTCAATGATTTTATCAACGTTCCTCATCACACGATTGGTAAAGGCTCTTTCAATGTTTAAAACTGCAAGGCAGTTAAGTTGACTTTGCGCCATGGTGTTTCGAGTGTATGTCTTCAGCCTTCGAAGACAACTGAACGAACGCTCGGCTGAGCACGACGTAGCCGGAATCACAACTAAGATCTTGCACAGGCGGAAAAATGTTGGCAAAATCATGTCGAGCTTCTTCACGGACATGAATTTTGCCAATACAATAGGTGTTCGCTTCGTTTCACAAGCAGACTGTAAAAGGAAATTGGAGAATATAGCCTTTTCTGCTTGAATTAAATCTTTGTCTAATTCATAAAACTTAGCAACTTTGTCCTCGCTATCTTCTGACGGCTTGTTGCTCAATACCACATCACCGAGAGCGCACAAAATATCCTGGTCATCCACAGTGAATCGTTCTTTGATTTCCTCGATAACTATGTCTAAAGCTACGAAATACGTGTTCACTCGATGGTGATCAATGGCTGTCGTGTGGTGAATGTGACCTTCAGATGATTCTGCAACAAGAGCTTGAAGGCGTGTCGATGGCTGGCGAATTCTTGGCAAAGTTGCCTCCTTGAACGAGAATTTGGTATCTCTTGTTACGTGCTTTATTTTGTTGCCAGTGAGTTCCACCATTTGCCACACAGTATCGAAGCTTTTGTCGTTTCGGCAACCTTGAAGAGCATTAACTGTTCCGTCTGCGGTTTTACGGGCACTGATAACATCCAAAGTGCTACTTTGTAAATACCTACATAGGGCATTTACGTTTGACAATATTATTTTGAGAATAACAAGGCATAAGACGAAGTCAAAATCGCAAATGGCATTAAGCAATGAATTCGCGTCCGATGATGTTTTTGCATCTTTAACATCTGCCAATTCAAGCAATGCTTTGGTAATACTTTCAACTTGTCGAATAACAGCATTAACTGACTCGTAACGACACGACCACCTTGTTTCACTTTGGGATTTCAATGTGAGTTTTGGCTCGCTGTCAACACGAACGTCACCAAAAAGGGCATGTCGCTTAGGGCTAGCCTCCAAATACGTGAAGATGGATTGCACAGTCCCTAACGCATTTCGTAGTGGTTCGATTTCGGAGAGGGCAGCCTGGAGGGCTAAGTTTAACTTGTGTGCGTGACAGTGAACGTAGATAGCCTGAGGGCTATCTCCTTTGACTCGAATGGCTAGCCCTTTATGGACACCAGACATGTTGCTAGCGCCATCATAGCACTGCCCAACGATATTTACAATCTCCAGCTTCAATTTGTCAAGAACTTTCTTAATCAACTCATACAGGGCAAGTCCTTCTGTGCATTTGGTATCATAGAAACCAACAAAGACTTCCTTTGTAACACCATCTTTCAGGTAGCGAAGGCAGACGGACACTTGCTCTGTACGACTAATGTCAGACGTTTCATCGACTATTATACCAATTTCTTTACTTTCCCGTGCTTCATCGGGTATTTCTTCCAGCACTAAATCACCTACCAACTCCAGAATCTCGTTTTGAATCAAGGGTAATGTCCACTGACTGTGCTTCTTAAGTTGATTTTCGAGTTTATCTTTAAACCAAGAAATATCTTTACTTCGAAAGTGTAACAACTCAATAAAGTTACCTCGGTTTGACATCAGATTCCTCTGTGATGTTACTTCTGTCTTCTTCGTGCCCTCGCTGTGCTATATTTTGTTGTGTAGTAAATACTAGAGATTCAATAATGATTTTCATGTATTGTCTGTTCGCTTTTACTGTGTCTTTATGATGAGAATCAAGTAGGTCGATGACTGATTGCCCTCTACAAACAGTTTTTGAAAAGATCCACTTCGTCATTGCTATTGTGTGGCACTTGCTTTTTGCGTGTTTATTGAGTCTCTCAGGTTTTTTCCAATCGCTGAATGAGAAATTACTTTCATTCATAAATTTTTGACATGCCCAACAAATGGCGTGATTTTCCTCTTGTTCAAAACTGAGCCAGGGGTGTTCCTTAAACCATTTCGCCTGGAAATCACGAATCTTTTTACCATAGCTTCGAGGTGCGTATTGTTTCCGTACAGGCTGATTTGGAAAATCTGATAACGGAGTTTTCACCAGATTTATGTTTCCTTTCGATGATACAGCTTTAACAGTTTTACCCAGTCCTCCTTCTTTATCAGGCAAATCCGGATTTTCGTCAATCATTAAACTGTCGTTTTCATCTCCACTGTTATCTTCAACTTCAAAAGCAGGGTCGTCCTGTAAACTCAGATCAACAGTCACAGCTCCCTTTCCTTTATCAGGCAATTGCAAATCAGGATATTCGTCAATTGGCGTCACGCTTTCATTGTCATTTTTACCGTCATCTTTAACTACAGAACCAGTGTTTCTGTGTAAATTTGGGCTGTCAGTAATGGCTTCGGCATTTGCCAGCATATCGGTATTTTCGCCTGGATTGATGGTCTCATCGAGATAACTCTTTTCAGGGTAAGCAGGTTGAACAACAACCGCGTCGTTTGGTTCAGTATCTTTAGAACTACGAGATGCATCAGATGTTGCTGGATTACTTAATTTGGTACGTTTGAACGAAGAAGCTAAAGTAGGTTGTCCGTATGATGCTACAGGTGTAAACTTAACGTTTTTTAAGCCAGGATGAGAAACTTCGGCATGTTTTTTCCCATGGTCAGAATCTATTTCCCCGTTACAGATTGAACACCTAACACGAAACCGATAGTGCCGTTTTCTCTTCTTCTGTGAAGGTGTAGACATTTTTGGTAATGGCAAGGCTGTTTTTGATTGTTGGATTCTGGAACAACGACAAACATGCAAACGTATAAATAGTCACATTTTAGTGCTGCAAGCTCTTCTTTGTCTATAATTAGTTGCCTAAGTTCGAGGACGAATGTAAATATCCAGACTTAATAGTAATAGGTTTTATTTGTTTTGTGTAAGTCTGTCACAATAACAAATATTCGTTAATAATGGTCATATTCCAGACTATCTGCTGAACTACATTCTACAAAAAGAAAAATTGCACGGCTTTTATAAAAGTTTTAGCACTTAGGATTATCGTCAAGCTATTTAGCAGTGTTAACACAATCAGTTTAATAAGCGGTTAACAAACTAAAGAGATGTAACACGACCCATTTTATCAGTAGAATTGAATGCTTATAATCGCGCAATAAAATTGGGTGCATAAGTGCATTTATTACGAGATGCTGTTGAAATAGATGAAACTATATTTGCAACAAAAACGGATAAATTTACTGAATTAGTAACAGTTCAGATATCGCCGGAATAGTAAGATTCTGTATTGCATAGTATCAGTATAAGATCCGTTTCAATGACGGTTTCAAATGTCGCTCTAAAGAAAAGTCGTGTCGAATGCATTAAATACAACAGTCCATAGATAATGTAGAAACTTATCTCATTATCTATTGTGTTGAATACATACAACACGTCTTAAAAGCGACGTTTCGCTACGATCATCACTAAGGTACAGTTTAATCACCGTGGTTTAACACAGCTTCGTTGCATATAAGGCATAAAGGCAGCCTGCAATGATATAATCTATTCAGTCTACAGTAACCTGATAACACGCGAAAAAATGTAATCGTAAGATTTTCTTATTTCAGTATTTCTGACATGTTGCTATCTTCTAGAATGTAGACTCTACAACGCGCGGAAGAGGCTAGCACATATTCATATTTGCAAATCTAATTGTTGTCTTAGCCATGGCCGCGTAAAGAAAATAGAATTAAAAAATCACATATACCTTTTCTAATAGCAAAGATGCTTGCTGAAATAATAATCGCAAAATGTTTATTTTTTCGTGCAGCTTGTCTTTTGCTAACTCGTTTACAAATTTCGCGTGGAAGACAACGAGCCCGCAAAACAGCCATAAGCCATCATCATTCATATACAAGTGTACTTCATATATGACAAAATATATTAAAGGCAATTAATATTGGCATTATTCTATTTAATTATTCATTGTAGTCCGCGGTTCTTTTAGGTTTCTAAGTATATCTTTTATCAACTTTGATGGGAGTTATGTTTTGCCCGAATGACACATGGATTTCAGCTCAATTGCCCGACCGCAAAATTTTTGGGGGGCCTGTGCCCCCCGTGCCCCCCCGGCCGATACGTCTATGGCAAAGGCATATCTGCTAAGCATCTCAACAGCTGTTAATATCCAATAATATCCTTTATTTTGATTTTTATACTTGCGCATATCTACTAAATCCATTTGAATTTGTTCACCAAGGTAATCAACATATGTCTTTCTAAGCTTATGTTTTCTAACAACTGGTTTGTATCTGGTGTGTGTCCTGTGATTTTAACCATTCTTTTACAAGTTTTCTATTTGCATTTAACCCATCTTCTAATGCCTTTATATATAACCTGTCTGATGACTGATAACCAGTTTTTGGATTGTAATAAATATCTCTCAATCCTTGTTCTAGCTTAGCTGCTAATTCTATGTCTTTATCCATATAAATTATATGATATATAAATCTAAAAGTACTTTACCAACATTCTTTGTAACATTAAAATTAATCTTATTTATAACACCTTTATCTATCTGTACTCTAGATTCAATGTCAAAATAATGCTGAACACTGCCTTTTAATGTCTGTATATTGGTTATTGGTAATGTCAATATAACATCACTTTTCTTTCCATTTGAATTGATATTTTCTTGCATTTTAACCAGACTACATGATATTTCTATATATTCCAAACCATTATTAACGTTTACTTCCTTCTTACTTCTTGTTTTTGTATTAGCATTTATCACTTGGTTTTTATCGAATCCTAAAATAGAACCTAAATTTTTCAAATTAATTGTGTTATCAGAAGCAATAGAACATGTTCTATCATATTTAATTGCTTCTAATTTCACATTTCCATAACTTTCAATTTCTTTTTTAAGCATACTAAATGTTCAATATCCTTCTTTAATAGTTTTCTTAATGTTATTATATGTGATTTCTAAATCACTTGTAATATTGTTATAATTCCAAAAAACAGTGGCCTTCTTAACCAACAGATACGGATTTTCATGTGTTATTATAAATGACTCATCCAATTCCAATTCCTTAGATTGAACAGCTGTGCTACTATCTATAATTACAAATAATCTCTTCGTAAATATATAATACGGTATATTGTATATATGGTCAGTGAGAAGATAAAAAATGATGCAATTAAATTATTCAAAAAAGAGTATCCATATGCTAACCCAGATAATTTTGCTTTTGGATACAACTTAGAAAATGATGAAAAAACACTGAAATCTATAGATATTTATTATAAAGTAACACCAAAATACAATAAATGGATAAAAATAACAGATCCAAGATTTCAGAGATATAAAAAGGAATTATATGGAACAACTAACAGCTTAGCTGCTACTACTATTATACCACAGGAAAATCTACCTGTAAATAAATATCCCAAAATATGGTTATCAAATGGAACAATACAAAAGTTACCGGAGTCAAAACCAATTAATGACACAGATGGTAATCACATTCCTCAGAAATATTCCGGTTATTATGTTCTTAATTACCTAATAAATAACTTTAAAATATATGTTAATAACAAGGATTTCTTTATGTCTAATTTACCATTATTACCAGATATAACAACTTCTTATAGAAAAGGAACATGGGATGACGATGAGATTTATTATAAAATTATATTTTTCGTTTATTGTGCCACTTATTGCTGTGGTATATCAATACAACATCTCATACCAAAAGAAGATATACATCCAATTATTACATCCTTAATGCGTTTCCATGTATACTTTACAATAAGAAGAATACTAAGAAGATTGGATGGAAATGAGAAAATGTCGCATATATCTGCAAAATTCTCTGCTAGTGAAATATATAGAAATGGAGATCATATAAAAAGGAGAATAATCTACAATGACAGAGAAAGAAAAATCAAAGAAATGTTTCCTTGGGAGACTTATGACTCTATAAATAACAGAGGTAGTCTCTATATAGCTAAATTTAATAAAGAACCACAGTATATCCTTTTTTCAGACAGTATAAAAGAAGATTACAAAAGATACATTCCAGTAAAAAGTAATGGATCAACCAAAATAGGTATACAGTAAATAAACGAGTAAATAGAAGCATTTATACATTCCATTTTAGGTAGTCAAGCAAAAACTAAATAGCCTATTTACAGTAACAGAGCAAGTGCATTAGAAACACAACAAGAATTCCGTGATTTAGTGAAAGATAGTGTGTTAAATTACAATACATCAACATGGATAAACAATATGAACAGAGCCATAACAGACACTAATGTGATACTTAATCTGGCAATAATACCCAGCTTATGGTTAATACCAAGAAGTTTAATTATAATTAAAAATCCAATTAATGGTTATAATAATAAATTACAAGTGGCAACAATTAATATGAATTTCGGTATTAATGAAATTTAAATAAGATGAGCACACAAAGTGTATTAAACACACCACAATATATACCTAAAAGTAAACCACAAATAAAATCTAAGCTTCCATCGGAGCTGCTACCTAAAAATACATCTAACAGCTTAGCTGCTAAGGAACATAACAGTGATTTAGTCATCATATTAGTATTATCCTCTTTAAGCGGATATATTACAAGTAAACATGTGTTATAATATAATGAGTCTTTTCTATGAATACCCTGAAGAATATCTACCATTAACAGGTGGTAAACTTACTGGAAATATAAATATGAGTTTAAATCGAGTCACTAACATGGCAGCACCAATAGATAACACAGACGGCATTTCTAAAATATATATGAGCACTTATATAAATTTCTTTCATTGACAAAATATTAATTGAAACATTAATACAGGAATCCAATCGATCAGCAGCTGTTATATATGAATTTGATCGTGGCAACTCATCAGAGGTTAGTATAGCAGATAGCAGTACAAGACATGTTTCTAGAATATTCGATCAAAGTTTATCTGCAGACGATGCGAAAATTGGAAATACTGCAAGTCAGCCATTATTATGTACAAAAGCAGGGCGAGTTAATAACAGGTATTTCTTGAAATTTGATGGTAATAAACGTTTGACTTCATACATTAATTTAAATCCAAAACCTAGTGAATCTGACATGTGTAACGTTTTCATAGTTTACCGTTCAAAAGCATTTGATGCTAATGCATACTGGATTAGAAATGGTTTATTTGGTCAAGATAATGGTGGTTATGATAAATTTGTGTCATTTCTGCCACCTCCTAATAGTGATCTAGTGGTAAGTTATGGAGATAATTATGCAACGCTAGGACCAACTGTTCATGACCGTTCAATAGGGACATATAAGAATAAAGCAAATTGTTCTGATTTAAATAAATGGATCTGTTTAAGTATTTATTGGAATCGATCAGCTGGAACAGATGGTTCTTTTGTCTACTGTAATGGACAAAAACTAGGCTCTTTCACTACCATTACAACCACAGGAAGTAGTAGGATGATAATTGGTGATATAAACCTCACTAGTGTTGCTCCATTAAAAGGAGACATAGCGATGTTCATTCTTTATAGACATAAAATGGAAGAATCTGATATTCTTCTGCATTATAAATGAATCTGTGAAAAGTGGTTTAATATTGACCACGAACCTATAAATTTATAATGTGATTTATTATACACAAACATGAGGACATATTCAATAAAAGATATAATTATGAATAAAGGTCTAAGTGAAGAGGATGCTAAGAAACTAAAAAATTGGTATCTGTGTTATGAAACACACATTCCATCAACTAACTTCGTGGTCTGCAATTTATTATGAACTAAATGGAATTTATAAAACGTCAACCTAATCTAGTGTTAAAATGGCTGCTATGAATAGGTAGACAATCGTATCACAAAAGTTGTAATGTTTGTTTGAGTTTTGTCTAGTTTTAGACATGTAAAGTTGTTATCTTATTTTTGTAACCAGCACCATAATTAGTCCTCTCAAAAATGTCAGTTACCGATCTGGCTTAAAAAGGTTTCTGTTTATGTTATCGAATGTAAAGTCAAGATACAAGTTGGTATTGTTAAATTCTTGCTCTGGTTTGTATTAGTCCCGCCTATATGGATTGAATACCTTGCTGAATTCCAGATATGATGTAATCCTATTCAGATTAGATTTGAACTCGAAATATGATGTAAAACTGTGAAATAACATAACTGGGATAAGAACTAGTATATTCTGATTTTACCATTATAATTTTACAAAAAACTATATATATTTATTACTGGAAAATCTTTTTCAAACATCCTTCTTATTATGTTACATTCTAAACAACGCCTTCGCCCGGTAGAGCGAGAGACTTGGTCAGAATGTATCTGATTGGTCAACTTCTAATGTCACTCACTGTCAACCAAAACTGCCCACCAAAAGCATAAAAAGAAATGCTCCTTTCCCAACAGAAGAGCAGAGCAGAGAGAGCAGACAACTATAGAAGAGAGCAGAAAAAAGGAGCCCACAGAAAGCAAAAGAGAGGAGCAGATAAAGCAGAGCTGAAAAGCCAGTAGAAGAGAACTCAAACTCGGAAGAACTTCTAGCTGAACTGAACAGTTATTGAACATTTATAAACCATTAGTAACTGTACTTTGTTTTGGTGATTCCAGTAAAGATCCCGTTACCTCGCCTAAAGCATGACTCTACTGAAGTAACTACCTCTTATTTAACATCTGTATTACCATAAATTGGCAACTTGTTATAAATGGAAATATAAGAGGTTAAAGAAGCAAAAATTAGCATTAAATATGTCCTCTATAGCACTTACAGATATTGGCAGTGCATTGGTTCCATTAACTCATTTCACGAGTTTTTCCATCACAGGTATTGGAGTACTTATACAAGGTTATCTTACAAAAAGTGATATAGCAAAAAAAGTGGAATCTTGTAAATTTGCATATACGAGTTATTATAAAATCTTAATACAACTTAAAACATACTTCAGAGGTATTCCTTATGATGAAAAAGTGTTTTTGACAGATACTAAAGTATTGGATGATATTGTTGTAGATCTTTGTTCCACTATAAATGGAATGTCTAACAGATATGACAAGATCTATTGTCAGCAGAATTAAATGAATCTGAAATCTACGTCTAAAGTATATATTAATGGTCAAAAACTTATATATCAAATTCAAGTCCAACACTTTGTAGTAAAAATATACAATTAGACGTAGAATACAAATAAACCATTTTACTGCACTAGTATACAGGGATTTTTACTGTTTTTATTAATTTTGCTAATTGAAATCTACGTCTAATATATAGATAAATGGAATCGATTAGAAATGATGAATTAGGTTATTATGTTATTCATTTTAATTTTAAAAATGAAATTTGGATAGGTGGTAAAGATATTTGTTTATCACTTGGATATAAAGACTATAGAAATACTATTAGATTAAATGTAGATTCATTTGATAAAAAGAAACCTGCTTGTCAAGATAAAAGATACCGTTGTTATTTTCGTAATAAATCAGGTGTTTATTCACTTATCAATAAGTCCAGAAAAACAAGGGTAAAATATCAATTTCGTGAATGGTTCTAAAAGGAGGTTTATAACTAGAAATCCAGTTGTGTTAACAGAGTTTATAAAAAGGATTATGAAGCACCAAAGAAGTTCAAATCAAATTGTTATAAAAAAAGAAAATCAACATCTAACAGCTTAGCTGTTATATCTGTCAATAACAAAGATATAGAAATCATTAAAGAAGCAACTAAAGAAGCGCTGGAAGATGCTGAGATTAATTAGCAGCTTAGCTGCTATGGTTTGTCTTATTATCTTAAAGAGGATGATCAACATTATAACAAGGTATTTACTAAACATTATGATGAGATCTATTATGAAAATGTAGATAAAGCTAAAGAACCAAAAGAATTATCTATTTATACATTTTAACTGATATATAACTGTAAGACTGTTGATAGATAACTGGTAGATAAAATATAAGATATATTATAAGATGACAGAAGAAACACCTAAAATAACCACTATTTTAAAAGAGAAAGATCCAAAGCATGTTGAAGCAGGTAAACGTTTAGCACAACTTAATAAAGAAAGAAAACTTCATACAGAACAACAAGAAGATATAAAAGAAAATACGATTAACATCAATTATAGTCCAATATTAAACGTTATAGGAGTTGCAGCAGCAGTTGTAAGTCTTTATTATGTTAGAAAAGAATTTAACAGCTCAGCTGGCAGCTCAGTTGTTAAGAATAATAAGACACCGCAAGTGAGAATAAAGATCATATTATATATAGATGGAACAGTTAAACTGTTATTACAGTGTATTTGAAAGTATAAATAAAAATTGTACTGCTTTACATGGAACAATAGATGAAATTTGTAACAGCTCAGCTGTCAGCTCAACTGTTATTGACATTGAAGATTCCTTAATTGAACTTATAGATATGACAGATCGTTTCATGAAGGAAATTGATTATAAGGATCTTAGCAGCTCTGCTGTTATATTACAAAAGAAGTGTGAAGTAGCAGTTGAGCTGGTGTCACTTTTAATTGAGATTTTAACAAAAACTATTTCAATACATTATAAAGAGACTTAAAGATATATTATGTATAGATATTATAATGAATTTGAAAGAATGCACAAATACAGAATTGAATTTATCCATTTCTATTCATACAGATCTGGATAAAAATGTATGGTTTAAAGCAAAGGATTTAACCATTTTATTAGGATATGCAGATACTGGTAAATCAATAAGAAAATATGTTGATCCAGATGACAAGAAAACCTGTTCCGCCAAAATTGGAGGTCGGGTCCGTTAGTGTACTTTTTTTAATGAAAGTGGAATGTATTCTTTAATTATGCAATCTAAATTACCAGGAGCTAAAAAATTCAAACGATGAGTTACAAATGAAGTAATACCATCCATTAGAAGAAATGGATAATATTTCCCAGGAACAATAGCCTTTAAAATAGAAAATGAATTGGATTTACATACTAAAGTTACACAATATGTAAGACGTTTTTATCCTGATGCATTGTTAATAGCAGTATTAGGAGAATTACAAGATACTAGTTTTAAGAGAATTAATTCATATAAAAAAGGGTATCAAAAAGGACAACCAGACTTGATTATTTCTAATTTACATAAATATTATAATGGTTTCTGTATTGAATTTAAAACACCAAAATATAATGGAATATTGACAAATCCACAGAAGCAATTATTAGAGAAATATGAGAAGAATAATTATAAATGCTTAGTTTCTAGTGATTATGATGAAATTATGCATGAGATTTCTATTTATATGCAAGATATACGTGTGAAATGTCCATATTGTGTCAACAGAAAGTTCAAAAATGAAACAACATTTAAAAACCATAAAATAAGATTCCATAGAATTAAAGAAGATAAAATATAAACTATTATATATAATTAAATGCAAGAGAAAGAAATCATGAATAAAGTATATGATTCCATACTGGTAACTATTGGTGTTGTAGGATTGTCAATGGTTAGCAAAAAATTATTGAAAAAAAAATTGACTGATGCAACAGATTTTAAAGACATAGCAAAACTAGCTGCTGGTGTTGCAGGAAGCACATTATTAGTAAAATGGTTACAGAATAAAAAATATATTCCAACTGATCTATTTAAATCTAATTAATTATATAAATATATGGCATTGGTTGGAGGATTTTTACGGACAACATTTGCAGCTCTTTCATTCGCAGGTGCTGGATTTTTGTTCAAAATGTTTGATAGTAATGGTTATGAAGAGGAAATGAAACGTCATAATTTAGCAATGGAACAATTACAGAAAGCAAAAGATGAACTCGATGAGAAGGAAATAAAACGACAAGATAGACTCCAAGAATTAAGACAACAGTTATCAGACGCAAACGCAGATATAAATGATACTAATAAAGCATTAGATGAACTGAGACAGGTTCAATCAACAGAAGAATATAAAGAACTACAATTGAATGATTTTTATAAACCAAGTGAGGAAATGAAGGAATATCAATATATGACCACAGGTATTATTGGTATTTCTACAGGTTATTTACTTTTTAAAGTGATTTAAAGATATAATTATATATACTGCATATATAGTATGAATACTGCATTGTATTGTAACGATTGTAATATGAAAAGAATTGTCATTGATGGTTATTATACTTGTCCAAAATGTGGTGTTATAAGTGATAATTATTTAACCAATGGTGGAGAATGGATTGAAAATATATGAATGAAATATAAGAAGACTGTTCATAATAGAAGCAAATGGATATATAAAAGACTGCGGGAATGTGTTGATAGCAGGTATATTAACATTATTATAGATGATTTTATGAAAGTTTTGGAGAAAAAGTGCAATTTAAAAACTATCATAAGAAATTAGAAGCAATTTTTGTTATTTATGCAGACTTTGAAGCAATTGTAGAGAAAATACATGGAGTTAAAAATAATTCAGATAACTCATATACTGATGCATATCAAAAGCATAAGGATTGCAGATATGTTTATAAAGTAGTGTGTTGTTATGATGATAAGTATAGTAAACCACTAGAATTGTACAGAGAACCTAATGCGGTTTATAAATTCATAGAAAAGATGTTAGAAGAAGAAAAATGGTGTAAAGAGACATTGAAAAAGCACTTTAACAAGACATTAGAAATAACAACAGCTGAAGAAATGGAATTTAAACAAGCAGATAAATGTCATATTTGCGGTTATAAATATAAACCGTGTGATATTAAAGTTAGAGACCATTGTCATATCACTGGTAAGTACAGAAGTTCTGCGCATCATAAATGTAATATAAATTATAAATTAACCGAGAAAATGCCAGTAATATTCCATAATTTACACGGATATGATAGCCATTTTATAATGCAAGAAATTGGAAAATTTAGCAGCTCAGCTGATAGGAAAATAAATGTTATACCAAGTAATATGGAAAGATACATGTCATTTATATTAGGTAACCATCTTGTATTCTTGGATAGTTTCCAATTTATGTCAAGAGATTTAGATTATTTAACAAGTTGTTTGCCAATTGAAGCACTTAAAGTGCCTATACGGACCTTCGAAAGTTTACATATTTGTAAGATTTGAGTTCTTCCGATAGAAATTGTAGTATATCTTGTATTAGAAAAATTTCATTTTCATGGATTTTTTCCCTGCTAAAGTTAGCTATTTTGAAGCTTTTCAACATTTGAACGTGTGATAAAAAAGCTGGAATCTAGTGAGCGGACGTGACGTCAGTCCAGGAACACCAGTACGTAACAACAGTGATTATACGGTGCAAATACACTATATTTTCTTAGTGTAAGATTTTGAAAATAATAAAACTTACACTAAGAAAATATAGTGTATTTGCACCGTATAATCACTGTTGTTACGTACTGGTGTTCCTGGACTGACGTCACGTCCGCTCACTAGATTCCAGCTTTTTTATCACACGTTCAAATGTTGAAAAGCTTCAAAATAGCTAACTTTAGCAGGGAAAAAATCCATGAAAATGAAATTTTTCTAATACAAGATATACTACAATTTCTATCGGAAGAACTCAAATCTTACAAATATGTAAACTTTCGAAGGTCCGTATAGGCACTTTAATTATACAAAAGAAGTATTTCCAATAGAGGAACAGTTTAATATTATGAAGCAGAAAGGTGTCTATCCATATGATTACATGGACAGTTTCTACAGATTTGAAGAAACAGAATTACCTTCTAAAGAACAATTCTATTGTTTAATGTTTGAGAAACGTGAAAGCTTGGATATATTAAGGTAGATGAACGATCTTCAAGCTCGATACTCAGAAAATGATTTCTGAGCCCCAGACGGGGATCGAACACGCAACCTTCTGATGACCGGTGAGATGCTCTAACCATTGAGCTACCGAGACTTAGATGGTGAGCTAAGGTGCAAATTTAATATATATGTGCAACCTAAGCGGAAGCCACTATATATTAATAATGATTGATGCAGTTTAATGTTTGAGAAACGTGAGAGCTTTGTTATATTAAGGTAGATGAACGATCTTGAACGATTGAGCTTGAAGATTGTTCATCTACCTTAATATATCCAAGCTCTCACGTTTCAAAAACATTAAACTGCTTCAATCATTATTAATATATAGTGGCTTCCGCTTAGGTCGCGCATATATATCGAATTTGCACTTTGGCTCACCATCTGAGTCTCGGTAGCTCAATGGTTAGAGCGTCTCACCGGTCATCAGAAGGTTGCGGTTCGATCCCCGTCTAGGGCTCAGAAATTATTTTCTGAGTATCGAGCTTAAAGATCGTTCATCTACCTTAACTATTCTACAGTACATTAAATGACGAACATATTACAGATGATGCATATAAACATGCTCAAAATGTCTGGATTACTTTCAATATACAGAACTTACGAGAATATCATGATTTATACCTTAAAACTGATATTCTTCTATTAGCAGATGTATTTGAGGACTTTAGAAAAACCTGTATGCAATACTATAAATTAGATCAATGTCATTACTTCACTTCTCCTGGTCTTGCTTGGGACGCTATGTTGAAAATGACTGGCATTGAATTGGAACTTTTAACAGATATTGATATGTTCCAATTTATTGAAAAAGGAATGAGGGGAGGAATATCCTACATTGCAAATAGACACGGATCCGCAAATAATAAATATATGAAAAACTTTAAAAAGAACAAAGATAGCAAATATATAATGTACCTAGATGCAAATAATTTATATGGATGGGCTATGAGTCAATTATTACATACTCGAGGATTTAAATGGAAAGATCCAAATGAAGTACAACTGAGCAGTTACAAAGAAGAGTCACAAAAAGGACTATTATTAGAAGTAGACTTGGAATATCCTAAGGAATTACATGACCTGCATAACGACTATCCATTAGCACCAGAAGAAAAGGCTCTAAAGAAAGACAAATTATCCAAATATTGTAAGATGATAGGAAATAAATACAAAATATCTGTGGGACTAGTAAGTAAATTAATAACAACATTAAATAACAAGAAAAAGTACGTTATACATTACAGAAATTTACAATTGCATTTATCCTTAGGAATGAAATTGAAAAAGATCCACAGGATATTAGAATTTAACCAATCAAAATGGCTGAAAGAATACATTGATTTCAATACCAAAATGAGAAAAAATGCCAAGAAAACCTTTGAGAAGAACTTTTTTAAATCAATGAATAATGCCGTTTATGATAAGACTATGGAAAACTTAAGAAAACGTGTAGATGCCAGATTAATTACAGATCATAAGAAACTAACAAAGATAGTATCAAAGCCAACATACGTAAGTAGTAAAATCTTTAATGAAAACCTTGTTACTGTCCATAAGATAAAAGAAATATTAACATTAAATAGACCTGCTTATGTTGGAATGTGTATATTAGAACTCTCAAAGGTTCTTATGTATGATTTCCACTATAACATAATAATGAAAATGTATGGACATGAAAGTGCAAAATTATTATTCACAAATAAAGACAGCTTAATGTATGAAATAAAAGCAGAAGATGTATATAATGATCTCTACAAGAAGAAAGACTTATTTGACAATAGCAACTACTCTATTGATTCTCCTTTCTATTTTAAAGAGAACAAAAAAGTAATAGGAAAAATGAAAGATGAAGCAGCAGGTATTCCAATAGTAGAATTTATAGGACTACGAAGTAAAATGTATAGTTATATGAAAGACAATGAAAAAGGTGGTAAAACAGCCAAAGGTGTTAAGAAAAATGTAATAAAAAAAGACATTACACATAAACACTATAAAGATACATTATTTGAGAAAAAGCAAATGCATCATAAGATGAAAACAATAAGAGGTAATTTACATGAGTTAAGCAGTTATGAGATCGATAAGATCTCACTGTCATGTTTTGACGATAAACGTTATATTCTTGAGGTTGGCGTTAGTAGCTATGCGTATGGTCATTACAGAATACGCAAATGTTAAATATCATGTAATTTATTTGACTGAAGAAATTATAAAATTGTTCCTTGTTGTGGAAAATGAAGATAAATATTTAAAAACCCTTGGTATTGCTAAAATATATGAATTATTATATAATGATAAAGCATTTTGAAGAAATAAATAATGAAATAAATAAGGCAAAAGAAGAAAATAAAGAAATATTAATTACCACAGAATATAAATTAAAAAATGGAATAATGTCAATATTATTTAATTATTTAAGCTTATTGTTATTTAAAATATCAAAAGAATACCTAGCAATAGGCAATGTAGATGAAAGCGAAGATGAATTAAAATAATATTGTGTCTGAATTACTTGCTAAAAATATAAGATTATCCAAAAAATTAAAAAAAAGTAAAAACATATGAAGAATATAAAGATGTATAAAAGATGAAATACTTGGTGATATTAAATTACCAGAACTTTTGAATTATATTGCGGTAGTCATGCAAATGATGTCTTTGAAATTGAGCATGGTTATGAAACTGAAAGTTCTTCTGATGATAACCAAGAAATATTTCTATTAACTGGACTAACAGAAAGTGATAGTAGTAGTAGTTCACTTTAATAAAAACCCTTGACGCATATATATCCATATTATGAGAGTGGATATTTAAATTTGCGGGTCGCGTATGTTTATTATAAGATAATTGAGTAAATTTAAAAAGAACCAATCATAGGAAAAAAGTGTGCAATCTACTCAACAAAGAGTAGCGTAGTGATGGGGGTCCATTTCATGGAGATTAGGTGGTTTTGAGATTTTAACAAAAACTAAAGCATTTTTTTGAAACCAATGAAAATGCCATCAAAAGGGGGTGATTTTCATGAAGAGGGGTACATGGATTTTCACCAAAGTTAGAAGGTTTTTAGCGTAGTCAAACCCATTCGATGGACTTAAACTTCCTCCTGGGAGTTTTCAGTAAATTGTGGAGTAAATTATTTCTATTTTTAGCTTACCAAGCGAGTATGCACCGGCAAATCGAAACAGCCGATTTTAATATATCATCTGAAAACAATCGCATGATTATGTCCGAGGAAGAGAGAGTGAAAAAAAATAAAACAAAACTCAAACATTTTCCGGAGATAAAAGCCAAGGAGTGAAACAAATGCAACAACGTCTAACCGGATGGACCTAACTTTATCGATCGTTCCCAGTAACTTCTCCTCCACATCACTGCGTTAAACGAACTCATGGACCAAATAACAATATACATAATGTTAAACTAATACTGTATATGAGAACTGTAGTTTGGTGATTCATTTACATGAAGTCGAGGATTACTCAAGAAACTGGCTTTGTTATTTGTCTAAATAGATGATTCACACTATATCTGGTATGACTTTTATCCTATTTTTGCTGACATCAGTTAACAGTGGCTACCGAGTGATGCTGTCATCGCACCAACGTATGTATATATAGACTTGGCAATGTTTTTGTAATTAGTCTTTCTGACAATGTCTTTGAAATAAAGACGAAATATCACAACACTCATTATAATTTGTCCTGATTTTAATTCATATCTTGAGTTTTCAAGATGACATTATTCTTCGGACTTTGTTTCATCCTATGTTCATGTTATTGCTACAATTAATAATGCTTTTGCAAAGAAAATATAGTCTAGCTATAATTTCGTTTCCTAACTTCTGCATTATTATAGCAATATTTAATTAATAATGATCACGAATCGAGCATCATTCATGCTGAGACTGTACCGTAGCCAAAAACCGTTGACCAAACATTGCTGAGCTGAGAACATATTCTACAATTATACTGTTAAAAAATGATAGCTTGTGACATAGGGCCACGTTTTCCAATTCGGTTTTTGACTCGAGCAGAATCATGAACTCGTGGACAAACATGAAATTTAGGATTTCTTCATATTTTGCCTGGATAATCCCTTTGGTGAACTGTTATCGAAAATCACGATAAAACTTTCCAAAGGAATTTCGTTTGGAGGTTAAACGTGAAATACTACATCGAGTCAGAGACGAGGCTTCGTCGGCCGAAAATTAGCAAAATATAACACGCTCTTGACGCGTAATGGTTTATCGTATCTGTATGAAATGGAACACTTCAATATTTGGACATTTGGTGAACTAAAAATTAAATAAAATCAGAAATACGGCCTATTTATAAACGCTCCAGTGAGCATGAAGTTTGTTAATTTCAATACCACGACAAAACTGTGTAAATGAGGAAAGTTCAAAGACAAAATTGATGCCCTAGTATTTTAAATCTTATACTAAAAGAAAGCTCTGTCATAGTATTATATTATATAAAAAAATTTAACTTGGGTAATTAAAAAGTCACCTGTCGAGAGCTGCAAACGTCGGGGCTATTTTTCGTTAAATCAGTACTAAGAAAATATCTTTTAAACTCTCAGTGCTTACTTGACTTTTGGCAAATATTTCGCACTTTTCAATGTCCATTAGTGAGGTGTGCACAGAAGAATAGTTCTTAAAGCTCCTGATCGATCTTTTACAACAAGGGCAAAACGACAAATATATTCGCAACTGTTTTGTCAGCATTAATTAACGAAGTTAATTACTCCACGAGTCGCTACCAGTGTAAATCCTCGTCCATTTTTTCAAAAAGTCACCTGACATTAGATCAGAAATTTCAGAGAAAGCGTTTTTGAACATAGTTTTTTATTTGCTAGCGAACACGTCTTATAATTTTGACACAATGCACCACAGTAATTGTCTAGAGGTAAGCAAGGAACATATTTGACCCTTTGAGTAACACCACACTTGAGAAGTAGAAAATGCCTTAAATGCGCAAACAAAATTGAAAAATTGGAAAAATTTGAAAAAACCATTTTTAAGTCAGTTTGATACCGTTGGGGAATTTGCCTACGGCCTTCAGATATGTTGAATAACATTTTATATTATTCAGACGACCCTCCTCACTTTGTGTTGGTAATATACGAAGTAACCTAGCACTTAGCTTTAATGTCAAGCCAAAGAGCAAGGCTGCAATTTCAAAGGTGTGCTTGATGTAACAGGAATCCAGTTACGTTATTTTAATGAAATAAATATTAGCACTTATTGTAAAATGCCTCTGACAACAATCAGTTTCGGAATTGTAGTAGTAGATCCATGTCTGAACCCGTGTATGATGGCAACGTGATCATTTTCATTGGTAGATGGCGCGAATTCTTGCGGACAAACTGTGTGGTATTTATCGGTTGCAACCTGTGTTGAGTGAGTGCCAAAAGAGATATTACAGCGTCTTAAACCCTGCTTACTCTGTAACATTTTGGGCACGACACGGCAAATTAGCTGTGCCGAGACCTATATATACAGAGGTGCTCGGCACGGCTAAATTTTCAGGCACGGGTGGCAAATTTTGAGAAGTCCGCACAGTTTACACTGTGACAATTACCCGTGCCGTGCTCAAAAATAGCGGCACCCATGCCAAAATTTTAGCCGTGCAGTGCCCAAAATATTACTTTGTAAACGGGGTTTTAGTTCTAAGAAGGTGTACGGAAATACAAAGAAAACTGACTGTGAGATGAAACTAATCCTAGCTCGACCAGGTGAGAAAAACTAATAATAAATACTTATGACTATTATTGACATCTGTAACTTATCAGAAAATGTTTTCAAATAAAATTTGTATACGAAAAAAAATATACGAAAAATGAAAACCAGTGGACACTTTCATTTTTCATCACCGTTCTATCTCATAGAATATTTTTCTTATTTTGAACTCATCTCCAACGGGTACCCTTACTCCTCCCGTTTGTTTCGACTAGTTCCCCAACATAGAATTGTCGTCGATTGTATACTATCGATTCCACGGACGCCCTTTGCTGAAGACGTATTGTGAGCTGCAATCTCTTGCGAGTCCGTTGGAAGATCACGTTCTGCTGATTAACCAGCCAATACCACAAGTGGCTTTAATAAATATAATTATTTATTATCAGTTTTTCTTACGTGGGCGAACAAGGATTTGCTTCAAGGCTAAGTCAGCTTTTTCACCCGTTTCACCCGTCCTAAAACGCTTCCCCCAGTTTTAAATTTTAGAATAACGCTTTGAAACGTGGACAGATTGTAATCTGAGCAACTATGAAAGTGTTCCCTCAAAAGCTTGGGGGAGTTGGTCAATGCGTTAGGTAAGGATTAGGGTTAGGTTTAGGGTTCGGTTTAGAAGTTGAGGTTAGGATTAGGGTTAAGGTTAGGGTTAGGTTGAGGTCAGGTTGCTAAGATTACAATTGGGCCACGCTTCAAAGCGTTATTCTAAAATTTAGAACTGACGTTTTAAACGTTTTAAAACGGATGAAACGGTTGGTATTTTTATATCTCCGTACTCTTTGTTAGAACTAATATGTTGTAATACTTTTTGGCACTCACTCACTCAGAAAAACACAGGTTACAACTGATAAATACTCCGCAGTCTGTCCGCAAAAATTCTCGTCATTTACCAAGGACGAAAATGAGCACGATGCCATCCTAGGTTGGTTCGTGAATCAACGAAACGCCATTTTTTAATAATCGAGAATCTAATTCAACTAGAAAATATGTTCATTAGGTATGGATCTTCGACGACAATTCCGAAACTGATTATTGTCAGAGGTATTTTACAACAAGTACTAATATTTTTTATAAAATGATGTAACTGGGTTCTTAATGTATCGGAATACACCTTTGAAACTATAGCCTCGTTCTTTTGGCTCGACTTAAAAGCGTAGTTTTGGATTATTTAGTGCATTAGCAGCAGATGAGGAAGTTCGTCAGAATGTTATATAAAGTTATAGAACATTATCTTAAGACCGTAGGTAAATTCATCAACTTTACTTTTTTGGGAAGTTAATCTGAATGATTGATTGCGTACTATTCGAGATTCGCTGACTTATTGTCAAATACTTGTCGTTAACTGTTTCTGTTGTAACGTTATAAATCTGCTCTTTTTTCGTGAATTATTCGGATTTTGGCAGCAGTACGTAAGATAACTTGACATACAAAAAAAATATGACTTCAGCCGTAAAGAATCCAGTACCTGCACGCCATCAACGAAAAAGTATAGCAAAAAAAGAAATTCCGAGAAGAAGCATCTTAGTTCCCAAAATATTCTTGAACGTGCAAGACTGCTTATTGAAGATAATATTTCGACTACATATAAATTACATAAGCTTGATGTTGATAATATTAAGAAGCACACAATGACATATTCACTTCCAGGTTAAATGATTAATTACTGATTAAATTACAGTCTTTTCTAGCCATTGAGCCACTCTTAATATTCGGTTTTTTAAGTTTCAAACATAACGCTATAAGAACCTGGTAAAAGCAATTCTCGTTACAAGAATTAAGTACTTTGTAGTTTCTCAAGACTAGTTGCTCATGCGCTCATTCAGATATATCCACGGAGATATATAAATCATTTAATGCTTTCAGATGACGACTTAACCATTTCCGGTCCATATCCGACTTTTTAGTTTTACTTTAGCTAACGCCAGAGGATTTTACTCGTCAAGGGGAGACCTTTCGGACAGGAAGGGGTTAATGGGATAAGATTTTCAACACATAAAAGAACTTCAACAATGCGTAACTTCAAAATCGGTGCAATGATTAGCTGCATGCTAATATAATACCAAGTTACTTTATTTTTTCCCATCGATACACTTTCAAACTGTTAGCCCCACAAAGCTAGGGAATGCAGACCTTACTAAGCTAATGAACATGATCTTCGCTGAGAACATAACTATCTTAACTATCATAGAAGGTCTAATACAAACTTTGAGGCTTGAACCAGCAAGGGTGCTCCTCCGGTATTTCCACCACTGTTGAGAACTTGATAAGCACAGGACTCTAAAACAAATGGAACGTAAAACATTCTTTGAAAAGCAATCAAGAAATTGCTTTTGGGTAGTCATCACTGGGTTGGTTTAATCGTACAATACCGAGAATAAACAAAACAAATTTTTTAATTTGCCAAACTTCCTCGCACTTGTAAGGTTCTGCGAGCTTATAAAGAAAACTCATTTTGAAAAGCGCTTCATTTAAACATCACAGTTAATGTTAACCATTTTAAAAACTATCCTTCGAATGACTTACCTAAAGTGGATAAGGAGCATACATTGATGAAGGACTGGGAGGATCAGGGGTAGGTAGGTAGGTAGGTAGGTAAAACTTTATTTAAACACGCTAGCCTCGATCAACATAATACGTTGCTTTCCACGAGGGCCATCACACATTAACTATATACAAATTGAACTATATACAACTTAAGCAATATAAGCAAAGATTAAACTATATAAAGATTAAAAAAATAAAATTAAAAATTGGTTCGATCCAATAACAATTACGTCTGGCGTATTTTCTTTTTAAAAGAAAAAAGAGTTTCAGACTTTTTAAAATCTTCAGGAAGATGATTCCACTGCATGGCACCACTATATCGAAAACTTTTCTTCAGAAATTCACTATTAGGCTTAGGCAAGAGTAGATCTGTATCACTACTACGTAAATTATAATTATTCTGAATTGTATTTCCTTTACAGAAAAGTTCATTTAGATTAGGGGCAGTGTGGTTATTACGTATTTTGTACATCAATATCAATTTGTTCTCTAATCGTTTCATATCAAGTGTTTGCCAACCGAGAGCGTCCAGGACATCGGCCGATCTAACATCGTAACTGAGTCCAGAAATCACTCTAGCTGCACGACATTGAAACTTTTGTAATTTATCTTGAAGTGTTTTACCACAATTATCCCACAGAGGGGAGCAGTAATCGAAATAAGGTTGAACCAGTGCTTTATAAATTGTTTGTAGAGTTGCAGGTGGAACGTAGGGCTTTATACGCCTCATAGCTCCAATTCCTGCACTCACTTTTCTGCATATTGTCTCGATATGTTCACCCCAAGTTAATTTTTCATCAATATCCACCCCTAAACATGTATATTTACTGGTTCGAAAAATAGGGGTATTGTTCATAAGTACTGGTGTATTTCCAACTTTATTGGTAAGATTATGAGATGACCCAACAAACATCACCTTTGTTTTGGTGGGATGGTGTTGGAGTTTATTTTTCAAAAGCCACATCTGAATATTATTTAAGCCACTATTTAAATTCTGAATTAATGTCTCAATATCTTCTGAAGAAGACGAAATTTGTGTATCATCTGCATAGAGATATGGAGTTGTTTTTTTCAGATAATCAGGCATGTCATTTACGTAAAGTAAAAATAACAATGGTCCCAATATTGAGCCCTGCGGAATACCGCATCTTATTTTCTTTGGTGAAGATGTACGGCCATTCACTAGACATACTTACTCTCTATTCCTTAGGTAAGACTCAAACCATCTTAATTCAGTTTCTTGTATTCCAAATTGATTTTTAAGCTTTCTCAATAAAATGTCATGATTGACAGAGTCAAACGCTTTACGAATATCCAGAAATACAACTCCATTTATTTTTCCTTTATCCATGTCACTTAGCCATTGGTCACACATCTGGATAAGTGCGCCTACGGTTCCATGTTTTGGTCGAAATCCTGATTGAAATTTTGATAATAAAGAGTTGTCATTCAGATATTTATATATTTGAGTAAAAACTTCTTTTTCAAATATTTTACTTATTATGGGTAGAATCGAAATTGGTCGGTAATTTTCACATTTTTTTCGATCCTCTGCTTTATAGATCGGAGAAATTCGTGCTAATTTCCAATCGTTTATGTAAATACCTAGATTAAGGGACTGCCTAAACATGGCAGTCAACGATGGCGCAATGATGTGTGATATCGTTTTGAGAGCTTTTACCGGTATGTTACCGGTTGCTTTAGAAGCTTTGAGATTTCGAAGACGAAAGGCAACACTGCTCACACTGATATCAGAAAAATAAAATCGAGTCCCCGGGCAATGATCATAAGGGATTGGGTCATCACCCACATTATTATAAAGCCGATCAGACTCAGCAGCCAATTTCATTCCTACATTTGTAAAATAATCGTTAAAGGATTCAGCAATAATTTTACCATCTGAGACAATTGTATCATTAATTTGAAGCTCTTTTACATTAGTCGATTTACGTTTTCGTCCCGATATGGTATTTATCAAAGACCAACTTTTTTTGACATTTTTAGAACATATGCTATCCTCGATTTTCTCACAGAAATATTTAGATTTTGCCTTGCGGATCTCAATGTTCACTTTATTACGCTCAGATTTATACAACAGCCATTGTGGCTGAGAATAATATCTTACTGCTTGTTTTTTGTGGAAATCCCTCTTTCTCATATGCTGCTTAATTTGAGGGGTAATCCAAGGTATTCCATTCTCCTTCAACCTCTTCTGTCGCAGAGGTACATGCCTATCAAGAGCCTGAAGAAAAAAAGATTTTCACACTTGCCAGGATATGTTTGGATTATCAAATTGGTTTATTGTGTCCCAAGGAATTTACGAAACATCATGAATAAAATCATTTTGCACAAAGTTTTTAAAATCTCTAACTTCTCTAACCATAGGTGATGTTTTTTCCGATTTTGTAAATATAAGGTTTCTTACTGCATAAATCAAACTGTGATCAGATATCCCAAGGTGAATAACACCTGACTGGGAAATATTTTCAGGTTTGTTAGTTAATATTAAATCAATTAAAAAAGCTGATGTCGGCGTGATTCTTGTTGGCTCATTAATAAGTTGATCAATCTGATAGAGCGAATATAAGGATTGTAATTTTCGTGTTTGGTGATCAAGCGGTGTTTTACTAACATCACAATTCAAATCCCCTAAGACAATTAATTCATTGTTTTCACATTCACATTTGTATGAAAACACCGCATACTCATCAAACACATTTATATCTGAGTTTGGCGGTCTATTCCACGCATTAATTAAAATAGATTTATTATATGGCTTACTAATTTCAATACATACCATCTCGAGACCTTC
This sequence comes from Heliopora coerulea, assembly GCA_030142905.1. Taxonomy (NCBI): domain Eukaryota; kingdom Metazoa; phylum Cnidaria; class Anthozoa; order Scleralcyonacea; family Helioporidae; genus Heliopora; species Heliopora coerulea. The sequence continues at coordinate 212,896 of JASJOG010000097.1, forward strand.
CGATGTTAGATCTTTTCTTTCCGAGAATGGTAATTTATCACGGACATATAGAACCACACCACCCCCAAATCTATTACAATCTTTCCGAACAATATCATATCCTAATATATGTATTTCGTTATTGGAAATACTATTATCTATTTTGGATTCATTGGTTCCAAGAATATCAAAAGTGTATTCTGCAAGAAGTATTCTAATTTCGTCTATATGCTTCAGCAGGCTGTATATATTAAAACTAGCGATCTTTAAACCCTTCGATGTAGCTACGCCATGCAGTAAATGGTCATAGATACCTGAATCTGGATCACACCTTGTTAACGTAGCGCTCGAGGAGTCTTCAAAATCAAGTTTTGTCTGTGGCGCCAAAAGGTTACAGTTGATATTGCTGAGTAGACTAACGTTATCCCAATATTAGGCAACATCGTAAAACATCGTCGAACATAGATGCCCAAACGGGAGCATAATTTTTTTGTACAATAAGTTTTGACTGTTTTACCATGACTAAAGAAATCCTTTTTTGTTGAGCCATTTAACATGTATAAAATTAAAACTTTAAAGAGCATGACCATGAAATAAAAAGGTTATCGAGTTCATGTACAAGGTTTTTGAGGGTAAACTAGTCCGCCTTATATTCATTCACAGACTGACCTCATCACTTTTCAGTCCATTTGGAAACACTAAAATCAGGATAATTTTGCAGTAAAGGACTCCCGCTTCATTCACACGTCTTTGATGATAGTGAAACATTGTGTCCACGAATCATGCGTCAGGCCCTTCTAATTTTACTGGCTTCAGTATAACATAGATCTCATTTGTTGTGTTCCATTTTGTGAAGTGACAGAACAGGTACGTAAACACATCCTTTAGTTTGTCAATACCCCAAGAAAAAAATAAATCAGCAATACTCGAATATAAAATACACTGGATTCTCTTTAGAGACATTATACGGTCTGTTATTGGAACTATTTGCGGACCACAAGTAAGGCCAATTGAGAGGGAAATAGTAGAATTCCAACATACCATCAGCTTCAACGATACTAGCCAAAGCCATGCAAGCATTTTTAACAACTTTTGCAACCTAAGAAACATTTTGAAAGGAAAATCAAGAAAAAAGTTGTCTTTGTGTGACAAGCTCCAAAAATGGCCTAAAATAGACTACGCAGATTCTAGATAATTTTGTCTCTGATTAGCAGTTTGAAACTAGTGAAATCATATTTTTTGGATAAACTCATGCGATGAACTTTTAAACAAATAGGTGTACCGGCGAGGATTTCACATCCAGGAGGGGGCGTAATGTGGTCTGCACAATGACAACGAAAAATTACATGGTTCGTTAATAAAATGCTAAACACTTGAAAAGCAAACAAACCAATAATTCAAAAACTTCGGTACGAACACAGATTAGTGAGTGGCGAACCAACCAATGATTCAGACTTTTAATTCGTTAGCTCATGTTACCATAGCAACAGTACAAAGTTTTGCTCTTGATAAAATATGATTATCTAAAAAAATATTGCATTATTTTTTGAAAACTAAAACAGGACTTTAGAGCAGGACCTGATTGACAATTGTAAAAATTTCAGTTAAATCCATTTCAAACTCTTTGACTTTTTAAATCTAAAAGATTATGGATGTCGTAAAGAAGTAATTTCGAAAAAACTGCGGTTAAAGTTCAAGCAATTGATTTGTCGAGGATAAAAAAGTTTTTAGACCATATAAACCAAATAATTAACAGTTATAACAGTGTTTGAAATGGGAATGACAATATGCACAGAAGCGTAAAGGCCTGTCTCAAAATAGACAATTTGATGACCGTTTCATCTCTTTTCAGTTCAAAATGATAAAAGCAATAACGTTTTGTGGCAAAGGTAACATGTGATGGTGGCCGCAGTAAACTGTAGAAAGACTGGAACGATACCTCGTTATGTCTGGCCTTACAACTGAGTGAAGCCGACATGGGGGCAGCCATGTGGGTCAAAAACACGCGTGGGAAAAAATTGTACTGAACGTTTATTTTTTATGGACGGTTAATTCTAACAAATATGCAGTCCTAACGACATTGTCTTCCACTTCACTAAGGACAAAGTAGAAAACTGTCAAAAAATCCGAAGTTTGGGCGAAGCTTTTTCACAACACGTTGCGTGTTTTATCGCGTAGGGGACTGGAATGACCTGCAAATTGACCCACATGTCAGCCTCCATGATGACTTCAAAATACAGTTTGTAGGTATTGTTCCAGTCTTTTTAGAGTTCAATGGGTGGCCCTAACCCTGACCCTAACCCTTAACCCATGAGATTAGCGGTCTCTCAGGTCTTCAAAACTGCACCCTTGCAGAAGTTTCTCTTTTTGAGTTCGTAGTAATGAATCCCTCATACATACATACATATATTTATATTATCATACATATTTTTATATATAACATATAAATCACTTACATTTATATAAATATATTATTATATGTAGAAATACTATCCATGTCCCGCAATTTCGCCGTAAACTTGATTAGATTTGCCAACTTCAAATAATGTCTCAACTGATCTCACACCTTGGTGGAATTCGAATCCAAGACTTCTGCTAGCTACGCTAGAGACCACGGAAATCCTGGATAACGGGCAACAAGTGAACTCGATTTCCATATCTGGAATGCTAAGTGGCCAACGAAATGTGACGCCAAGATGGCCGCCCATGGAGGGCAATTGGAGGGCAATTTTGTACGTCGATTTTAGTCCCCTACGCGGTCTTGTACGTCAGTTTTAGTCTCCCACGCGACTGTTTACTTTTTCTGAAGAGTTTTCTTTGAAAATACACACAAAACATGTCTTCAAAAGACAGAAATGAGTTTAAGAATTTCAAATATGTTTCGACAAAGTCAAACCGAGCTAAAGGTTATACATTTTCACGAAAATAAATTACCAAATTAACGAGAAACCTCATAGAACGATCCAGAAAAATGACCTCAGGAAACTACGAAATGTACGTTCACTTTTTACTGTTTGTTTACCGCCTTTAGACAATTTACCACACTTCTTAGGACACACGGCAATAATGAATACTTTTAAATACTTGTTTATGTAAAATTGGTCTAGTGATATTTCGTCTGATCATTCTTTTTCATGGTTGTGAATGCTTTTGAAGCTGAACCAACGAAAACGTCTGTGACTAAAGATTAAAGTCGTGCGAGGGACTGGAACCGACGTACAAGACCACGAAGAAGACGTACAAAATTTCTTCCATGGGCGGCCATCCTGGAACATCTGGGCTTCATTTTCTGCCAGGCCAAATGAGTGAGAGTTAGTATTCCAGACATGGAAATTAAGTTCCCTGCCAGCAACCAGCTCGAGGTGTAACTGGCTGAAAGGTTCTAAATAAACCCATCCACCAAACACAACTGGGAACGGTTAACAATTATCCAGTCTTCCCAAGTTTCCGAAATACCCATTTGCAGATCAGAAGACGATCAAGTAACAAGAAACGTAGCAGAATAAACGTAATTACCTTCATATGCGTCTTTACAGCATCGACCAACAAACTAACAGTATTATTGTCATTCATCATCTCGATATTAACGTCTGTCAAATCGAAAGACAGAAATTTTTCATGTATATTTTTCATCTCGCATTATCTTTATGAACCACAGTAGCGGACGTTAGCTCTGGCAGTTGCAAAGCCAATCGTGTTAATGTCCGTATTAATGTTTGTGAAATATGACTAAGCATATTAATAAATACATAAACAAATACATATATAAATGAATGAAAAAAATTAATTAATTAGTTAATTAATATATAAATAAATGAATGAATGAATAAATAAATAAATGAATGAACGAAAAAATAAATAAATAAATAACTGGATAAAAGAGATTTCATTTATACCTCGTAAATATATCAGCTGGAAAATGAAATTTTAAGCCAAAGTTCTTGGTTTATAGTCAATAAACAAAACTACCCAAATATTCGACAACTACACAAAAGTTTCAGAACAAATATTAATGCCCAGCAAAGTACACGCAAAAAGGCCATAATTTGTAAAAGAAATAAGTTTATTAACAGGACTAACGTTTCGTTGCGTCTCGCAACATCATCAGAGTATGAATAAATTAAACGGGTATTGTATTTACAAGGTTAAAGGTATAAAGTAGGTGTTATATTACAAAAAGTATGGGAAACGGAAATGGATAGAGCTGTTAAAAGAGAGAGAGAGGAACAGAGCTTAGATTGGCATTCAAGGAAGGTTTAAGTTTAGAAATAATAAGACTTTCTCTTACCAAAAGTTCAGAGGCAGAAGAACAGGAGGATAGGATTTTGAAGTCGTTGAGTGATGCAGTGTGGCCAGTTTCTGTGAGATGAGTTAAAATGCTGGAAACACTTGTTTAGGGTTAGGGTTAAAGGGTTTAGGGTTAGGGTTAAAGGGTTTAGAGTTAGGTTTCGACATCACTTCACTTTTTACCAACGTACCACTTGACGAAACCATCAACTTAATTCTTGACCGTTTATTTCACACTGACACCCATTATCATGGTTTTCCCGTGAAGAATTTAAAAAGCTTATACATTTTTCTGTTAAGGACTGCCACTTTATTTTCAATGGCTCTCTGTACGAACAAATTGATGGAGTCGCCATGGGCTCTCCCCTCGGACCTCTTTTTGCAGACATCTTCTTATCCTCTCATGAAAAGTCTTGGCTTGATAATTGTCCTTCCAACTTCAAGCCCAGTTACTATCGTAGATATGTTGATGATTGTTTTCTACTTTTCCGTTTTCCTCATCACATCCCCTTGTTTCTTGATTTCCTTAACCGTCAACACCCAAATATAAACTTTACTTTTGAAACTGAATCCAATCGCTCATTACCTTTTCTCGACATTGACATCACCCGTCATAACGGCACTTTTACCACTTCCGTTTATCGTAAACCCACATTCACTGGTCTTTACACAAATTTTCACAGCTTCATACCTTTCACTTACAAACAAGGCCTAATTCTTTCACTACTCCATCGCTGTTTCAACATCTGCTCCAGTTATGAAAATTTCCACAAAGAACTTGAAATGTTAAAAACAATCATTAAAACCAATGGCTTTCCTACCCATTTATTTGACAAATGCGTTTCTCTTTTCTTGGACAAAACCTTCACATCCAAACCAGTCCTCCACACAGTCCCCAAAAAGGTCTTATACTTTTCTCTTCCCTTCACTGGTTGTCACTCTCTTCAAATCCGCACTCAAATTTTAAAACTGTGCTCCTCAGCTTACCCTCACATCAGTATTCGTTTTGTTTTTCAACCAGGCAAGCGACTTGCTCATCTTTTTAACTTCAAGGACAGGACTCCTAAAGCTCTGAGGTCTCGTGTTGTTTATTCCTACACGTGTCAATGCTGCTCCGCATTGTATGTGGGCCAAACGGCTCACCACTTACATACACGAGCCTCTGATCATCTAGGAGTCTCTGCCCTGACAGGTAAAAAGCTTCTTAACCCATCACCTTCCAGCATTTTAACTTATCTCACTGAAACTGGCCACACTGCATCACTCAACGACTTCAAAATCCTATCCTCCTGTTCTTCTGCCTCTGAACTTTTGGTAAGAGAAAGTCTTATTATTTCTAAACTTAAACCTTCCTTGAATGCCAATCTAAGCTCTGTTCCTCTCTCTCTCTCTTTTAACAGCTCTATCCATTTCCGTTTCCCATACTTTTTGTAATATAACACCTACTTTACACCTTTAACCTTGTAAATACAATACCCGTTTAATTTATTCATACTCTGATGATGTTGCGAGACGCAACGAAACGTTAGTCCTGTTAATAAACTTATTTCTTTTACAAATCATGGCCTTATTGCGTGTACTTTGCTGGGCATTAATATTTGTTCTGAAATTGAGATTCCCGCCTGGATCCTCGCTCGCGACAATATTGAAGAAACGTTACACAAAAGTTCATGTTTCCAACAGAAGATTTTAATCAATATCTTAAGGTGGTCTTGCACCCAAAAAATAGATTTTTCTATGTTTAAGAATTTAGGGGAAGTCATTTCAAGGCATTGCAGTAAATCAAATTTGAACTATGAAAATCATCTTTTAAATTGATCATTTACCATGGTAACCAAAATAATGGAGCACAAACAGTAAAATAGCGTACCCACTTCAAACCTGATAGAGTTCACCGAAATGGTCAGCAAAGTTTTATATAGGTTTTAGTGCATTAGAAGGGAGATACTCTAGGTGCTAAATCTAAAAGACACCTAAATTTTAGACCTTTTTGAGACTGTTTATCAGATTCTTATAGAAAACATTCAAAACGTCAGTCACTATACAATGTACAGTATTAGGAAGTGTTTCAACAATAAATTAAATTTTATAGGTTCAGTTACTATACTGTTATTTTTGTTACCTGTGCTGAAAATATGGTGAGAATTTGTACAAAGCTAAAATTAATTTTACGATTGGAAAAGATGCTTTTGAACAACTTCAACAACTCGAGAAAAGCAAATTCAAGTTGAATATTAGATATGATAAGTACACATTGTAGTCTTCCAGCGCCTTAAGGAATAATCTACAGAGGCTTTTCATATGCTCAATGTTTTTACAAGCTTCTTCACGCAAGGTCAAGGTCAACGAAACATTATGAAGGTCATTCAAGGTCACCATGGAGAAGAATCTTTCAAGTGTCGCCAAAAACTCTAAAGTCATTCAAGGTCACGCCAAGGTCACCACTATGCCATTCAAAACAAAACTTAAAATATCAGTAAAAAAAAACTTTTCGGGAAAATCGGACACTTAGGGTGAAAGACTCCCTTTAGAGAAACAGCAAACACTAGTATATATTGTATATCATTAAAAGATTGAGGAATTGAGGAATTTAAAAGTTTCTTTAGCAGAATATCTGAGTCACGATTTTGAAAATGGGGGCTACTGTCGATAGGGTGTGTACTAGGGCCAGGCAGAAACTCTTACAGACATGTAAAGTAGTAAACACCCCGTGACACCCACTGTTTCCCATCATGTTCATAATTCTTACCTTCCATCGACAGCGACCACAAAGCAGAACAAGCTGTTTCAATTAGGTCAACACAGGACTCGTGACATTGCATCGCAGCACACATATCTTGAAGACCACGTTCTTCTGTAACGATCTTACAGTTACTTTCTAAAGAATAAACGGAATAAAGACAATAACTCATGTGAGGAAGAAACACAAAACCCGGAGTTGATAAGTGATAACGCGTGACTAGTGTGAAACACGTTAACATCTTCATTATTAATTTTGTTATTACATCAAGGAATGCTGACACAAATCATTTTGACTCGTCATTTACGCCACAAATGATAAGTCAAGATGATTGCAAGAGTAAAGAGTGCAGAGGATTAAACGGGTTTTTTGCCGATGAAAGACACACTGTCTATTGATCACTAGAAAAATGTTAAAACAAAGGCAAGCTCCGCTTCTAGAAAGGCCTTTTAACACGTCAATATTTTCCTTAAGGATTCTTATCATATTTATCAGCAGTGCTCAAAACAGAAAAGCAAAAGAAAAGCGAAAGGGAACAAGCTGAGTGAAATACGAAAAATAAATCTGCACATTCCTGGTAAGGTGACCTTCTGTCTGCTTTAAGGTTCAACTGGTATCCCGGTAATATTGAGACAGAAAACTAATAAAACTGTACGCCATTACTACCACCAAAAATGAGATTCTAGTGGAAAGCCCGCTTACACTATCTAATTACGCTCCATATATGTTTTCATCTTCTTCAGATAGTATTGGCCTCAGGGGAGGGGCCCAAGGGGCCCACCCCCACTTTTGAGCTGTTGAAAATCCAGTACCTCTTGAAAATTAATTTCATTATAATGCATGTGATAAATACCAGAGCTATTTTGTTCGGTTGCTCCGTATGGTTGAGGCTAATTGTGTTTGTGATAAAACTTATTCCTTGTTTTTAAAACATCTTTCGAATCGCTGACATCCCATAAAGATGTTTCTAAAACGGTAGAAACACTGCACTGCTGTTTCGCGATAAAGACGACAAAACCAATCGTAAACTTAATACACTCGTCATTCATAAGCCTAGTTAATCAGTTATACCGTGCCGAGCCGTGCTGGCATATTTCATTCGTTCGGCTCGGCACAGCTTGGCTTTATAAAGCCGTGCCGTACCGTGCTGCTCTCTCTCTCTCCCCCAAAATTACAAGAAAGAACTCCAAACCAGTGTTTCTCATCAGGAAGAGTAGCGCATGTGTCGACACGGCATAGCTCACCTCCACTGGGTTTATAAGCTGAATTTAGCTGTGCCGAGCCGTGCGGCACGGCTTGGCAAGGCTTGGCTTGGCATCGCTAAACTACTCAGTATATAAGGTGACCCGAGCCGCGGCAGCGTTGGTACGGCTCGGCACGGAACAGCTTATAAACTAGGTCATAAGATTGTTGCTTTATAACTGGAGACTGTGTCACAAAATTGAACTAATCAACACAACTCGCTTAAAGCGTTTTGGTTTTTCACACGGCCCGGTAGGGTCTGACATCAATAGTATTTGGAGTACGTGTTAAAATACAAAATTAATGGCCTAAGATTTTGATAAATGTTTTAAATCTTAAAACGTTGGTTGAGTCTTAATTTGGGCCCCCTCTGTTCGCAAATCCTGGGTCAACCACTGTCAGATTTGGGTAGCCGGAGAACAACTTTATATGCTTTGATAAGTTTTATAACTATGTTATATCTAAAAAATTTGAAGTTGCGCTTTTTTGCTTGATTTGTCGATTTGGTATGGTTGAAACCAGAACAACCAAAATAGGGGGGATATATGACCCTATATATGGGTAAAGAGTTAAAGAATATGTACGTGACTTTGATACACAAAGTAGCTATGAAATCTTGAGCACTCAAAATGAACCTTCAGTTTTAATTCAGGATACTGTACCGTTAACGGCGAGACTCCATATAGCGCCACAAACACTAGTAGCGAGCTCAGCGTCGTTTGGGAATAATCTTAGGGCAGCAAGTACGTCCTGAACTCCTCCAAGTTTGCCAATCACTTCAGCTGCTGATTCTGAAAAAAAATAACCAACTTTTTCAACCTTTTCTCGGCAATAGGGTCTTCCATCTACACTCTGTACTGGCTACTGTGAAACCATTTTATTCTGCTTAGGAGGTAGGTCTCAAACGGAGTTAATACACACAGACACACAGACGTAAATTGCCAGCCACTGCAAACTAAATCAGCAAAAAATCTTTCTGTGTAAACAGTATTATGAAACAGTTAATTCCACAGATAACGATCAAAAATCTCTAAACAATTGTACTTGGAATAATAATAATAATAGAAGAATAATAGAATTTTAAAGCCTCTTAGAATGCTGCTAAATTCATCTGCGAACTCAAATTACTGTTATTTTTTCACTACTGAAAAGTCCCCTTCTCTTTGAAAAATATTGCATACATATGCAAAAATATTTTTTGTTTTGAGATGCTGTGCTCGTAAGCACTGAAAACTTGATGTCTGACTGATACAGTTCGTGTAACCTCTGAGATGGCTGCGTTGTATTTCCGTTGTATGTATTGATTTAACGTTCTTCGAATTCCAACAGCAGCTACAAACTTTTTCGGTCAAATCAGCGCTCCTCTATAACGGTCTAGCCACAATGACTACCAGTCTGTTGTGAAATCTTCAAATCTGTTAGACGTTGGTCGAGTGTCAGCCCATAAACATGGCTGAACTTTGCCTGAGCTGCTTTCAAACCAGTGGAGATAATAAGCTACTTTGGTGACGCTTGAATCATTGGGGGGTGGCTCTGCCCTCCATTTAAATGCATGGGGGGTTGTAGCCCCCGTAGCCCCCCGACTTCCCACACCGATGATATCAACATCGGCAAACACAAATTGCTCAAATCGGCGTGTTAAAGTAATCTACGTGTACATATCTACATCTACATAGCTAAGTTGGTGAAGTCGTTTAGATCCCACTAACTAAAAATAAAAAGCTAAGACTTAGGAAATTATATTAAAAACTATTTTACATTCCAATAGAAATATTTCACCCTTCCTGAAAACTCACTGATTTTGGATTAAGAAGTTACTAACGATAATACAGTTACTATCTCGTTAGGTAGATGAGTCCATTTACTCCACGTCTTTTCAAAGCTTTGGAACTCTGTATTTAAAAGAATATATAGTTGTTACGAGTCAGTGCCTCCGTGTGGCGAATTAGTCGGGAATTCAGGTCCACGTCGATTAAATCGTATGCCATTTTATACATTCATTGCTATTTTATTCTTTTAATTATTTTATTATTATTATTTATTTATTTATTTATTTATTTATTTGTTTACTTAATATAATATTGTGGTATTTTATTCATTCATTGTTAACAGGCTTTCTCTCTTCTAGTCTGAAATATTTCCCAACCAAGTTCCGCAAGCAAGTTAGTGACACTATCTGCTGGCATATACCTCCGTAAACTCAATCGAGCAGCTTTGTTCTAGATTTTCTCGATGGTATATATATGTCCTTCGCAGTGTGGGGGTTCCAAACTGTACTTGCGTATTCCAGCTGTGGTCTTATAACAGTTGCATAATAACACAAGTTCCGGCTTCTCCTTCTGAAGACAACACTAGAAATTACGCCGGATCATGCCAACGGTTTAGCAAGCTTAAGCTGAGATGGACCATATATGAATTAATCGGCTTAGGTTTGTAGTGAGCGTTACCCTTAAATGTGAAATGCTCTGATTGCATGCATACCGCAAACAGTATACTTCTTACGTGGTGGAGACATTTTCTTTGAAATACATACAAGATTACCACCATCTGCCTCTTCGACTGCCATTGTTTAGGTATTATCAAGCCTTCCTGTAGTCACAGTCAGGATCCCTTGTTACCACTCCATACGGCAATACCTCAAATAGCATTCACTTTAAAACACCTGGCGATAATAGCGTCAGGACTACTGAGACTACGTCAGGCCTTATTAGGTTTCAGAGACAGAAGTTGTTTAAGCATACCCTTGCTCAAAATCTGTATATGCAGTACCCTGTGAGAAGAATTACTGTCCAAATCAGACATGCTATTGACGTCTTGTACCTTAAAAATACTGTAAGAATTTCGGGTTTACTTTGGCAAGTACTGATGGATCTCAATTCAACTTTTTAACAGACAACATTTCAACTTTTTTAGATCATCCTTTTTAACCCTTTCCCTACAGGAGGTCTCCCCTAGATGAGTAAAATCCTCTGGCGTTAGAATAAAATGGTCTGACGTTAGTCAGAGTTCAATAGTCGAGTACGTCATTAGTCGAGAAAGTGCTTACTTGTTTGATGTAGAATCAAAATCTTTTAGGGTTGTCAGAAATCATTTCTGCAGGATAACCCGAAAAAAAGTTTTCCCATGAAACGTTTAGGCTGCGATGAAGGTGTTTTTGGAAGATCTAAATGTTGCCTAATCAGTTGGGTAGATTTGTTTTTAGCTTCGTTATGTAATATTTGATTGATTCTTAGGTTAACATTTCAACGCTCAAATATACCACAGAAAGTTGCATTAACCACGACTAGTCAACTAATGAGGAACACAATATATGTCGGACAAATTTCTCAAAAATTTCTTCACAATATGTGTCGGACGGATTCATTCCTCAAAAACATTCAGACTGTATCCACTAGACGTCATAGCCACCATGTCAGTGTTCCTTAACAAAAGAATTTTAATCATCCTCTTCTAACAGGTACACCAACATGGTCGCCTTGACTTTGTTGTTGGAGTCTCTGGAGACTGGTTGATTATGTTCTATAATACCAATTAGCCTTTAAGACGTAGAAATATCACCAAGTATTGAATTATTGGCCTAGTCTATATCAGGACCATTCAAACAATTGACTACTAATATGTTGCGTACATGTATCTTTTCTCCGAGTTTAAGTAAAGAATCGTCAAATTCTGTAAGGCTTTCCGCATCTGATAAGTTTGGTCGATACAAAGATGTAATCATTTTGTTGATCCTGCCTTGCATGATGGAATTTGCTTGATGATATCCCACACGATTGTGTATTTGCGTTTGTTGTCTCTCAGGTTCCAAAAAATACTTAAACGAAACCGATCTTTCAAAACACATTTGGAACCTGAAAGACAACAAACGCAAATACACAATCGCGTGGGATATCATCAAGCAAATTCCATCATGCAAGGCAGGATCAACAAAATGTCGCCTATGCCTCGAAGAAAAGTTGCTTATCCTAAAGAGTCAAGGGAAAAACATTTTGAACAGACGGTCCGAACTATTCAGGAAATGCCGACATGTAACCAAACACGTCCTTTAATCTTTTGTTACCTGTATATATGTGAATAATTAAATCTTATCTGTCAGTTGCCTGATGATCGCCTGAGCGCGTGAAACTCGGAGTAGCGACAGCAAAATTTTGTCTTTTGTATTTGCTTATTCGCTCTACCAGTAACGGTATTGAGCGCTCTATATTTTCATTCCAACGCTGTAACCTTCGTGGTACTCATCATTGATATATACATATATATATATATATATATATATTGTATATATATAAACATACATACACAAAGCGAAAATTTTTCTCCCTAGTCACCAAGAGTGTAAAAGGACTCCACGCACATCGAGATTAGTACCCTCGCACCGCGCTTCGCGCGGTGGGCGAGGGGATTACTACTCCAGATACGCTTACTTTAAAGTGTCAGGTGTAAAGGTTTTTCGGCAAGTGCATGAGTTACCACGTGAAGACAGTGTGTCGAATTCTACAACTCCTGGTTTGTCGAATTTTGTTTCCACAAAAATCCTATGACGGCTTATTCTTGCAGTCTTCGTACATTCAAGCGCAGTTCAAAGCGGTATTGCACAAAATGAACGGCAAGAAAACTTGTGTTTATGCGCCTTTTAAAATGTAATGCCTTTTCTTTCACTGTTGTTAACTTTCTGACAAACTGGGAATAGAAATGGCAGAAACAGGCTTACCATCTGCTGACAACGCCATCATCAACTGACATCCAACCTTTTGTAATTCTACCGATGCTCCATGGGACTAAAATATTTTAAAAAACAGTAAAGAACAACATTGATTAATCTTCTTCTCTTATGTTTGATTGTGACTTCTCAAAGGCTCCGGAGCAACCTATCTAAACAGGGGGTAACGGTATTAATGCCCTCTAACTGTTTGGGTTTTTTTCTTCTTGTTTTTTTCATGACTTCAAGACGAATTTTAATATACGAATTGAAATTGGGTGATTTCGTTCAAAAATTTATCTTTGGTATTTGATAGAATTTGAATTTGTCTCCTGGTAACCTCGTCTCTTTTTTTTCTTACGAAATAGAACATCCTGGGTAGTTTTTTATTTTTAAATTCTCTTTTATCTTTTTTTCCATTGTGCGTTCAAGTAAAAATAGGCACGGACAACACTTGCGTGCACTGGATTAAAGAAAATTCGTTGAAGATTGGGCGATGAGCTCGCCATATCTTTGGCCTTGAGTTGAAGTTTAATTGCGCCAGTTTGTTAAGGGCTAACATTGGAAACATATAACACTAACTTAACTAGTCCCAAAACTAACTCTATAGTCTATATAAACACCAATTACACGACTGGCACAGCCACGCTCTAGTGTTAATACAAATAATATTTTGAAAGTGCTTAACCATGCTAGGAGTACTCAGTCGAGTTCATCGAGGAAGACAAACACAATGTTTCTAAGAAAATAAATCACAATCAGTGTAAAGGTACAACGGACCCTGCGACATAGCCCCATGAATCTAGTAATTAGATCAGCAAGAGCTAGAGCCATTCTTGCTTTCATCTTTTATCAAATAATGTTTCTCTGCTGCAAGGATCTTCATTTTCTCTTTTAGCCTGGCATGTTCTTATTTGCTAAACAGCCTTTCATCTGGTCACTCACGAGTTTCATTCCCTTTCTTTTGGTACAATTCATTTGGTTCAATACATTCTATTGGTACAATTATATTGCTATTACCAAGACAATCAGTGAAGAAACGAGGGGAGGGGCAATAGGTGCAGCAGCCCAAGGCGGTACTTCATTGGGGGCGGCATTTTTGGCAATCAGTGTCCTGCAAACGTTGGCTACATATCAAGTCATTCTCGTGTTGTTCATAGACGTACGTAAAACCAACTGATTACGATTTATTTGACTGACAGGAGTTGGACAGCGAAATTTGCATAAATTTGCGCATGAGTGCTGATTAGGAATAAGAATTAATATACATAGTGGAGACAGAATATTCCATTTTTCGATGGAATATTCTTTGTACATGCCTGATGTTTGAATCTTCTTTCGGTCTTTCTTTTCTTTTTTGTGGGGGATGCATTTTCCACTGCCGCCTCGGGCGGCAATTTACCTCGTCACACCACTGTGGACAATTGGTCCCACGAATGTATTCAGATTGCCGTCAAAGTAATTCAAAACTACGTTATTCGGTTTCACCTCAAGGAGGGAAACATTCTCAGAATGCTTAACTTATTTTGAATTACTTCAACTGCAATCTGAACACTCTTTCCAAATTAACATCGTGACTATGATATTTCTAGTGTGGGGACCCTCGATGGGAACCTTGTAAATTTTGCAGGTCCAACATTTATTTCAAATTTCACGGAATGGATGGCGAACACTTAGATGCCATTTTACACACCAGCTACTGTGGACATGTCTCACTTGAAAGAAGACTAAAGTTAAAGTCGGTTTCCATTGAACAATATGGTGTTCAAGAAAGATAAATCCGACATGCATCTTCTCTTTGACTGTATATTACTGCGGTTCAAGATTCTGCGATGCATATTGTTTTGTAGCATTTTGTTCATTATCTCGGACGTCATTGAGTAAGGTATGTATAGGCACATAAAGATTTACTGTTTTACTGGTATCGACGGCATCATGCAACTTGAATCCTGAGTTTGTATTGAGTGGACAATACATTTGTAAACCAAATCACCGTTTCACTCAAACTTTCTGATGTTCTCAGGTTTGCATTGGCCATTATGCAATTGTACCATGCATTCATGTAAAGTAATATCATTATTGCATTCCAAATGTTATCTTTTTCAACCGAACCGATTGAACTTACTAGTCATTTGAGAGGATAAGAACAGCAAACATGCAGACACAAAGAACAGGAATAGCAAAATTGTAAAATTCCTAAACTGTTGGCTTTTAGGCACAACAATTTCGATAAAAAGAAATTTAAATTCGATATGCACACCATGAACCACATTTTGAACATACACACTTATCCACCTTTCACCGTCACAGACAAATATCAAACGTCACTGAATGTACGAGATTAAATATGAAACAACAAAACAGGTCACAGAACTTTTTGTGATTATTTAACTAAGCAGATGACTAATTTTGATCACAATAGAAGAATGGTCATTATCGAGTTATTATTTTCTTGACCTGAAACGAGGCCCGGAGGAAAACTAGTCTGAACTAATTCAGATGCAAATGAAATTCATTTTCATGCATATTAAAAGTTTCGCACCAGGCCTTGTTTTACCCTTATACTATCGAGTCCTTGTGCGTGATTTCTTCATAAAAGATAAAGGAAGTCTCCCACATCACAGGTAACTTGATTCGTTGGCAAACATCGAGCAGAGAAAAAAAACATAATACAATAGGCAACAGCCAACATACGGTGGATCGGTGAGCGCGGGATTTTTGAGTGGAGACTTTGCTACAAATGATTAATAGTCCCCTTGGCGGGTAATTTTTTTACGCCCACTTCAAGATGGCGGATAGGTACCATGTGAGACTGAGAACTGTTCGCACTGAAGTTAAATTATAATTCATCATGTCCTCTCACCTAAGATTCACTTTTGGGGTAAGGTTAGGATTAGGATTGGAATTAGGATTAGGATTGGAATTAGGATTAGGATTAGGGTTAGGATTAGGGTTAGGGCTAGGAAAACGGTTTGGGTTAGGATTTGGGTGAGAATTAGGGTTAGGATAGCGGTTAAGGTCAGGATTGAGGATACGATTAGCTCTAACCCTAATCGTAACCCTAATGCTAACCCTGACCGTAATCCAAAACCTGAATCTTAGGTGAGAGGGCATGTTGAATTATAATATAACGCGAGCGTGAATAGTACTCAGGCTCTCACGGTAAGTATCCGCCATCTTGAAGTGGGCGTAAAAAAAATTACCCTTGAGGGTGGTAAGGGAAAGCAAAGACATACACTTGTTTTTGATTGCCTTTTTTGTCATTTTTTGTTAATGTTGCATCTAAAAAATTTAAACTTGCGCTTAGTCCGGCATTAAATGCAGAAGAACAAACAACGAACAACAAGCAAACGAGTAAAGTAATTCGGAAAGGGCCAATTATTGTACATGTACAGTATACTTACCCTCATCGCCATAAGAATTGGAAGTATCATTCCAGAGGTATATAACACGTCTTTTTCATCAACTGAGAATTATAAATAGAATAACAATATTATAATACCGACTAGCAGAGAGGAGTTAAATAGTCATTGTGGTTTAATTGATGGAAATGCAATGGAGGTAGAAATACTTGAATTAATTCAGTTTCAGTAAAGTTAACTTCTTGGCCCTCATTTGACAGCTTGCTTTGTTCCCGGCCCGGACGTTCCAAAAACGATTAACCCTTTGACGACAAGATGTCTACCTTTGATGTCTGGCCTTAGCCAGAGTAAAATACTGGAAGAAACAACAGTATAATTATGAAAAATGGAAGGGCTTTCGCTCGAAACGTCCGTAGCTTGCTTTCTCTTTTTTTTTCTTTCAGAGTACTACCCAGAAAGTATACTATCATTTACGCCATTCTCGAACACATTAATGCGAAAATACATTCACTTTATTGAATCCGGAAGTGGTTCCAGGATTTCCCCAAAAAGAGGGTCGGTGTTCCCGACGGGTGGGCCAGAGTCATGTGATCAGTCCTCTGAAAGTATGCCTAAATTTTTCCTCGACATCATCTCCCCATCGGGTGGTCCAGTGTTGGCCGAGTGCTGATGAAGGTCCCCCTTGCGCACCCGCCGGTGCTGCCACGGATTGAATTGATACTCATTTACGCTTTTCGCACGTTCATTTAAAGTTTTTGCAAAAAAAAGCTACAATCATTAGCAGATGATACGCGACCATTTGCATGAAAGGGCATTGAATAGTGCCGACAGACGGCCATTAACACCATTCCACAATGCATTAGGGACAATATAATTTCAATTACAAAATACATTTGTCCAGTCAGTTGCAGGGTAGATTTAAGGTGGGATGAATTCTAACATGCATATTTCAAACGATTAACGGACTTCAGTTCACAGCACTCCGCTACAACAGATCAACTTTAACGTCTTTGAAAAATGTTTAGCGATCAAAACTTTCAGTGCTGTAAATTTTGATCTCGAAATATTTTTTGTCTAAGAGATGAAAATTATAAAGGTAAAGAAATCATTAGCTACAAGATTCATATTTTACAATATTATTTCGACACGTCTGCTATTTCCAGTGACACTCCAAGGAATTCACATTTTTTTCGAAATAAAAACTTAAGAGATTGCATGCTTAATACACGGCTCCCTCAAAAATCACTGCAAATCAGCGTGAACATTTTCTTGCTAATGTACGGTCGTTTTTTAGATAGATGTGCATTCCTCTGTACCAACACTGTTATTTCCACCTGTAAATCTTCCTACGTTGTCCAGCAAAGTTTTTCTTACATCGTCATTTATCGCATCTCTTAATTGATCTGTAGAGGCCTAAAATCTGTCGAAACCTTGTTCTCTCGCTTTTTGGCGGAATATTAGCTTTAAACGTTTTTCTATAAAATCCTACCCGAAAAGGATTACATCACTTAGAATTCTCTTCGTTCAATGCCCAATTCTCTGTCCTTGGATTAAACTAACAAACTTTTGACTAATTAACCCGCGCAGATTTTAACTCCATTGGTGAACTAAATTGTTTGTAAACCAAAGTTGTTTAACTTTTCTCAGCGTTCTGAGAATTTGAGCTTGATTAACATTAGCAATCGTCTACGATAAACAATTAATGGTTAATCTGGACAAACAAGCGTGACAAAGACGAATCGAAGAACAGCACAAGGATTTACCTGTTGGGATAATATTGATTAGGAGTTGGCAAGACTTGATTTGAATATCTAACACTACCAAGTTATCTTTCATTGTTTGAGCAATAGTCTTCTTCGCATTTTCGGTGAAAGAAATATCTGTGTGATGGCAACAAAGAGTGAAATTAATAGCTTGAAATAAGATGCAGAACGGATGACGATTTATGACGATTATTGGTTAAATTAAAGAAATTAGGTTAATTTTTGCAAGTTATTATTTCTCTAAGCTTTCGTTCGGTAAACTATGAATGTTATCAGAAACATGCATGTTCTTAAGGACACTCTCAAATCTACAATTAGATTTAAAAACAAAAGGTTGCTCGTGTCCTCAACACATGACATTTTAAAACAGAAAACGTCTTTATCTTTTTATCTCCTTTGGAACAATTTTATATCTTTATATTACAATTGGGAGCAGAGAAAGCAGAAGTGACAAATTTGCGAGATCCTGCAACCCCTCCCTCGTTTTAAGCATCGAGATTGTGAGTTTCGAGATGTCTTGGTGTTCTCTTTCCTCACGTCAGGGTGATCAGTACGAATTTGTAGCAAGGAGATTCCTGACAAGTCACACTGATCAATAAAACATTTCAAGATCTAATTTCTAGTTTAAATTACTCACTCTCTCATGACTCAAGATGGCAATGTTATAGATTTGCCGTTTGTAAAGACTAAGAGAAAAGAGAATGGCAAACGAGTAACTACGCCCCATGTACTTCGTAAGGAAGTCTAGGTCATTGGGAGAACTAGACAGACAAGCCGAAATCCTATGCAGCAAAGTCACGAAAAATGCGCAAAAATCGCCCGGGTTAGGAATGATAAGGCATAATGTACTCCATTTTTTAACAACTGCTCAATGCTTTACATTAAATTCTTCAAAATTTGGCAACTACGTCGTCCTTTGTGTTTATTTATATCATTTGACTTAAATTCTATGGTGTTAAATTTAAAAATTTCAGGTTGTTTCTGAGTTTATTTAAAAACTGTTTTTTTGAAAAGGAAACAATGGATGGGTCGATGTTCTTACAGCGTTACTTTCAAGACCAGTTTTGCTCGAGCGCAACCTAAGCAACTGAATTTAAGCCGTTGAATTCAGACTTGTAACAAGTCTTGTTTCAATCCCTAACCTTTAAACGGCTGGTCGAAAATAAAAAAGATGTGAATGCTGTCTAAAAATGCAAAATGCAACTTGTTGAGACAACTGAAAAAAACCATAGATAAGGAGAAACACTATTTCAGAATCATCCTCAGAGACATATGAACAGAAATTTTTCAAGAAAATCTGACACTTCCAAAGTCAACTAAAAAATGTTGACTCGAGCAGGATTTGAATTGTAACACTGCTCATCCTCTCATGAATAAGCGTTAAGTTGTCGCGAGAATAGCTCTTGCGCTTAAGTTGCATGAATAGAAACTTGCCAGCAATCCCTGTGGACTCGATAGCTCAACAGGTAGAGCGGCGGACCGGTATTCCGAAGGTGCAAGTCCAAATCCGGCTCTAGTCAACATTTTTCAGCTGACTTCGGCAGTGTCAGATTATCACAAAAAATTTCTGTTCAAGGAGAGACACTCTTCGTCAGTTTGGGGTCTGAACTATTTACATATCTGTCACACATGAATTGTTTGATCCTAAACCAAAACCTCTGCAACATTATTTTCAATCACTCAGTCAATGTTATGATGTCATCAAACACTTTTGTTTGATATATTACTTCTCCAACTCATTTACAATTCATCATATTTTTAACCAATAAGCGCTCTACATTCCTTCACATGTCTGGAATTTCATGCATAAAACAACGGATCAAATCGCAATATTTTATAAAGCACCAGGTTCTGGTGTTTGATGCCTTATCCTCCTTTTGTGTTGAAATCTTTAAATTTCATGACAGTTGGCATGAGATCCTGAATTTTAGCTCTAAATCGTTGGAAGACGACGTAGTTGTGTCAGGGCGGAATAAAGACTGTGGTAAGCCAGGAGCCAAATTTTGTGGGCGGCCCTCTATTGTAATTTGTCTTACCTTTTCAGTTACTGAAACGATCACTCAAATATTTTGATCTATAAATGCGATATCAAATACCTATTTAACCATCCAAAGGCCGCGGACAGCCACTCAACGAAAGGTTAGGAGCATTATGCATCACACTTTTATGATAAAGCAACTCCTTGTATCCCGCATTACTTATGGGGAGCTAGTGACTAACTATTAGGTGAAACATCGAAAATACAATGTTTTAGTTGTTATTATTAAGAAAATAAAATCTGAAGTCAGGGCCGTTGGAACTGGGGGTGTAACACCCCGGAATATTTATTGGTGATGAAACTCAGGTAAATTACTGCCTGACACAGACTAACATTCAGGTTTACTACAAAACAACTGATTTGGCAACTAAATGTCAACGGAAGGAGAAGTTATCAAGTGTTTCAAAAGGCAAAAGGCCTTTCGTTGCTGGAATCCGAGAATGCTATTGGAAGACCACTCCTCAGCAGTTTTGCGTCCCAGACATTTTAAAAAGAGAAACCTATAAATGTCGAAGGGTGGGGGTCGAACGAAGGTATCTAGGCACCATCGCCGCGATGTAGATAATTTCGAGAATCTAAGTGGCTATGGTGAATGAAGGTAAAAAACAGCCGCTAAAAACAGCAGGAGTAGCGACTACCCGGTCTCCCCCCTTTAGTTGTGCCCAAGACGAATAGGAAATATTTTCAGGTAAATAAATAGTTTGGAAAATCAGGTTAATCGTGGCTTGGCACTCCCCCTCCCTTCATTGGTTTTTCTCGCAACGACCCTGCCTGAAGTCCCTAAAGGTAAGAGGCCCCTTAATGTGAAGGATCCGGGACCCAACCCCTGTGGCTTCGCCCTTAATCCACCGTTGAGTTATATAATGCATCTTCAGGTATATGCAACGTCGCAAACTCTTTCTACGTGTTTGACCACGGTATTATCGAAACACTTGAAAAAGATAAATATGTCAGGGGATAGGCCGACCCAGATTCATTTGTTTTCTCGCGTTTTATACCACGGTTGACCTCGTTGTTAGAAAAAGTATCCATTTAGTAGTGCTATTTACCTCCTCTTGCAGTCAATGTCGTGAGATATCTCAAAGCTTCAATCTAGACAAAGACAGATTGGCATTACCACCTCCACAAATACCGATTTCGTGACCATGCTGTAGGCAACGGTCTTCATAGCTCAGATATTAGAACTTTGCACGATAGGTTCGCAGTGTCGCAGGTTTGATTCCCATATGGAGAACTAAAAGTTGCATGTTTTGGAATTAATTCCTGCTAGATAATGACCTTTCATGCTGTCAGTGGTTGTGACACTACTACCCAGTTCACTGGTATTGGAAAGCAGTCAGCTTGCGGCACGTTTGTTACATTTCAGTAGCTAATTCCGCATGCTGGCGAAGATGATTATCCAGATGAGAATTAAGAAAGTACTCTCAGATGTATTTTCGAAGGCGTCGTCACTCATCTTCTCATATATGCGTAGGCAAGACTGTGAGCGAACCTCCTTAATACCCATACCAATGAAAAACAGATGCCAAAGAGTAAAATTTTTGGAGAGGATCACAAAACGAACATTTTAAGCGCTATTTCCAGGTTCTACTCAAGAGGTTTAGTGAAACCTTTTTTGGACTCAGCTACCAGTCTAAGAATCGACACTAGCCTATCTTCCTCCGAACTTACGCTCAGACACTTTCCAGCATTTCTTTGAACTCCCAAATATGAGCATTACGTCACTAAAGAAAGACTACCGTGGCACGCGAAAGCGCTCAGAGGGCATTTGTACACTTCATTTTGGTCAAATGGATTTAATTTACTACAAACTAAGACAAAATAGCATAGAGACACTTATAAAAATTTCACATGCAATTTCACATGTGAAAAACTTATGGAATTGGATCATTTTCACATATGAAATTTTCATTTCACATATGGAATTGAAACAACTCATATATGAAATATTATTTTCATATGTAAAATTGCCTGTGAAATTTTCGTAAGGGGCGGAGTTCGAGTTCGGCTCATTCCATAGGACATAGCATAGGAGTGTCCGTAAGATGTTTCTCTTGCAAAAAGTACGTGTTTGTCAAGGTTAAACAAATCAAATGAAATTTGGTCAATCTTAGCAAACAGTTCCCCTTTAAGAAAGGTTTTTATGGCAATTTATGACACTTAATATAGCTTTTACTGTAAGTTGAAATGTGCTTATTTGTTGGCACAAGGATTTGTTTCATTCCGCATAATTTCCCCTGAATATGATTCTAGCGGATGAAAAATCCTTTTCGACGTCGTATAGTACTTCCACGTTGGAAAACAAGCTCAAAATCGAACGACAGGTTTGCTTACGTGATGTGAATAGTAAAAAATTAATGATAAAAACATCACTGTGAAAAACTCCTCTGCTCTTGTTGAAGAAAACCGATGCAGTCAGGCCATTTCCTGGCCTCAGTTGAAATGATCCTCCGTGCGAAGTTAGCGTTTAAATTCTGTTAACAGAACTTAATTTGCCATGTGTTCAAATGCTCTCTTTTTGAAAATTCTTTCTATGCGTTGGTTTATCATTTTTGGTTATTATGACAGCTTCCGTAGCTGAAAGTTTTTTAAAGCCGCTACACTAGCTACGCAGTCTGCCAGTCGGTCGTGACTCAATGTTGCAGAACATACCTGACAAACCGATGAACCTTTGTTTTCTTTCATATAGCCTAATATTAAATGAGAAAATAGAGTTTACTATAGGTCAACAGGTAGAGCGGCGGACCGGTATCCCGAAGGTGCAAGTTCAAATCCCGCTCAAGTCAATATTTTTCAGTTGACTTCAGCAGTGTCAGATTATCATAAAAAATTTTTGTTCCGTTACAGCAACTTAAGCAATAACAACAATTACAACAACGACAACAAGTACTACAACTACAACCGATGTCAAAAATACCATATTCCTTATGCTCGATCACCGACTATGGATGTGCAAACGTAGCTTACGTACATTATGTAAAACTGTTTGTATAAAAGTGGTGGCTTGTAATCATACTGTGAAATTACAAGAGATATTTTCAAGATGGTTGCATGCTGTGAAAAGAAAAATGCCACCTGGTACAAGACGCCTATTCATACAACTTCGGTCAAAACGAAAACGAAATTTTCTGCTTATTCACATAGCAAGAAGTTTTGAGCTTTAAAGCAGGCTTGCGCTATTCCTCCAATATTTAGGTAAGTCCCTTCAAAGATGCCCCTCCTTCAATCATCCGTAAATTACAGATCATATGCACGTAACGGCCTGTCGAGCAGTTTGAGTGCTGGAGCTAGCGAAATCAGACTTGTCAGAGATCAAATATCGTACCAGCAATTACAGATGGAAGACATAATTTCGAAGTTCAAGGGACCGTACTGATTTTTTTCTCCTCTACCAATATCTTGGCTTCAAATTCGGGAAGATTACGCAGTGCGAGAAAGCGAGAGTTCTCGTGATGGTTATTCTTTCATTGCGTATCTCCTTCTTTCTCGCCCCACTGAAATGTGCCACGTACATGCGGATGTTCCCAGCGATGCATCACGCGTATTTGAAACCAATAATTTCCCAGATCAACACGATATGCAACCAGGATGTGCACGACAGCAAGCAAATCGCGTGTGATCCTATGACGTGTGACACAACATAGGCTGACATGGCGGATAGACGCAGCATTGTCAAACAAGGAAACTAAAAGGGAGGGAGCGATATTTAATCTTTTGCTTTTGCTATGGTAACGAAGGGAGTCATTGGTGTCACTGTCCAACCACTTTTTGGCAACGATTGTAGCTGAGCCTTCGTTAATTGTGGCATATACAGGAGCAACCACAACAATGTAACGAGAATTTTAAATCGCTTTAAAAGTTTTAAAATTGAAGGCTTGCGCTCTGACAGCGAGCTCCAAGTGTGTCTTATGCTATGAAATAATACGATAAAAAGTGAAAATTTGCCTTGCTCCTTCGGTTTCCTACCCTCCTTTTCGTAACGGAAAATATATAAACTAGCATCAAATCCAGCACCTCGTTTTTGTGTTACTCACGCTTGCTTTTTTCACACGGCTGCGATTTTAGAATAAGATTTGATCTACTTCGGCAAAAGATGAGGATGAAGATTCAAAACTTACCTAGTACTCCAGCAATACCTTTATCTCTGGGAACCGGTTTTGCTGAAAGTAGCAAACATATAAACGTCATTAATTTATATAATGTTTAATAAAGATATAAAGTAAGTCAAGTTGTCAAACGAATCGTCAACTCACCTTTTTCAGAAACGACTGTAACGAGGAAAAGAATGATATAAATATTAAGATTCAGTTTTACTGGAACAACCAAAAACTGGTCATATCCGTCTTCTTGTGTCTTATTATAAACGTGGAAACTATTTACGTTTGGCTTTAACCATTTCCTGCCCGAGACGTTTTCCCTTGACGAGTAAAATCGTCAGGCCTTAGCCAGAATAAAATTGAAAAGTCGGGTATGGACCGGAAAGGGTCAAGGTATATTTAAACATTCGTAAGCTTGTGGACTGACATTAAAACTTTTCCTGCATCTGAAGTAGATTAGAAAGTTGTCAAATTAACAATGAATAAGTGGAATATACTGGTGACAACAGAATTTAAAAGGTATTGCGCTGAAATGCACAAATCAACTGACATTAAGCGTGTGGTTCACAAAGAAAAAGTTATCAGTCAATGACATTTCACATTTTAAAGGGCTGGATTTACTATCTATACATAGTTAAACTTCCAAGATGTTTCATTTCACCTACCCCAGGGTTTTGACTAGTGCCTCTTGAACGCCCCAATGCGTTTCTTTTCGGTCTAGTGTCCCAACTAAAGTGTAGTCACGAATGCGCTAACCTTGACAGTCCCTGGTTGCAGTAACTCCACTTAACGCCATGCTTTCTTTTAAATAAGGTATTTCGCACAATTCGCTGTATAGGATAAATTTATAAAAACATAATAAAAATACAATTACAATGAACTTGCAATTCAAATTTAGTATAGTTCCCTTACAGTGCTGTTGGTCTTTGTTGAAAATTTCGCCGCAACATTATTCGAATAACTTGACAAAGCTCTTTACCATCCTTGTACTTCTGAAAGAGAAGAAAATGAAATAAACGTGATTTCTCTACGTTAAAATGTAAATGAAAATAGAAGTAAATTTCAGTGATATTTTATCTCGTAGCACTGTCGCAAGTCACACGCTTAGGATTTGGAGCAAGCGAAGGTCAGAAATGTCTGTTTTAGATATCAATAAAGTACTCCAAGCAATACGAGTAAGAGATGCAGTACGTTTTACCTTAGCCACTTTTTCAAGTATGTCTTCTAAAACTTGCGGAGATTGCTTGATTTGAAAAAGTTTGCTAGACATTTGAGCTGTCTATAAAATAAGCAAAACGTCAGCAAGAGTAATAAGCCAGGTAGGGTTGAATACTGTGCGGCATGCCACACTGCATGGAATACAATAGTGTTCGGCAGGGTGAGAGCGAGTAGGTAGGGTAAGGTTGGGCAGAGTTAGGAAGGCTTGGTTAGGCAGGCGTGTTATGAGGTGGGGTATCGTATCGTAAGTTACGGGTAAGGTAAAATAGAATAAGGAGTTCTAGCTTGAGTGAAATTGTGTCGTGTGAAATAAGGCGGGAGCGAAGCGATACAAATGAAAATAAAATGAATTAAACTAAAGAGTGATGGAGCTCAAACGCATAGGATGAACTAGGATAAAACTGTCTAGAAAGGACAGATGTTGGACAGTTGGGTGACACAAAATTGAAATTATAATTGACTTAGCTTAATAACTCAGCAAGTAGATACATTTTAGCTTAACTCTTTAACTCCTGAATTTTGTTCCTTTTGTTCTTTGTTCTCTCTTTGTTTTTCCTTTGTTCGCTAACTGGTTCTTTTGTTTTTGCCGGGTCATTTTGACCCCTATTCGCACTTAAAGAGTTAATGGATAAATATGATTTCATAAATACTGAAATGAATCTCACAATTCGTGAAAACGCAACTTCTAATAATCAAAACTAGTCCTATTTGCTTGGAAGCCATCAAACTATTGTCCATCTGTGTAAGATTTTGCAGAGTTATGTTTTATCTGAACGGAAAACGATATCAAGTGTTCAATTTTTTGGTATTAGTTTTCAGGAATCTTAATAATCCTGGAGATGTAGATTTTAAGAAGGGACTGGGAATAAGTCAAACATGATTCAAATTACGTCATTTTTTTTTTTCACTAAAAGCAGACAAATGAACATTTTCTAGACGACTACACGGCAAAAAAATTAAAATCTTGGGTAGATATTTTTTCTAGTTTTAAGATTAATTTCTGGGCTTTAAGAAATAACTCTTGATAAGAAAAACTATGTGGGTTTTCTCCTTCTTTCTAGAAATTTAAGAAAATATATCTTGATCCAAAAATATTTTTCCTATCTAGTCTAGATATATTTTCTTAATTCAAGAAAATATGTCTTCGTTCAAGAATTTTTTTCTTATCAAGATAGCTTATTAAGAAAACTTATTCTTTCTACGGGACAAGATAACATTTCTTAATTTAAGAAATATGGTCTTGAAACAAGATTTTTTTTTCTTAAAATAAGAATTTTATTTCTTGCGGTGTACTTCCTCCAATTCCTTGTCGTAGTAACCTAATCCCAAAATCGATAACTTAGAATTCTATAAAAATCTGAAAGAAAGATATGTTGCCTACAATGGAGTTTGATTAGTCTTACCACACGACTGTCATGGTTACCAACAGTATATTTTGCACCTGTTAACCACTTTCTTGTGTTCCTTTCATGATCGCAGAGGGAGTAAAGTAGAATGGATTGGATAGGATTGCCAGAATGGACTGGACTGGATCAGATGGACTGGACTAATAGTGCAGTGCGAGATTTATGAAGTAGAAAGTCAGGTCACACAACAAGTATTGTCATAACTTGCCTCATTACTTCCACAAATTTAAAAGGGCATTTTATATAACATAAACCTACATCAAAATATCCAGTTGTAGCAAGTTCCAGTAAAATGCATCCCAACGACCACACATCACTTCTTTCATCGTATCTTTTTGAAATTAAAGTTGAAATAACAAAATAACGGTTCACGCACTCCAGTGTGGGAGGACAACATATTTTGCCTGTCAGGCAAAATACACTGAATATGGCTCGACTTTAGGCTACATGGGATGGCACAGTGATTCATCTGCGGAAGGATATCATTCTTGTATTCCAAATTCCCATCAATTAGCGTGATCCCATTATTATTATCAGTTCAGAAGAGTAAGGATTCTCGACATAGAAATTATATAGACCCACTGTAAAGCAAATATTTTGTTCCACTTAGCTTTGTTTATTTGATGTAACCCAACAAGCTGTTGGCATTTGAATTGACGAGTCCTGACGTAACGCATCAAAAGTTAAAAAAGCGGGAAATATTTTTGGTGTTTCAAAAAGGGAAATTTCTATCAGTTTATTTAATGTATGATTCGTAACATTGTTATAGAATTATTAAAAGGATACGGTCTTTCCAAAACCTCCGGTGCCATCCAGTTCATTGTGCCTATAGTATAATACATTGAATAAGATAAAATAAAACAAAACAAAACAAAAATAAACAAGACATAAACAAAAAAAGAACACGAAATAAATAAGTAAAGAAGGAACAAAAGTAAAAAACAATACAAGAGTAAAGTAAAATCAAAAAGAAAACTAAACAAAACAAGTTAAACAAGACATAAAGAAAAGAAGAAGAAAACATAATAATTACAAAAAAACTAAACAAAAGAACTGAACAGTTACAAATTATAACAAAACAACAGTGACACAGATCAAAGCAAAAACAAAACAGCAACAAAACAAATAAACAAAAAGTATTCAGAACAAAATCAAAACAAAACGAAATAACAATAATTCCTTAAACTGTGTACTATAAAGTTGTATGAGAAAAAAAGTGAATCGGAACATTTCAAAATTGGTTAAATTTTCGTGACCTTGTTTAGATCAGGCTAGGAAGAAAAAATTCGTTTCACTGCACTGCTGAAAATGAGTAAAAATAGAAAGCTTCCCATAACAACTTTAAACTCTTTCGATAAAGTCATTAGCCGTTTTGCATGGTAAAAGACGTAAGGTAACATATACCACGTCCTCCGAAGATTGATCCGTGTACCTCCTTACATTAACAAATTGTAGATTAAGCTGTACAACAGGTTCAGGTTTGCACATGGTGGCTCCGAGCCTGTTAAGCAACATCTTGAATCGTATAGTTCGCAGGATCACATTGTAATACAGAATATAAGCTCTGTACAACTTGCAAGTTTGAATGAATTTTCTACCGACGCTTGTAAACATGCACCTGTGGGTCATTGTAGCAGTGAATACTATTTAATAATAATGTTTTTTGCTGTTACTCTCACAATGAGGGCCATCACGAAGAACAGTACTTCTACTATTAATGTATAAATCTAACATCGTGAAACAAAGAACTGATAATAATAACAATGATAATAATAATGATGATGATAATAATAATAATAATAATAATGTCGTGCAAAATCAAACCACGCATCCTACCCGTGCACGGCGGGCAACATCAAGTAGGAAACTGCCTGGCAGGGCGAAGTACGATGGAGCCTCGTGCTCCATGGCCGCTACGGTAGCCGTCAAGGTCTACCAGGAAATCTGAAAATGATGGCAAACGGGGCGATGGTAAAACCGCCATGTTTCAAGGGTAGGAAGGGCTCTTTAATCTTGGTTGATATCCCTCCTAGAGATGGTGTCTCGATAAAAATACTGGTTGGTGGTAACCTTAGAACACGCCTCATTTATGAGCGAAATGTCTATTACTAATAATGTAAATAGCGGCGTGAACGGGGCTGGAACCAATGGTGAAGGTCCCGCGCCCAGTAGGTGTCCCATTGAACCGCAGGGTGGGCCCGACCGTCATCAAGCGACTGCGATCAGAAAAAAGTGGACCAAGAAGATGAATATGGTTGTTATGGAATGTTATTTTCGGAGCAACCCATTTGATGAAAATGGTATCCCACTAAGAGGATACAGACAGAGATTGCTCAGGGAGCGGAATGAGAGAGGGCTATTTCCAAAAACTGAGCAGTGCCTCAGTGATCAGGCGAGGGCGATAAGGAAAAATGGGTGGTTGACGGAACTTGAATTGGAAGGGGTCAAAAGGAAAATACAGGTTGATAACGGTAAAGAGGAAAATCTGAATGAAGAAATTGATGGAAATATAGGACTTGAAAGGAGTGAAGGTGAGCCTACAGAAAATGAAGAAAGAGAGATTGGTACTGGAAATATGGATGAACTAAGCATGGAGGATCAGAATACTGTCAGAAAAATTTTGGAAATAATTCACAGATTACAAAGATTTCAAAAAGGTGGATAGTAGAAGACTAAAGAACATAACGGGCAATGTTAATCGGTTGCTTTGGTACATAGAAGTACGAGATATCACGGAAATAAATTATTTAATCAGGGCTGAAACAACATATGTGGCAAAGGCATTAGGACTGAAGAGCAAAAAGAAGGTAAGGACAGAACCATGGTGGAAGAGAAGGATTCAAAGAGACATAAAGATTTTGAGGTGAGATGTTAATATACTTGAAAGAAAGGCCAGGGATCAACTGAAAAATGAAAAGAAGTACAAAGAACTAGATCGAAGATACAAAATTGCGAGGAAGGGATTGGATGTTGTTTTAGAAGAGCTAAAGCAAAGACTGACAGCCAAAACAGCGAAAATCAAAAAGTACGACCAGAGCATAGCTCAATACAGACAAAATCGGATGTTCAGGACAGACCAAAAAAATTCTATCAAGAACTTAATAGTGATTTTTGGCAAGAGGGGTTAATTCCAGATGCGGAAGAAAGCAAAAAATTTTGGGAAGACATTTGGAATGTGGAGAAGGAGCACAAGGGTGATGCAGAATGGTTAACTTATATCAAAAACGAAAGGAAACACACATTGCAAAACCCAGTTGTGATTACAGAGCAAATGGTTATCATCCAGTGTCATAAAGTACCAAGTTGGAAGGGGGCTGGGCCAGATGGTGTTCAAGGGTATTGGTTAAAAAAGTTTACATCTCTTCACGGTAAAATATCAGTTGAATTCAATCATATATTAAATAGTGTGAAACCAATACCAAGTTGGATGACTTAGGAAGGACTGTACTATGTTTAAAGGACCCGGGAAAAGGGAATGCTGTGGACAACTTTCGGCCGATATCGTGTCTACCACTAATGTGGAAATTAATGACAGGGATTATAGCTGAGAGTATGTACACATTTATGGACACTGAAACCATACTGCCAGAAGAGCAAAAAGGATGCAGACGGAGGAGCAGAAGCACAAAAAATCAATTGCTAATAGATAAGGCAATACTTCGAGATTGTAAGAGAAGACATGAGAACTTGGCCATGGTGTGGGTGGATTATCGGAATGCGTACGACCTTGTCCCCCACAGTTGGATATTGGAGTGCCTGAGGATATTTGGAATTGCTGAGAATGTAACCGAATTCATGAAGAGAAGTATGGCAACACTGTCCCTCTGCAGGGACAGTGCTAAGAGAGGTGAATATAAAAAGAGGAATTTTTCAGGGGGATAGTCTTTCACCTCTTCTTTTTATCTTATGCATGATACCGCTTACGCTACTGCTGAGAAAAACTGGAATGGGATATCAATGGTGTGAGAGAAAGCTGAAAATCAACCATTTGCTTTTTATGGATGATATCAAGCTGTTTGGCAAGAATCAGAATCAGATTGATTCATTGGTGAATACAGTGTATCTTTTTAGTAGTGATATAGGTATGGATTTTGGCGTTGGGAAGTGTGGCGTATTGGTGATGCAAAGAGGCAAGGTGATTGCAACAGACGGGATAGAGCTCCTTGATGGACAGGTGATGAAGGACATAGAAGAGAATGGTTACAAATACCTTGGGATTTTGGAGATGGACAAAATTAAGGAGGTTGAAATGAAGGAAGCATTTACAACTGAGTACTATAGGAGGTTGGGGCTGGTGTTGGACCCGAAATTGAATGACAGGAGCAAAATCACTTCAATAAACACATGGGCTGTTGCAGTTTTACGATATGGAGCAGGTATACTGAAGTGGGCACAGAATGAGGTCAAAGAATTGGACAGGAAAACCATGAAGGAAATGACGATATCTGGAGCATTTAATCTGAACAGTGTCGTAGATAGACTGTATATACCAAGAAACAAAGGAAGGAGGGGATTAATTGGATACGAGTATTGCATAAGAAGTGAGGAAAATGGACTAGGATGGTATATAAAAAACAGTGAAGAAGAATTCTTGAAGGGAGTGAGACAAGTAGGGATAATGGACACAGAAAACTGCAAGAGTAAAGAAGAATTCAAACAGAACATCAAAGAAAACAAGATGAGAGTATGGAGAGAGAAAACGATGCATGGCTAATTTGTGCGGGATATGGAAAAAGAGCAACACATAGATAGGATTGATAAAGAAGGCACATGGGCCTGGATAAACTTGGGAACAGCCAGAATTTTGAGAAGGGTACTACAAATGTAGTAAGAAGTGTGAACTGCAGGATCCTTAGTCATTTGTTATGACCCGCTCCTGCATTTTAATTTTGACGACATAAGATTTGTCTGACTTTGAGGAAAATAATAATAATAATAATAACAATAACAATAATTCGGGTAGGTAGAGCTAGTAAACCTTGAATGGTAATTCACCTAGGAGAGGGAAACTCCGATTTCAAACCAGGACAGAACGAGCTCTTCAGCCTTGGCTGGCAACCCATATAGTGGTGGTTCCACAAAGAAAACAACCCGCAACTCAAGATGTCTTTCGTGTGGAGGAGTGAATGGCTACTGCGTCGCAAACGAAACCTGATAGGAAGTGACGACACCTGTAAGTAAAAGCTTTATCCTGAGAGTCGGGTAACTCAGGATTGACTTATGACCTGTACACTGCAACCTCATACGAATGAGCGAAAGATTATGAACACTATTAATGTAGAAGAGAACGACGTGAATGAGACTGGAACGACAAGTGAAAGTTTCCCTTCCGGCAGGTGTCCTGTGGAACAGCAGCGCAGGCCCGGTCGACATGTTACTGCTGAAGCTACAAGACGGAAATGGACGAAAGATATCAATGTTGTCATAACGGAGTGCTTGTATGTAAGCAAACAGTTCAGTGAGGATGGTAAACCACAAAGAGGATACCGACAGCGAATGCACAGAATATGGCAAGCGAGAGGATTGTTTCCTACAACTGAACAGAGGATTGGTGATCAAGCAAAAGCAATAAGGAAGAACAATTGGCTGACGGATATAGAACTGGCGAGTATACGAAGAAGAGTATTGAGTGAGGAAATAAGCCATGGAGAAGATAATCTGGAAAGGCAAGATGAGATAGACAGTAATATTGCCATAAATGATGAGATGAGGACAGAAAATGAGGAGACAGCAAGAGGAAGGTCAGTGGATCAGCAGGAAGATTTACTGACAACAGACCAACCTGAAAGAATTGGTGAAGAATGTATTATAGTGGAAGGATATCAAGAACTGAGTGAGGAGAAGAAAGAAATAGTTGATAGGATAATTAAAATCATGAAGGATGAAGACGAATACAGAGTATTACCATTTAAGAAGGTGGATCGACTAAACATAAATGAGATAACAGCAAAAGTTAATAAGCTAGTTGCACGAATACAAACAGATAGTATAACGGAAACAAACAAATTACTTAAAGCAGTTAGAACGGTAGTGGTGGAGAAAATTGGATTAAGGGAAGTGAATAAACAAACTAAGAAAAAGGAGCCATGATGGCAAAGAAGATTAGAAAGGGATATCCAACAGCTTAGGAAAGATATTAAAAGTAGAAAAATTAGAAAGGAGGGTAAATACAAGAGGCTTGAAGTGAAATATAAAATAAGGACAAAGGGATTAAAAACGGTAATAGAAGAACTTAAACAAAGAGATAAAATAACAAAGGTAACCAGCTAAAATAGCTAAGATAAAGAGATATGACCAGAGGATAAAGCAATATAAACAGAACCGAATGTTTCGGAGTAATCAAAAAAGGTTCTATATGGAAATAAACAACGGATAGGGGAATGAATTTGAAAAAGTGATACCAGATGCAGATGAAAATATAAAGTTTCGGAATGAAATTTGGGACAACGAAATAGAACATAATAGGGAGCCTGAATGGTTAGATGAAGTAAAACAGAAAATTGAACATTTAAATCAAGAAGATTTGGAGATAAGTAAGGAAGATATCAGAAAGCAGTGCAAAAAGATCCTGAACTGGAAAGCCCGAGGTCTAGATGAAGTGAAGGGTTATTGGATAAAGAGAATAACATCGTGCCATCAAAGGATCGCTGAACAGTTAGATGAAATTTTAAATGATAGGGCTGAAGTACCTCAACGAATGACATGTAGTAGGACAGTACTGTGCTTAAAAGACCAATCAAAGGGTAATGCAGTTGATAATTTTCGACCCATATCTCGCTTACCTTGTATGTGGAAATTGATGACAGGAATGATTGTACAAAGTATGTACACTTTTCTGGAAATGAATGATATACTACCACATGAACAAAAATGGTGTGAAAAAAGTCGAGAGGAACAAAAGACCAACTGTTAATTGACAAGCTAGTTTTAAAAGATTACAAGAAAAGACACACAAATCTCTCCATGGCTTGGATAGACTATCATACGGCGTACGATATGGTACCTCGTTCTTGGATTGTAGAACGTATGAGTATGTTCCGAATTGCCAATAATGTGAAAAAATTTCTTAAAAGCAGCATGAAGAACTGGAAAACGGAGTTAACGTCATAGGGAGAAAGTCTAGAGCATGTAAATATAAGACGAGGTATCTTTCAAGGAGATTATCTCCTATAATTTTTGTGATATGTATGATACCATTAAGCTTGGTTTTGAGAAAAGTAAAAGCAGGGTACGAATTTCGAGGAAAACAACTCAAGATTAATCATCTACTTTTCATGGATGATCTTAAGTTGTTTGGAAAGAATGAAGAACAAATAGACTCATGGGTAAGCACCGTCCATATATTTAGCAAAGATATTGGAATTGAATTCGGAATTAAGAAATGTGGAATGCTTGTAATGAAAAGAGGAAAGATTGTGAAATGTAATGGAATACAGTTACCTGATAGTGAAGCAATAAAATCAATAGAAGCAGGCAGATACAAATACCTTGGGATTCTGTAATTAGATAAATTAATGGAAGCTCAAATGAAGAGCAAGTTTGTAAAAGAATATGAAAGCAAGTTGAGAATGGTACTGAAATGAAATTCGAAGGATGAATCAGTGCGGAGGAGAAGAGTTTGGGGTGGTATGTACAGAACAATGTGTAGCCGCAACAAGTAGCCAAGACAAATGTGATTGAAAATGAAGGATGCGAAACAAAAGAAAACTTTAAGAGGAAAGTAAGAGAAGATCTGGAGAAAGCTTGGACTGACAAAAGAATATATGGACAATATAAGAGAGATTTAGGGGAAGAGGTTGACATAGTGAAGATATGGTGGTGGTAAAAGAAAGGAGATTTGAAACCCAAGACTGAAGCACTTCTATGTGCTGCACAAGAACAAGCGCTTAAGACAAATTATGTCAAGTTTCACATAGATAGAACTGCTAAGTCTCCACTTTGCAGGCTTGGTGGCGAAAAGAGAGAGCATGTAACACACTTGATAAGTGAATGCAAGAAGCTAGCGCAAAAAGAGTGCAAAAGACGACAGGACAATGTTGCTCGTATTGTACCACTGGAAGCTTTGTGGTTCATACCAATTAGAGCGAGCTGGAAAATGGTATGAACATCAACCAAATGGAGTTATTGAATCAGATGAAGTGAAGATTCTATGGGATGTTAATATGCAGTGTGATAGTCTAATTGAATGTAGACCTGATATCGTGGTGGTGTTAGAGAAGAAAAAGGAGTGTAAGATTATAGACATCGCAGTTCCAAGAGGCAGTAGAATAGTTGAAAAAGAAATAGAGAAAATGGAAAAGTATGATGACCTGAAAAGCGAAATAAAAAGAATGTGGGCGGTGAGGAAAAATGAGGTGATACCAACTTTAGTAGGTGCTTTGGGAACAATTTGTAGGAAACTGAATAATTAGATTGAAAAACTGGCCATACATAGGAGAGTAGAACTTCTCTAAAAGAACTACATTGCTTGGAACAGCAAGAATACTGAGCAGAAGCTTGGAAGGCTGAAAAACTCGGAACCTTAGGCTAATAATTGTAACCAGCTTCCGAGGGAAAATTACATACGGCCGGCATAAGAACATTGCTGTGACAGATAATATAATAATAATATTAATAAATTAGCATAATAATAACGACCCAATCATGAGTTTAAACATTAAAAGAGGTCTCACCAACTGTCGTACGAGTTCTCGTTCTGGCATCATCCATTATTGTTGCTACCCCAAAATCACCTAAGGTTTGTGAAAAGATAAACTTGATGATCTCAAATTTGTCAAATAAGGCATTTGTACTTCACCAAAAAGTATTGGAATATACACCGCAAAGTATTTTTAGACTCAAAGAAACTGGAACATCTGAACAACCATTTTTCGAATAATTATTTAA
This sequence comes from Heliopora coerulea, assembly GCA_030142905.1. NCBI lineage: Eukaryota > Metazoa > Cnidaria > Anthozoa > Scleralcyonacea > Helioporidae > Heliopora > Heliopora coerulea. The sequence continues at coordinate 248,613 of JASJOG010000097.1, forward strand.
TCTTCTAAAGCAAAAGTACAAAACAAGTTTTGTACTTACACTCTGTAGGTGTAAGTACAAAACTTGTTTTAGTAGACTCTATTGCGTACATTCTTTGGCACTACAAGGCGGAATTGATTAAAAACAAGTGGCGTTTTCATTATCGGTTGGCGTAAGTAGACGGGACGGACAATTTTTCATGCATCCATTTTCGCCAATAAATGAACAACAGGTAAAAATTAGAGGAAAAATTGCAACAACAAGAACAAGTACAATACTTTTCAAAGCAATTAACACTGCCGAAAACAAAAAGTTGCCTGCTTTTATTCATTTTTCAAAATGGTGTTCTTTAAAGAAGAAATGAGTGATAATCGAAAGGGATGATTGAAAGCTGCTTCCTGTTCATCAGAGTGCAAATAATCCAATTAAGTTTGCCAGTTAGCTGAAATTACCAATCAATTTTAACATTGTACTGGTTTTTTTATCATTTGTAGTCACATTATTGCAGAATATATTTGTAGTTAAAAATCACCTCAATCCCTACTGATTGTGCGAGTTTGCTCTATTAGCTATTGTCAACGGGGCTGACGATGTTTATACGTATTTTAGTTTAACCTGGCATTTGTCAACGGGGGCGGTACCACCCTCCTTGCGATTAAAGCAAGGCAGTAGAGAGGGGGCGTTAAGATCTATATGGCGGGCGTTGATCAGTCATTCACCACCACAGCGTTTTTAAGTTTCTAGTGGTCATTACACGTTAAGAAATCTAACACAAACTAACCAATGCGGCAATACCGAACTTTATAACTACATATACAGTTGTTCAGTTCGGTATTGCTGTGGAGTTAGGCACTGGCGTGGGCAAAGGCCTGGGACTGAGTGCGCTCAGTAGGGGGCGGTAAGATGTTTCAGTATGAGGCTTATGGCGCTCATCTAAGAAAGGTTGAGAACCACTGGTTTAACCAATATTCACGGGTAACTGCGAAAGGTTAGAATGAATATAAGTCCTTATCGCCTTTACAGATTTCAGAATCAACCGTGACAATCCGTATGTGGAATATGTCCGTAAAATTGGACCGTTTGAGTATGTGCTGTTGATCCATCATCATGATTTGTATGTATTTGAGGGCCATAGGTTTGTTTGCTTTTGGTATTACGTGCTATCCTCATTAAATAAAGTTTTTATTTACTTACTATGACGCCATCGAGAAAGGAAAAATTTGAAAGTTTTCAGATATTTTTCACTTACATTACTTTAAAGTGTCACTAAAATCTGGATCGTCTACCCGGATCCAAAAAAGTATAAAAGGGTTTAAAGAAAGTTTACTAAGTGCCTGACACCTCCACCTTTTTATGAGTAAATACAATAAAATTGTAATGACATCCATCAAAAAATTTGATTGATATATGAAAATGTTTTCATAATAGTAGTACTGGTTCAAATGGCATTCAATAATATAGCATAATGTTAATAACCGCAAAAATTTTAGAGTTTTCAAGCGTTTAGATGACGTTAGGAAGACGACACCATATTACGTCACAGAGGGGAAAAGCTTTGCTAACATATTCCATTCCACAGTTACAATATTTTGATTATTCCTTAACCCTTTCTCCCCTGAAATTTTCAAAATTTGAAAATCTGTTGAGATCTGTTCATTCATTCAATTGAACGAATTCATCCAGCCAAAATGACTTACCGTTAGCAACTGCTGCACGGCAACGGAATAACACTGAACAGCCTTAAAGAAATACCTGAATGTCAACTTACCGATTGAAATATTGAGACCTTCAGTCACAAAGATATTGCTTGGCTTCAAGTCCCTGTAAATAAATTGATACTAGAGTTTCATTTTTTGAGAATCGTTAAAGATGGTTCGTCTTACGATAACAGCTCATGAAATTCAGTCAGATGTTCAATGTTATTGTTAAAGGAAATACAAAAACCCAACCACATTTTCTCCTTTGAGAAAATGAACAACCCTGACGCCTCAGTAGGGCTAATCAAAAAGCCTAACATTCAACCTTTTGATGACAAATCATTCTTATTATAGCAGGAATGTGGTATAAAGTTAACGGCTAGCCAAAAGTTGAAACAATGACAACGACAAGTGAGAAATTCCTAAGAAAGGAGTGCCCCCTCTCAACTCAGGTTCTCGTACCGGCACATTTTACTTCAGGAACCTGGTACAAAGAATGCATTCACCTCCTCATAGGCGGAAGCAGGAGAGTTGCACTTTCGCAACTAGTTTCGCAAAGATTCTGACACACGAAAATTTCCCTTGGAAAATTTCCATTCGAAAATTCTCATTCAATTCCACTCGAAAATTCCCCTCACCTAAAATGAAATCCATATATAGTGGAAGACTAATCCTGCCGGGAAAAAGTTGAGATAAATTTTCATTCAGATAGACTTTTAATCACGTTTTTATTAAGTTAATTTAAGTAAACTATTTAATTGCATTAATTGTAGTTATGGGTTGTCTGTATAGAGATAACCTCAGGTGTTCTTTTTACCATATATCTTGGTAGTATCTCAGTTCATCGTAAATAAAGTTATCTACGTGGAATGAAAAGGAATGACCCCACTGCGAAAGAGTTCCGCCTGGTTCACACGCGTAAGCAAGAGCATGCACATGCAAAGCTGAAACAAAAGATTAAACAAAGGAGGTATTCCTGAGGGACAACGCCAACATAAGAACAGGCACACGACATACAGTAATCACAAACACAAGCACAAGAATAAGAGATGGACAAATAAGAAAACAAAGGTTCTTTTGTCTTGTACTTGTTCTTGCAGCTGTTTGAGCTCAGTTCACACCTAACTTTTACTTGGATTTGCGCTTGCGCTTTTGTGAGTGTCACTGGTGTGAACCAGGCTCATAGTGTGAAGACAACCTACGCGCTCAGCCCCTTCAAGCGAATGGAAAATGCTTACAGGAACAAATGCTTACAGAACCTTTGCCAACTTATCCCATGCTTTAGTTACACCAGCTGTATAAGTAAAGCATGGGATAACGTATGCAAACAGACAATCATTGATGCCTTCGATTTTCTTGGAATATCAAACAATCTGGACATCACAGATGATCAAGGTCACGATAAACTTCCTTCGCTTCACGACCCCAACTTATATGGAGAACTTCGAAACTTACTGTCAAGAAAAGGACTAGTTTATGGTTAGAGAATACGTTCATTTATGACATCATGATTTTGTTGGCAAAATTAGGATCAAATCAGGTGGCCTACGATTTACCTGAAACCTCCCGCTTGGAGAAGCCTGAGAAGAGAGAGAGAGAGAGAGAGAGAGAGAGAGAGAGAGAGAGAGAGAGAGGTTCCCGGAGGGGCACTTTAGCTGGTTAATTACGACATATAATTGCATCAATACATAAACAAAGCTACGAGCCATGCTATTTGGCATCTCTAGTCACCTTACGAGTAAATGTACTCCACGTAATTCCCGCCCTCATTGCAGGCTAATGACCATCGAGGAGCTCAGTGCCCTCGCTCCACAATCGTCAAGCCAACGCCATCGTCACATAGATCGTCATAGTCGTCGCGATCGTCATCCACCTTGTCATTGTTAATCCTTCTACAGTACTGACCGTTTTTGTAGTCTAATTAACAAATATAAAGTTGCTTCAATGTCCTTCTAAATTTAAAATTTCCTCTTTTACAAAGGAGGAAAAAATGAGCCACTTAAGTACGACGTCGCCTTACTCTGTTCTTAACACCATGCAAAATACTTACCATTAATTGCCTCCAGTCAACTCATTTTCTAACTTGTTAACTGATATTTCTTTTATAATTATAATTGTATGTCTCGATTACTTGCGTGGTGATTTTTCAATACTTCTGCAAATGGTTTTCCTATTTTCTGCGTGGTATCCCTGATTAATAACAAATAATGCAGAACAATATCAACGGAAATAAGACTTACCGATGAATTACTTTCTTTTTGTGAACAAAGACCAAAGCCTCCAGAATTTGACCTAGCCATTTCTTTATAATCTGGAATATGAAAACAGCAATAGTGCTCAGCGGTTCGACTATCATTTCACATCTCGATAGCGCATGCTTCTCATGTACAAGCTCAGGAAACTTCCTGAAACTCCGACAAAAATCGAGCCTGTAACCTGATCGCTAGTAAGAAGCTCTAACCTTTGAGCTGCATGGACTTAGATCACTGAGCAAAGGTTCCTTGTTATACTGACTCATAATTGTCAAGTGTTCTGCTAACTGAAGCCTCGACAACTCGGGGTTCAGTCGGTGAGGGGCCCAGAAACGTTTCGCTCATAGCTTTATGGCATTGGAAGTAGGTCTATCATTTTAGAAGCAACCACAGTTAAGATTTACCCAAACCAAGGTACCGTATGCCATTCAATATCGTTTAACACGACAATGTCTTTATATTTGAGTATTTCTGGTAAATCAACTGGACTCACAAATTATTTATCCTTCCTCTACCTCTGTTTTATGAAAAACACAAAACCAATATTTTATTCCCTGTAACAGTGAGCCATTGATCAATGAACTCAATTAATACATTTGACGGGAAAAAAAAGAAACGGAATCCTATTGCACGATATCACAAAATGGATGGCTATAAAAAAAGTCAAAGATTGGTTTTAAAAAATCGGACCAAAGTCTAAAAACAAAAAAAAAAACCCAAAAACAAAAAAATAAAAAACAGCCATCACAAATTTCGAACCGAGATGCTCCATATCAGAATCATGTGTGCATGCCACTTCACCGCGATTACACAATCAGTGCCGGAAAACATAATATGTACTACAGATTTCATTGGCAGTCAAAAAGAATCGATCACACAGAAGCTAAAGATGGTGACGCCATAAACATTGTGACAAATCTTATCATGACAAGTAATTACACCGAAAACAAACAGAAAACAAATCTTAATATTTAGTGGCTCCTCCACAAGCTTTGATCACTGCTTTACACCTTCGAGGCATGCTATTTATTAAAATAATTAGCTTATCTAATGGAAAGCCTTGTTATGCAGCTTTTACAGCACTCCAAAGTTCTGTGACATTGGTAGGGTTTTGCTCTTGGATCGTTGTCTTAAGTTGGTCCCATAGATTCTCAATAGGGTTGAGATTCGGGTGACTGTGCTGGCCATTCCACAAAAGTTATGCCCTCTTTCTTAAACCATCCTTTGACAAAGCGGGAAATGTGACAAGTTGCATCGTCATGCTGGAATATCCAACCATCTGGTATGGTCAGCATGTGTGTGGTTGGAATAAGCGAATTTTCTAGGAGATCAATGTATCGTCCTCCATTGAGCTTTCCATCTATCTTAGAAAGACAGCCAACACCCCTTGCATTGATGCAGCCACATACCAGGATGCCACCACCTCCATGTTTGACAGTTGTCTGAATGCAGCTTCCCTTCAGTTCTCCGCCAACCATTCTTCTGACATACACACGCCCATCACTCCTATGAAGAAGAAACCTTGATTCATCGCTGAAGATAACTTGGGACCACTGTTCAGCTCTCCAATCTTTGTGTGCTTGTGCAAACTGTAATCGAGATTTCTTATGGCGAGCAGTAAGCCTAGGCTTCTTTCTGGGCTTGCAGCCCTTTAGACCAGCCTCTCTAAGCCTTCTTTGGGTGGTGAAAACCGAGACATTGACACCACGTTCAATTAGCATCTCAGCTTTTATTTACGGTGCAGTCTTGTAGCGATTTGACTAGCTTTTCCTTACCATGAGCCTGTCCTCCCTCTTAGATGTCTTTCGTTTCCGTCCAGGGATCTTGCCATCTTTCACACTACCAGGGAGTCTCTTCTTTTTGAAGATTTCACTGACACTGCTTTGATTACAACCCACACGAGCAGCAAGTTCACGTTGTGTGTAGCCTTCTTCGGATAATGCCAGCACTTTTCCTCGATCTTCCAAACTGATTCTTCTCTTTGGACTCATTACTCCGTATCTTCCAATTTGTGACAGGCCAACAACCCTTTCTTGTAAGACTTGAAATTCATTTAGCGTGTGCTATAAAATACTTTAAAAACAGAATATCTCTACAAATATTATGGAACACATCTCAATCTATCCAAAACATTCATTACTATAACCCTGAAGGCTGTTGGTGTACAATGTACTTCTTGTCTGCCTATGTAAGCAGAAAGTAACATAAATCTCAACATGATCGATTCTTTTTGACAGCCAGTGTACGTGTGCGGTAGTTATGAAACCTGATTTACACAGCAACTAATTCAGGTACAGCACCCCTAAAAATTGGTACCTGTTCTTAAAATTTAGAGCTCGGAGCCTTCAATTTCGTTTGTGTGAATGGGAACGGAGTGGGCGCAGGCGTCTAACAATGTGGGGATAACGAGAAGAACTATTTCGGTAGTCTCAGGTAGTCAGTTGGGTATGCCGTACCAGAAATATTTTGAAACAAAAATTTGCAAGGAAGGCCTAACGCGAATAAAGCTTAATACAAAATAAAACAAACTTCACAATGCGGTGGTGTGACGATGTCTGACGAGGCAAGCAAATATATGGTAAAGTAGGTGATGTAGGATAAGACAGGCAGGAAATATATCTCCCTTTCCGTTACACATTTATAATATCCTTGTTCCTTTGTGAAATAGCAACACAAAATAGCACATGCTTCGTTGCCGTCTGGTATCGTGCAGGAAGAGAGTTTGACCGCCTGTTTCGTCTACGTAAACGACTACCAGTCCTTCCAAATGAATTTTTAGTCCACTAATGGACGTGAATAACTTTAATGTGATACAACGTTTCTGGCCATTGAGAAATATCGTATTTTATCACACGTAAAAGATGTCATATTTTTGCTTATGAAGATACCATATTTTTACATGTAAAGATATTGGTCCAACCATCCAATGAAAAGCCCGTAGGATATTTTATTGGCTCAATCAGATCCAATGTTTTATAATTCGTATCTCAGTGGCGGTTTGTTGATTTCAGTTTGTTTGGCGGAAGTTCATTTTCTGAAAAAAGCACAAGTTTTTTTTTTTGAGAGCAAAATCAGACAAAAAAAATTTCCAAATGGCAGATCCTCATTTTACACGCGCGCCCATCTATTATTTTCTATTTCCTGTTTGTTTTCTACATAGTCCTAACAACACTTTCGACTTCGCCTCAAGTATTCCCGCGTTCATACAACAATTTGGCCCTTATAAAGTACATTGTCAACTCGCACAAGAAAACAGTTTCTGGGCGATTGTGAGGTGGGAGAAGGACATCCAGGGTGCGTTATAACAATAGTGACGACACTTTTTTAGCCCTGCTGGTCATTCTATTCCGATATGAAGTCAATCAGCCGTGTCGCAAGACTACTTTAAAATACTAACCTTCAACCTAGCCAATAATGTATACTTATGAGCCAAGTGTGAGGTCCGTACAGGAAAGTATTTGCTTCAGGTTTTTGAAGACAAATACTTTCCAAAACTGACCGAGCTAACAAGGTTAATAACGAATTATTATATGGCTTTTTTGGTTTGTTTCCTTTCCCATCTTTAACCGAGTTTTCCGTACAGGATGCTGCTGTTCACCTTACTTCGTAACTTATTCGTCTTGCTTACACCAGTTAATCATTCGATCATTTGGCGTACTTTTTTGTACAATTAGATTTGAACAAAAGCATTAATAGTGTTCCAGCACATTTTATTACTTGGTAGTTTTCATTGCAGATGTCTTCATTCTTCTTAAATTTCATCCCAATCAGCCCGAAGATTTTCCCGCCAAAACCTACTGATCCGCAGTAAGAAGCGCATGGGAACGGTCCAAGATCGTAAACTATCGGACCATTAAGCAATGCTCAATTTTGCGCACGGACCGAAAAACGAGCTCAGCCATATAATAATCAATAGATGTCCATCACAGAAACCTGGAGTGCTTTAATAGTGCAGTGGCGTAGGCAAAGGGAGGCAAAGAGGGAACGGTTGCCCCACAATCGTCTCCAAGGCCACCCTCGAGAAAATGTTAAATCCGCAGAGAAACTTATGGGGAAAGGGGTTATGCTGATGTGGCATGGTCAGGTGAGTTAACACGCAGTCCAATTTTTAACATAACCATTGTTAACTTATAACCAAAACTCGACAACATGACAAAGTTCTCAATTTATATGATAAATTTTCAGTTCATTCTACTTTAGAGATTAATATTAACAATTAATTCAAATATTCTACGCCCAATTCATTTTTCAGGGGGGTCTAAAATATTTTAGTAAGAACTGCCGCCCCCCTAAAAGTCGGACACTAGCTACGCCACAACATTAGTGACGTTGCAGTCGGCAGTTCTTAACGAAATCAATGTGTTGCAAAAACGAAAATTCGTTACAAATCTTTCTCAAACGGTATGTGGCATGCATTAACTTTTTGAGTGACATTTCTGGTCTTAAAATCGCTGCTAAAAAACTATTCAGTGTAACATCACCAAAATTCGAGAAGGTCGCAGGCCAAAACTCAGGGATGGACTCCAAAATTTATGCACCCTAAACTTTGTCCTGTAAACCGGGCTAAATACCTTAATTAACATAGGAAATTAATGGCGCAATTTAATAACGCATTAGTTTGAAAATTTCGCGTAAATTTCATTAAGTGACGACAAATTTAATAAAATAGTTTAATAATTATTTTACTTAACAATATTCGTTAGTTAGATGGATCTATAATTCACGTTTTGGTAACTTAGTGCATCTTTAATTTCCAGCTATCAGTAATAACGCATGTCGAACATGTCATGAAAAAAAAAAGTCCTGGATTCGAATTGAGGCTCTTTTCTTTTTGACGACTATTTTTGCGCGAATCAATGGAAAAAATTTACTCGCAAAAATGTCGAATCAATTTCTTTTTTTATGGAGATTGCGTGAAGAAGTGGAACAAAAGTGGAAAACCGTCATAAATATTCCGAAGACAATGCAAGAGATTAAGAACATCAATACACAACGATTAACTAAACATTAACTAAACATACTGAAAAAATTCAAAACCGAGTTATGACGATTATATTGCAAGAAGGAAAAGAAATTTTTTCTCAAGAAATGCGCAGAGATTTAAAACTTTTATCCTTGTTTAATCGGAGACAGTTTTTTTGATTTCTTTTAATTTTTAAAATTTTAAATACTTTGGAGTGTCCTCAGCAATTGAGAAGTGCTTTTAGATTACGGAGCACCATTCAAAATAGAGAACTCCGTGATAAAACAAGATTAAATCTCCCAAAAGTAAACAGTAAAATGGGTCGAACTACGTTTAGGTATGCAGGAGGGAAGGATTGAAATTCGTTGCCTTTGCACCATAAGGAAATTGCCTCTTTAAATATTTTTAAGCAAATATTTTTGAACTACCTTTTGGATTGTGATGAAAAACTTCACAATTGTAGTTTATAGTGTAATTTACTTAAATATTTGTAAATACTAATTTTTAACATAATTGTTGTTGATAGTGTAATTTATTAGGATTATCTATTAATTTTAAATACTGTTCATCCAAGTAATACCAGTTTTATTAAGCTGAAAGGATCTAACAGTTTAAATAAAAAATCAACGATTCAAAAAATAAAAAGCGGCACTGTCTGCTTACCATTTCGTCAATGAATTCTTGTTTTAATCTTTTCTGTTTTAAGACTTTGTCCAAGTCACCTTTGCAAAAACAAATTGAAAATAATTCTTATAAAATTCAAAAAAAAATTAGAAAATAATTCTTATCATTAATCTTAATTCTTCTCGTTCTTATGTTTAGCGTCATGAAATTCACCTTTATTTTTTATTATTTTCATCATTATTTTCATCTTTAAGGTACAGTAGCTCTCTTACAGTTTCTATTTGCACACGTTGCTATTATGGGGATTTCCACCTTCAAAATAATTTCACGTTTAGCATGGAGTATGCCTTACTGAAGAAGATTGTATCATAAAACGTAAGGTATATGTCAAATTTCAAAGTTATCTGCTATTACCATGATAACTTAAGGCCTTACGCGTTGGATCGTTGTTAGGCTAGACTACCGTTTTAGGTGCAAATGACGCCATCACAAAAACATAATCGCCATCAAAATATGGTGTACGAGTTTGATGCTAAGTATAGCGTTTTATTTAGTAAACAAATCGTTTTAGACAACTTTTAGGGTTAGGGTTAGTGTTTGGGTTACAAGAAATATCCATAAAGTCTTTTAAAAATTGTTATCTACGGCAGTCTAGTGGTTGTTTAGAGGACACAATCCAAGACGAATTTCGGATTAGGATTTGGGTTTTGAGTGAAGATTAGTATCAACAACAACTTTGACAAACGTTTAGGATTAGGGTTAGGTTAGTGTTGGAGTTTGGATTAGAACTAATGTTGATAAAATTGTTTTAAATATTGTAATTCATTGTCATTTAGACGCAACCGAATTAAGCTCTTCCTCGCAACCGAGCGATGGCGTCATTTGCGCCTGCTAAACTGCGGTCGTCCGCTTTGCTATAAATTCATGACTATTACAGGCAAAACACCATAGCATTGCAGTTTCCTTCGGTGAGTTGTTCTGAAAATTGGTATCTGGATAGATATTTCAATGCCGAGTAATCTGGTAGAATAATAGGGTGGGATGGTCGAGTCAGATTTTTTGCAATAAGCTCAGAGGATTTAACATAGTTTGGTTCAATAAAATATATTAAAAGTAAGACATGCTTGCACGCTTACTCATAACAAAAATAAAATCAGACAACGTTCTCTTCTGAAATGGCAATTCTCGCCTAACAAATCAATAGCCAACGTTCTGAAAATTCTCCAGCAAGAAATGCCTAAGCACTTTAATTCTTTCAAACTTAAGATCATTTTCTAGATATACATTACGCGTGTGGGAGCTTGGAGATATCACAGATCACAGATAAACGTTCATGAAGTTCATAGCTCAGGAAAAACGATTTCTGATCCCCTAGTTGGGGATCACATTAGTAATCTTCTGATGACCGGTGAGACATTCTATGCCATTGAACTACTGAGACTGAGATGGCAAACTAAGGTGAAAGTTAAGCCGGTTTGACATATCTGCAGTTTATGCGGCAGACACGATGTGTTAAAAAATATATTCATTGGATATATGTTAGAGATACCAGGATCACGAATTACAGATGAATGTTCATCAAGCACATACTTCAGAAAAACAATTCCTGAGCCCCAGACCGGGATCAAACCGGAAATCTTCTGATGACCGGTGAGACGCTCAAAGCATTGAGCTACCACGACTCAGATGGCGAACTAAGCTGAAAGTTTCACATGTGCACTGACTATGAATCTCCCACGATATGTAAATGATGATATTCATACTTATATCTTACACATGTGGGTCTATTTTAAACTGAATCTGTTAAGAATAGAGAGATAGATAGGATTAATAGTATTAGTGTAATTTTATGTTACCCAGTTTGTAGTACTCCATAACAATGCAAACGAACATAGCTGATTCCTAAAACCAAAATTAAAAGGATGAAGATATGTTGATACAATGCGATAGTATTGTCGTGATAAACTTATATAGCCTGAAATGCAGTTCCCCAAGCTAACTCCGAAAAATAATATTAAAAAGGTAAATTACAAATGCAAATAATGGACCAAAAATAGTCTCTAAGATGCCAATGAAACGTTTCAGGTAACAGATAATAAATGTGAAGGAGTATTTGATCTAACTTTCTCGAACTCTTTATTGATTCGCAGTGGCTTTGCCTCGGTTAATTTATTGGGGGGCCAAGATTGTGGCACACCCTGAGGTCTCACAGATTTTTATTGATGAAATTTATCCAGTCCGCATTTCCATACAAAAGTCGTTGATCAAAGTGGCAATTTACGAAATTTATGGTATGAAATGGGGGGTCAACCCCCCAGATTTACGTTTAGGGGGACCATGGCCCCCTGGCCCCCTTCGCGACGTCTAAGCTGATTCGTAAACCAAAGACAAAATAAACTAACTTTTAATCAGAGTTTTGAAATTGGAAGAACTTTCTTTAAGGGAGGAGGCGGATTGTGAATGTCTCCCAAGGAAAAGCGAGGCTGACTAAACTGAAGGAAATTTTCATTTCAAGTAGTTTTGAAACTTTAGCAGCTCATCGTATCATTCAAGAACATATGCCAAAACACATTTAATATAACAATAGAATTGTAAAGATGCTGCATAAAAATTTTTTAGACGTCTGTTCAAAAACTTGACGTCGGACATTACCGGGATTTCAAAGCGCGCGTGCATTAAAAAAGCAATCAAACTTTAAAATCCCAGCAACTCTGATAAATAAAACTCAGATCATTTCGCTTAATTATACGATTCGCTTAATTAACTCTTCATCAATTTTTAATGCCTTCTTGGTAATTATTACCTCCTTATCCCACGTAACGAAAAATTCTTTATAACCACAAACGTATGGATGCCGTAGATCCTGCAAAGCCATGGCCTAAAATATTGCGAAAACATCAGTGAAAATACAACAATATCAATCAATAATAAACACATGCAACATAAACCAAAGACAAAAAAATGTACGCAATTTCTCGCTTTCAAAATTTTTTAAAGGTAGGCAGAAGGGATGGTATACACATGGTTAAAACACAAAAAATGACAAATAATACTTGGGTTGTTTATGCAGAATATATGATAACAGATTAAATAATATACATGAAAAAAAATTTCTCGATTCTGATTGGCTACGAACACTGTAATTTCAGGGTAGCACAGTGCAGACAAAAAGATAATACAGTAATTTCCCGTGATTTATCTTTGTTGGCACTGTACTACTTTTTTCATGTATATTATTAATTGATAATAGCATAACTTCTCGTGCAATTTGGAAAAACACTCACTCTTATGTATATGTACTCTATGTATATGTATGTATATACATATACATACATATACATATACACACATATACATACATATACATACTTATACATACATAGGTATACATACATAAACATCATATACCAGTACATACATGTACATGCATGTACACACACACACACACACACATATATATATATACATATATATATATACATACATACATATATACGTACATACATAAATTCATACATACATACATACATACATACATACATACATATATACATACATACATACTGTATATATATATATATATATATATATAGTGAGGTTTTGCTTAAGAGTATATGGTTGCTACTCCGAGTTTCACGCGGATGTCACGCGGATTTCACGCGGATCCAGTTGCCTAAAGATCGCATCCGCGTGAAACTCGGAGTAGCAACCATATACTCTTAAGCAAAACCTCACTACATTTAAGCTCTGCCCCATATGGTATCGAGCACTCTTGGATCCATCGTAAACATCATCTCAGTTATATATATATATATATATATATATATATACAGGGTGTCCCAAAAAATGTATACACACTTTGAATGATTATAAATACAATGTTTATCAAGACATATCAAAGTTTTATAACCCATGTTAAAGACGACAAGTGTAGAATTTTTTGAGTTATCGCAGGTGTTCGAACTGATGACCGTTCTGGTCCAGGCACTGCTGATAACACGGACAGATGGAATTGCAAACATTACCAATTATGATCATTTCATTTGGTATTTGGGTGCATTCTCTTTCAATTGCTGCTCTCAACTCATTGATAGTTACAGGTTTTGTGCTAAAAACCTTATCTTTGACGTATCCCCATAAAAAAAGTCCACAGGCGTGAGGTCAGGTGAATGTGGGGGAATTCAATGCTATATCTTCACCCAATCCATCTGTTCGGCAGGTTTTTGTAAGTTAGGCTCTCATATCACGATGGTAGTGGGAAGGTGCTCCATCTTGCTGGAAATAAAACTCCTCATCTCCAAATTGCTCACGAATGCGTGGCATTCGAAAGAAAGTTTGTTATAGTGAGTTATCATCATTCAAAGTGTGTATACATTTTTTTGGGACACCCTGTATATATATACATGTATATGAGGAAAAGACAAAAGAAAGTCATAAGCGTGTCGGATCTATATATGTGATAAAGATACATGTGCCTTTATATGCGAAGAAGAAGTTCAATTTTTTCTGCTTACGAATGATAAATTTCCAAACTTTCTTCGCGAACTAGCGTATTAAGAAGTGAATTTCATAAGAAATTTTAAAAACTCGCAGTTTGTGCTTTATCGGATCTAAAACACTCGGTTATCGCCTCGTGTTTTAAATCTCGATAAAGCACTCCTGTTCGGTTTTTAAATATTGCATATAACACATAACACATGAAAAATTTAAGAACACTGAAATTAACGCTTTTAGCAGCTTTTTCATATTCATTGTTGCTTCATATGGTAATGTTGATGTTTTCCGAATAGATCTTCTAATTATCCAATTATTGCAATTTTTCAAATTTTGGAGGGAGCTGCACTCCTCAAAAATTCCTTTCTCTATTGCGCAGGACTGCACTTCTTGCTGGTTATTACTTGTGCTCAATTTGTAACAGTAGCAAGAAAATGTAAAGTAACCGACACGAACAGTGTTTCGGCCCAACCGCGTCGTCAGTGCAACATTCTTGGGAGAATCAAGATGGCCTTAACATAGGTTCAAGGTTATAGAGCAAATTCGTTCTTTTTTTATGGTAAGCTGGATGTTTGACACTGCCCCATTAAGAAGCGCCCTGTGGTCTCACACTTTTAACCCTTTAACGCCCAGTGTCCTGTGTACAAGACACAACTAAAACAAAAGAGAAATGGAATACACAAAGGAAAAATAAAAACAGAATCAACAAAAGAGAAAATGGTACTAAAGTAATTGTTCTGTATCGTCATTTCCTGTAGTATGCTATGTTATAAAACAAATGGATCACGCTTTTATGTGCTTACTCAAGCTACTGATCCACTTGCAACTCCCCCGACACCCCACGTGCATCTCACCAAGCAATTTAAAGGATAAGTCATTTCTCAAGTACAAAGACTACAGTCTTTGCCATTCTGTGGTTTGTATTTTAAAAGCGACTTAAATCCTTGTTCTGCGGGACCCTTACATCAAAGACACAGTAGCCCCTTGCTTAACTTGAATACGTAGTGAAACTTTTCGCAAACCCAAATTAAGGATAGTTTCCTGGGTCTTTGACTTACATGTACTGTATAGAGCGATTTACTCCTGGCTAACTCAAACAATATTTTAGGTCTCTTCTTGCAATTTTCAAGGTAATTAACCCCAGTTAAGTGAGTGTTAACTAACGGTAATAGCCAATAATGGCCACGACGTCATGAAGAATTTATTTCGACGAATTCCAGATACAAAATTTATAGCCTACTGACAGATTTTGCAACTAGAACAACGAAATAGTAAAAGAAAGAGCCAACAAAAAAAAAACCTTGACCAGCCGACAACTTCAAAAAATATAAGAGAAAGCAAATTCCAAAAACCAAGGCCATCTTTGAAATAGTGATATTTCAAGGAGAAAATCTTTTCAATTCCTGTTTAAAGAAAATCCGTCGCTGTTTGAAACAACCTGTCAAATTTGTTGTCTTATGCAACACTAAAAAGGTCTCATATTTTATTTCTAACAAAGACAAAATTCCAGATTTGTCTCGAAACAATGTCATTTACCAGATTACATGCCCTGGTTGCGCCAAATCTTACATCGGAAAGACCGACCGTTGTTTACAAAAACGTCTATCTGAACATGCCACTCAACACAACACAAGTGCAGTTGCACAACACTTTCTTCAATGTGAAGACGCACACTTCATTGTTGACCTATGCAAACAATATGACAGACTAAACGATATTCCTTTTTCTTTTGACGCTACTTCATCCATGCACAACCTCATTTTTAACAACTATAAGATCCTTTACTCTAATTATTCTATTAATCCTAATCAACTTTTATTTATGGAAGCTCTACATATTAAGTATCTGAAACCACAATTAAACTCTGGTCTTAAAGCTAGCAAAGAACCTCTCACTCTTTATTTAGTTCTTTTTAGTTTATCCATAATTTATATATCGACATCTTGAAATTTCATCCTGAGGCGTCAACACTTGTCACTTACACTGACACATCAATCATTTGTAAATAGAGTAGGCGTTCCCTCAACTCTTCATTAATTATGTAATCACTTTTCCCATGTATATATAAACCTTAGGTTATCTTATGTTAGTTCACTTGGTCTGAAGATGATTTTGCAATAAAATCGAAATATCACCATTTCACAGTTTTCATCTTTTGTTAACTTAAATCTTAAGTTCAAAGATGGCGTTGGTTTTCGGAAAGAGCCAACAAGCCTACACTTTATCATAATACTTACTTCCTTAAATGCTTTATTGGCTTCGCTTTCGTCATTACATTCGACCTGCATAAGAATAGGACGTAAATAACATATACATGTCTTGTCTTGTCCTTTTATATATGTATAGGTAGATAGATAGATAGATAGATAGATAGATAGATAGATAGATAGATAGATAGATAGATAGACAGATAGACAGATAGACAGATAGACAGACAGATAGACAGATAGACAGATAGACAGAAAGACAGACAGACAAACAGGCAAACAGATGGACTGATAGACAGACAGACTGATGGACAGATAGACAGACAGACTGATCGGTTGATTCACATTTATTTAACCATGGTAGTTACACCAATTCTAAATTTTACTATAAAAAATAAAATTGCTTTACTTGTAAGCCGTGTTATATCATATCAGTCAATTCAGTTGTCGAAGGCGAAAACGACGCTTTCTAAATTCTTTTTAAATGTTTTTAAGTTCGGTGACATTTTGACATCTCTTGACGGGGAGTTCCATAGCTTTGCTCCTCTGAACATGAAGCTTTTTTTGATGTACTCCGATTCTGGTTGAGGAAGTGACAGACTTACTTCATGATTTCTTAAACTATGACAGTGGACATCTTTTGTTTGCATAAACCACTCGAATAAATATGTACGACTTAGACTACTTAGTGCTTTAAATATCACGATAGATTCATGTTTAGAGGGCCCAATGGAGAGTTTCGCCCAATTTAATTGTCCCAAGATTTTACGGGAACATACACTTTAGTCACTACTTGCTATAACTCTACCATCCCGATTCTGGAATTTGTGAATTTTATCTGACAATCATTCAGAAATGTTAGTTCAAACTTTATCACAATAATCAAACTGAGGCTAAAATGGAGACGTATATATGTAAGTCATTAAGTCTCTATTGGCAAATGGCTTAATCTGCTTAACAGATAGATAGATAGATAGATAGATAGATAGATAGATAGATAGATAGATAGATAGATAGATAGATAGATAGATAGATAGATAGATAGATAGATAGATAGATAGATAGATATAGAGAGAGAGAGAGATAGAGAGAGAGAGAGAGATAGAGAGAGAGAGAGAGAGAGAGAGAGAGAGAGAGAGAGAGAGAGAGAAGTAGATAGGTGGATAGATGGATGGATGGATAGGCAGATAGACAGACAGACAGACAGGTAGATAGGATACATCCTATACATTGAGCTACCAAGACTCAGGTGGTGAGTTTAGATACAGATTCAGGATATGTGATGGCTTTGCAATGTTAAGTACAAAATGCATGTCGGAGCTTGGCGATGTCACTGACAATAGGTGGACGTTCGCAAAACTAAAACTCTAAGAAAAACGATTTCTGATTCCAAAACTGGGATCTAACAGGGATTCTTCTGATCGCCATTAAGATGCTCTATTTCTAACTATTGACCACCGAGACTCGACAAGTTGAGGCGCAGTTACGACTTACTTACATTGTACGGGGCATTCATAATTTTACAGTCGACAAACCAAACAAATTTTATGAAACGAAATATTGCCTGTTCAGGATTAAGGCGAAACCGGAATACTGGATGTCGATTTGGTATTCTAGCACTGTATCTGAGTGTTCCCGTCAACTTTAACCAGTGAAAGACGCAAGCCTTGCGTCTTTCACTGGTTACAGTTGGCACTGGTAATCAAGATATTTAATCTATTTCGACTGTTTGTAGTTGTTTTAATTTACAATAAAATCTCTTTAAATTTTGAAAAAGGTTTCAAAGATTTCTACCAGGGAAGGTAGAAAACTCGATAACGATTCACGAGGAAAACACAAAGGAAAATATAACCATGTCGTGCCTGTACATGTGATATACATCCTCCTCACTTTGTGGCAGATTTCTAAAGAAGACTAATTAAATCTTATCAGGGTTGCAGTTTTTGTAATATTTACTGTTCATTACATTCCAAAGCCAGACCTGGTGACTATGAAACTAAACCCTGCTATACCATACATACATACATACATACATGCTTTATTATCTTTCCCCAAAGAGGCTTTTCAAAGGTAAGGGGCCTTATTACTTATCGTAATACCTATATCCGTATCAAAAATGGAGAGCAGCGTTGGCAATTTTGAACGAAGTAGAAAAAGTTTAAAGGTTGTCACTCTGCTGAAAATGAGAGAGCTATGCACTTATATTTTAAGTGGGAGTCTTTCATCAGTGTAAAATTGTCTTAATCGTTAATTGCAAGTACCTTGTTCTCTCATTTTTTGGCAAAGGTTTTGGTTGATAGTCACAGGTAATATGTAGTATGATACACATCACAAAAAATGCAATCCTGATAAAAATTAATACGTTATCTTTACAAATCATCTACAAAGTGAGGCAGATCTGTTTCAGATACAGTATATACTAGATACAACATGGTTATACCGTATTTGCTTTCCTCGTGAATTATTGAGTCTTAGAAAAATATACAGAAAAATCACAATTTTCCATCTATCCACCTGTCCATCCATTCATCCATCCGTCCATCCATTCATCCATCCATCCATCCGTCCATCCATCTGTCCATCCATCTGTCCATCCATCTGTCTGTCCATCTTTTGTCCAAATGATGCAGAATAGTCTGCCTAGCACTAACAAGATTATCTTTGAGATCTATAAGTCTATAAAAAGACACAAACTGTGCCAATGGAAAAACTTCTCATATCTTTGGTGTACTAGTCATTATTTACAGGCCTTTTCATTTGACGCGTGCCATCGCACGCTCACGCGTTGGCACACGCGCAAATCAAACTGCGCATGCTACTTGTCGCACGCGTAAAAGTCATCTTCATGTCTGCTTGGTCTCCTTGCCTATGAGGTGAAACAGACAATTGCACCTACTTAGAACTCCGCAGGCATCATCGACAATATTTTTTAAAATCTATCAAGCTCGTTTTAGGCTGACAGAAGATCAGGGCATTTTTTCTCTCTCGTTCGATTTTTTGAAGGGGAAGCGTTAAAATCTGCCAAACACGGGAAATTAGTTCGCATCAGTTTTGAAAAGATGCGTCGTCTGAACAACCACAACTGGTTGAAAGCGAGTGATGCCGGAAAAAAGCGTATAAAAGCCAATCTGTCCACGTTTTTAGACCACCGAATGGAAGATTTTGAGGACAGAGTATAAGCGATGATGGGTTTCTGCGTCCCAAAAAACTGAATGAATAAAATGATTGTGGAAAAGACGCTAATACCAGTTTTGCCAATCATTTCCGAGCAACATTACCATCCCCAAGATACGACTCCACTAAGGTTCTCAACGAATTGTGAATGTTACGAAATTACGTTAGCGTTTTGCATAGGAACGCAGAAGCTAAAAATCTTTGGCCAAAGTTTATTAATCTTAGAAGACGCGAGTATTCAACGGGTGCTTTTCAATGAACCATAGGAGAATGGAGTTAATTTTAATAAGTTTGGCAAATGACAAAAACTTGAATGATGTAGAGAGAAATGAAATTGTCGAGACAACAATCGACATTTATCTAAAAAAAAACAAAGAAGAAAAACTAAACATTTAGAAATTGAACCTCCGAGTAACGTTATACTGTTGGAATCAGAAGTGGGCAGCGGTCAATGCGTGAAGAATAGCGCAATTAGTGCAGATAATTCTAAAGATTCTGATGTTTTTCACGATTCTAAGCACGATCCTTTTGATTCAGAAAGTGACGAAGATGATTAAAATAAAAATAAACCGTTTGAATAAATAGCATTGTTTGTAAATTTTTCTTTTGTTGTAGTTTTGAATGTGTTTTGATTGACTGTTAAAGTGCAGACAGTAACCTTAGTAACCTATGTAAAATAATTGTTTTCGAAAACAAAATTCTTTTTGTGGTATTTCCAGGTCATAACGGACCAGT
Organism: Heliopora coerulea; assembly: GCA_030142905.1. NCBI lineage: Eukaryota > Metazoa > Cnidaria > Anthozoa > Scleralcyonacea > Helioporidae > Heliopora > Heliopora coerulea. Next base: position 268,738 of record JASJOG010000097.1, read on the forward strand.
TTAAACACCCGCGCGATTCGCACGAGCAAGTTGATTTACGCGTGCCAATCACCACACGCGAGCCGATTTGCTCACGAAAAGGCCTGAAAAAATAGGGTTAAACTTGTTAATAATACAATACACTCCAGAAAGAGAAGACTAAAAAAGCCAATTTCACTTAATAGTTTTTCAAAGGTGTCAACTATGAAGGTAAATTGTTCACATCCCTCTTCAATTAAATAAGGAAGTTGTTCAGTTGGTACTTGGCAATTTTACTGGTACTTTAATGCCTAGTCAAATTCACCGTTACATCCACCAATTGTTACTGTAGTTAACTGACACAGAGTGCTTTTACTGACTATGTCTCTAACTGTATGAAATTTTTACCTCTGAAATGGATGAAAAATTCCAACAAATCATTTTGTCTTAATGTTTGGATCAAATTGAACTCCTCATAAATGTTCATGAGAAAAAATAAGGGATTTTCTCTGTTAATTTTCCTCTTTTACTTTTGTACCATCAGGATTTGGGAAAAAAAATAAATAAATAAAAAAAATTAAAAAAACCCAGAAATAATCTTAAACAATTTGGTGCATCAGTCAAACTTAGCTCTTTAAATTCCAGATTTTTCTAAAGAAATTCTTGATTTTTCATTCAATTCAACATTCTTTTGAAAATCTGTTGAAATCTAATTTGTATACATTAAATTGTTTAGACATGCACAGTCAGGAGCTAAAGGGTTAACCTTACAACTCACTTCCTTGGAACCCTGTGAGAAACTTGTTAGAAATAGAAACAAAATTAATCTGCTTGGCAGCTTAGCACACTTTAGTTTATATAATCAACTCTGGTTACTATTTATCATTATCTTACAGTGAGGATCTGTAACAGGGTTAAACAGCATAAACAATAGAATAAATGAACATTCATCAATCTCTATCCAAAGAGAAATGATTTCTGAGCCCCAGATGGGGACTGCACCCACAACCTTCTGATAACCAGCGACAGGCCCTAACCATTGAGCTACAAGGACTCAGATGGTGAGCTAAGGTGCAAGTTTGACATATGTGCAACCTAAGCTGAAGCCACTATATGTCAATAAATAAATGTTATTAATGAGATATTATACAACCATGTTTTGGAAATGTGAGAATTTGGACAAATCTTGAATGATAGATGAATTTATTAACATATTGAATGATAAATGAATTCATGAACATTACTAACATATAGTGGCTTCCAGTTAAGTTGCACACATGTTCTGATTGAGTCTTAGTAGCTTAATTGTTAGAGCATCTTACCATTCATCAGAAGGTAGTGAGTTCAATCCCCATCTGGGGTTCAGAGGTTGTTTTTCTGAGAATAGAGCTTGATGAACAGTCATCTATTATACAAGATATTTTCAAGCTCCCACATTTCCAAAATACATCTATCTCAATATCAGAATAGCACTTCTATTTTGCTTATTATGATAAGTCAAAGTTTCAAACTGTCATGTTGTCTAATACTAATATTTAAACTAAGATATTATGCCAAAAAAGGAATCTCTGCAGTCTTTTATGTATTGAAATGGTTTTCCATCTCGAATGAGAAATTTTAGAGTATCTAAAGGCATCTTTAGATATATGTTTTGAAATAAGCCTCTTAGGGACTTGATAGGTCTCGATGGATTTTATGGTTTTCTGGTGAACACTTGTGAGCAAAGCATGTATTTTTTTTCTTAACATCTAATAAATTTAAAAAAAATTACTATATTAGTTTACATTAAAATACATCACAGCAGCAACAAACCTAAATCACTAATTTGTGTAATGAGATAAATGTCTCAGAGGATGTTCTATCAATTATAATAAATAAATTTAACACACTGTTGAAAATTAGTTAAAATGAAACGAAAACTGGTACAGGACAGTGTTCAAACTACCAATGACATAAACACTACTGTAGTTAACAGTTTTCAAAAATGCCATAAGTAATAAATGTAATGAAAGAATCAAACAAATGAGAACACACTAAACTAACAGCCATATGAGGAAGACCAATGGCTACAGAAAATGACTCTGTTTATTTTTATAAGTAATTTGTAGATACTTCCATGTATTTGTTCTTTTAATTGTTTAATTAAAAGAATAAATACATGGAAGTAAATAATATTAATAATTAAGTTAATATTAACAATACATGGAAGTATTTACAAATTACTTAAAATAAATCTGATTACCCCATGCAAAGTTTCAAAGAACAAACCATCTGTTCAACATGCCAATTATCGTACATTAAAACTCCAGTAACAAATGTTTAAAAACCCCAGTTGCATTATTTTAAACAAACGTTCAAGCTTCAAATTCTTCCATTGTTGTCATATCATTTGGCTATCTACTTGCACCGGCTGTACTTTGTATGATGCGCCGCTAATCAATTCGATTTTGTAGAATCCCATATGGTCTAGTGGTTAGGATTCGTGGTTTTCACCCACGCGGCCCGGGTTCGATTCCCGGTATGAGAAGTCGTTTTATTCCAGAGACTCACTGAAAAACACTTCGGTGATGTGAGCTCCCTGGTAAAATAACATTATCATTATCATTTTAAACTGCAGCGTGAGTGCAAAGAAAGTAGTCAAAACCGAATTGAAAATTTATATTTCAAGCATGCTGTTGGTATAGCTGGACCATATCACATAACTCAACTCCGAGTACCTTTTTCAGAACATACGTCCTCCCATCCAACTTGTTTTCGACCAAAAACACTGACCCCTGTGCACCTTTACCGAGTCGCTGTTTCAACTGCAACAACGTAAATAAAATCATTTCACTAAATAAGGGACTATTTTGAGTGGCGGTTAGTGCATTCTGAGGTAAAAATAAACCAAAACATGGTATCGCAAGAAGAAAACTTGGTATTGAGTACCTTATAATTATCCATTTCGCTAACTCTTTAAACAGAACTCGATATTAATCAGTTTGTAAGTCATCGCATCGTGGCATAGTTTGGTTGCCATGACTAATTCTTTTGGATATTTATTTACTAAAGTTAAGGTCCTTAACCAATCACAGAGTTTGTTATATGATTCTTTAGTAACCAGTCGCGACCTGTTGCTAACGTCGTTCGTTCTGAACATTCCATTAGAAAGCGAAGTATTTTCTGATTGTTTTTGGTAAATGCTACCGTTGAATTCGACCGTCACAGGAAATTTCAACCACAGATAACGTAAAAACTTCGGAAAACATTAACAGGGAACTAAAGGCTTTGTATGATGATCTGGTGGCTGTTGTTTCCCGTTGTCATGTTTGAATCTGCGTGGCATAGACCATGTCTTGTATTTGCCCAAGAAAGGGATGATCATGAATGTAATTCTTACGGTGTTTGTTTGCCTGGTGCCGAGGATATTGCTGTTTCACCGCGCACAGTGACGGCTAGCAACACTTGTGGTGATCCGCCCGGCAGATACTGTCAAAAAGGTCCGCCAAGTTCTTGCTTTGTGTGCAACAGCTCTTCTAACGCAAACAGGCATCCGGTTGACTTTATGATCGATCGTGATCGTGGCCGTAGATATGGTACTTCGAATTTAACAAGCTGGTGGCAGTCCCAGACCTGGTGGGAATGGCTCGATATCCACAAGGAAGACCCCTTAGTGGTGAACATCACTCTCTCTTTCAACAAGACATACGTAATAACTGGAGACATTCAGATCAACTTTAGGTCTCCAAAACCGTTAAAAATGGTCATCGAGAAATCTGCTGATTTTGGTAATACCTGGATCCCGTTACAGTACTTTGCAGATAAATGCTCCTCCCGTTTTAATATGAGATCCAGTGCACTGAACTGTTCTACGAATACAGTTTTATGTACTGAGAGATACAGCGATCCGAAACCAGGACCTGTATATTTCAGTTTCCTAAACTGCTACACGAAAGAAAATTTCTGGGAAAAAGAAATACAAAACCTAATTAATGCCACTGACTTGAGGCTGCGATTAGAATATCCTGGGACGGATGGCCTAGAAACCATTAAAACGGAGGAGAGACTAAATCGATATTTTTATGCAATTTCTGACATTCAAGTATTTGGCCGTTGTCAGTGCAATGGCCATGCTCGAAACTGCGAGTTTCCAACGAAAATCTTAAATGGAAAAAGTGTTTATGTAAATGAACCAAAATGCATGTGTGAGCATCATACGACTGGGGTTGACTGTGAAAAATGTGAACCGTTGTACAACAACAAAACCTGGATGCCTGCAACCTCCACAACACAAGCAAATCCATGTGAAAGTGAGTATTATTGTTACTACTTCTACAATTACGAATGCGGTATGCCCTCATCAAAAATACTGCGTTGATTCCTATAGCCCTATGAAGATGGTCATCTTCAGTGGTTTTGTATTTTAGTATCGCCACTGCCAGATAAATTTATTTAGCTACTGAGAAAACCATGTGGTTGGTCCGACGTCAGAAATAGAGAAGGCAATCAAAACTGGTTTTGGTCAACGTCATGTAGGAAACCTACACCAGAATAATGCAAAGAGCACCCACTTGCCAAACATCAAAAAAGGCAACCATCTCCTCTACCTTGTGCTCAACAAAATATTTTTCATTGGCAAATTTGCAAAAGAAAAATTGTTACACTGTTAGTTTAGTAACACTTTACATTTGGGAGCGTGAGAATAAAATGGATTAAAGATCAAATGGTCATCAAGCTTGTTCCTTAGAAAGACAATTTCTGAGCCCCAGGTGGGGATTCCCATAAAGTTAATATCTGTTTTTAAATACTGGTATTAATTTATCTTTTCAAATATCTATATAATCTGCTGCTTCTTGGTGGCATAGCAGTTTATTTAAAACCTCGTTCACTGTAAAAAATTAAGCCACAACTCAGAGACCAGTTATATAGCTCTAGACTAGTTTCCTAATTTCCTGTTTTTGGAGGTAAAGTTGCTGTTTTGATTGCAGATCTGGTTTAGCCAATCTGATTTCATACTCTTCTTGCATTTTATAGTCCAATTGATGTCCTGTACTAATTTAAAAGATTCAATATTTAAACTGACTTGTACATTAATATCATCAGTATATAGTTATTGCTACTGATAATCCAAAAGCACAGGAAGTGGAAAATTATATTTTTACTAAGAATTAATATTGCATACTAATCTGTATCTTACTTTTCAAGTTAAAGTGCAAGTATTAAAGGAGAAAAGTGCAGACATTCGCATGCACCGATTTTACTGTAACATCAGATAGTGACTGTATTTTCATGTTTTCATCAATGTACAATTTTTATATGTATTTGAAAAATAAGTAAAATTCATCAAATATGCAGCTCAAGACAAGTATAACAGTAATTCCAGCAACACATCATTTACATCATGTGACACCAACAGACAAGAATGACAGAGTTAAATCAACTTTTTTATTATTTTTCAATCATTATGGTGATGTTACCTACTAGCAGTAGTTGCTTTCAGAAGGCAAAACAATTATCAGGTGTTTATGCAGCTAATTTGTTTATTCATACTGAGATAAAGATAGCCAATCATTTCAAGCTCATATCCAGCCAATAACAATGTTCAAAATGCATGATGTGTTTAAGGGGTTTATATTTATGTCTCTTTCAAGGATCTGCCAATTCAATGACTTGCTTATTTCCCCAGACAGATATGCATCTGGAAGACCATTTTTGCTGCAAAAATGATCTAATAGTTCTTGATTTTTATGTAACCACGTGCTCTTTTACATTATGCAGGAGAGTCAAGTATAGTATTCCAGGTAACAATGAAAATGCTATTTCATTAATGATCTCTTACTTCTTTAGAATGTGAATGTAATGAACATGCCTCCAGTTGTACCTTCAATAGCAGCCTTGGGCATGGAGTGTGTGACAAGTGTCAAGATAATACTACAGGGTACTTTTGTGAGCAGTGTGAAGACAAGTTTTACAGGAACCTTACCAAACATTTGAATGATTCCAATGTTTGTTTAGGTAAGTTTATGTTAATCTTGGATATAAAGAACTGAAAGCAGTTTATTGTTATGGCATGTCTTGGTTTTAATGGTGTCCCACTATCCCATCATTAGTAAATTTGCTGTTAGCAAATTCCATACTGAAACTGTCCTGCCATGATATTAAATTAAGTTAAAATATTTAAAATATGTCATGTGGCATGCCAGCTAAAATGGAATTAAAAAGTAGTGGCTTTTCAGATTACCTAATTTCATAGTTATTGTGGCTGAATAATGAGCTATCATCACTTGAGAAATTGCCATTGAGAAATTTTCACTGACAATTTAAATTAAATTTAAATTCAACTTGCATGCAAGGCATATTGTATTGTTTCCAACACTTTTACACTTTATAAGATAAACCACTCCATTGGTATCAAAATAAAAATTTATAATTAATAATTTATCTTTTCTCTCCAAAATTGACCAGCAATATCTTCCTCTTGCTCCAAATTACAAATATGTGTTCAAGCCTGGATATATTTTTTTTTTGGTCTGGCTGTCAAAATGACCAGCATCAATCAGATTGTACCTGTCACAAAACAAAATGTACCTGTCACTTAACAGGACTATAATTTGATTGATATTCGTACATTCGCCGTATATTAATAATTGTTATTGTATCCAAGCATTGGTATGGGATATTAAAACTTAAAAGTATGAATGATATATGCACTGCACACAATTTTATTTAAAAGTATTATACATGAAGATTTATACATGTAGTATATGACTACAAAAAGATCATAATCATCAACAATTAATCTATTCTTGAACCATCACATGTCTCTTTGATCAATTTAAATCCTCAAAGTCACAGTAAATCCCCAGGAAGGAAACCTGCAAAACTAGAATCACTATCATCTGAATCAGACAAATGTTTCTCATGTAAGTCATTGTCAGTGGTCAAGTCTTGATCAATATGGCTATCATTGCTAACACTATTTATGTCAGCAGACATGAAAAATGAAGTTAGTTTCTTCGATATGTTGTATATAATTTAACGCTAGAGTGATTACAAACAATCAATGTCCAAGACAGTCGCACTTTGCCATTTTATATTCACCCGCACACTATCTCGCAGGTAACTCGCAAAATTACTCGCAGCAACTCGCGCGCATTCACTAATTTAATATACAAACGAAGAGAGCGATTGATTAAAGACAAATGTTACTAATTGGTTTTGTAATGAAACTGGAAATCAATGTTACCAAAAATCGTTCCGGACAAAGTGACATACATAGTCAAATTTGTGACTGTCAAAACTCTATAAATGACAATTTGTACCGGACAATGTCCGTGACCGGACGCTAATATCCATCCAGGTAAGGAATTTCTTTGCCCAACCAATTCCATGTGAATTAGAATGAGAGGAAGATCAGATAAATGCAGGGACAGTGAAGTACAGTAGGATGGCATTTTACTTTGAAATTACCTCAAATTAGTAAAGGTTTCCTAAAAGCCTTTATTGTTGTTGGAATATAATCACCTTGCTTAGGATACATTTTTAACAATTATAGTTTAGAGTAGCCCGGAAACATATGATTGGGGATCATTAAAAATGCATAGAGGGTATTTGTATGCAAACTTTGATAGCAGGCCCATACATGTATTAGAGAATGGGGGAATGAAGGGAGCAGTCACCCCACCCTTGGGCATAAGGTAAACAATAGTTTTACACCTTACATTAAAGATCTGTTTGACTGGAATCTTCTCAATGAGTTTTTAAAGGTGAGAAGGGGGTCAAAAATCTTCATTTTTTTGTACATATATACTAAATGGAAGGCACATTACCCCACAAAAGCTTCCTCTTTTGGTGTTCATTGGTGCACCTTTGGCTCACCTGATAAAATTTATTACATAGCCTACCCTTAACTTTCTGGCTATGCCCTTGTTTTATAATGAGTGCGACACAAGGGTTTAGATCAAACAATTGGCAGTTAAGATTATTCAATATTTGATACGTCCTGTAAAACAGTTGTTAGCAAACCATTGGTGAGAGAAAGTTGCTGGGTATATAAAGTAAATACTCTTGTATCACAAGGTTTAAACCTAAGAGCCTTTGGACAATGGATTCTTGTATAATTTGGATCATTAGCTAGACCAATGGTCACATGACAATTATCTTGACAAGGGGTGAGATCCAGAAATGTCAACTTGGAATAAACTTTAGTATTTTTTAACACCATTTATGTTTTTAAGTTCAAGATGGAGTTGGTTTATGATGATATATATAATTGTGGGGGATGGATCAAAGCCACGTCTGGCTTACATGTACTGAAGGCAGATTGTTGAGCTTTTTACTAGGGTCTTTTCAATAATTATGCTTGTCATTACACTGTAGACATTGATGTCTTCCCACTTAATTTTGTTTTATTTAAGTTCATATTTGCTTCATATAGAGTTTACTCTATAACATTTATGTTTTAGAAAATCCTTCAAAGCTTAAGATGATGAGTTTGCCTTTGGCTACACCATCAGTGAATAAATAATTCAATTTTATTTAAACATTTTTGGCATTCTTGTGTACTGATTGTTTGCTGCTTTAGAATGTGATTGTGCTGTTGAAGGCATAACAAATAATGGATCATGTTCTCAAGATGTGGCTACTATTGGCCAGTGTATGTGCAAAGACAATGTGACTGGCAGGCAGTGTGATCGATGTAATGATACATATTATGGATACATGCTACCACCTGCTGGTAGTTGTATAGGTAAGTTTCAAATGTACTAATAATTATGGTACTAATAATGACAATGATAATGATGATGATAATAATAATAATGATAATAATAATGGCTTTAAATCAATACATTCCTTTGTCACATGAAATTTGCCCTCCAGGAAATTCACCCTCAGGAAAGTCATCTCAGGAAATTCCCCTCCTTTCAGCATGGAGGACCAATTTCCTAGGAATCTTGCCCCCCGGCAGAAAGGATTCCTAAAAATCTTGCCCTGCAGGAGGTTGAATTTCTTAGGATATTAGCCCTCCTCTAGGAAATTTGTCCCAATCTTATCTTTAGCAATTATAAAATTGTTTACTCACAAATAAGTCTATCAACTATATACTTGTCACTTATATGAATAGACCTAATCATGCATGTAAATGCAGTTACTCTGTATGATAATAACTTTGAAATAATATCAAAGTATTATAGTTTTGCAACAGTCTCAGCTTGCTGCTAACTCAAATCTTGAGTTTTAAGATGTCATTATTTGTTGGGATATATTTTGATGTATACTTTTTGAAGTTGTCTCCTGGTTATGGTTGACTTTGTTTTAGAAATGTCTTTATTTTTTAATTAATTCAAGTGAGTTTTTGTTTCCAAGGATAATTTCATGATAGTTATTCATTAGAATTACAATGGTATGACTCGTCTAATTGCATGCGGTTTGTGCCAAAAACAAGGTATAGAAATACTAATCATACAGAAGTTTCTGAGAATATGGAGCATAAAATTAGAGGCAGACAGTAAAGATGAAAACAGAGCTTAAAATAATTGCGGTATCTTCACGGTATTTTTAAGTGAGAGAAAATGTTATGAAAGCAAAAAAATATACACGTTTTGCGAGATTAACGATCACTCTGAAATTTTCCTTGTTTGAATTACCATAAATAAAAAATTAAGAATATTATATTCGCTTATAAAATCCCATTGTATAGGTTTTAAAAAGAGGGAAAGACGAAATTCCTATGGGAGGGCGGTATTCCTTGGACATTTTCCTTCCAGGAGGACTATCGTCCCCTGGGGGGCAATATTAGGGGAGGGCGAATTTCCTGTGACACTGTACTATAGCTAAAAGCTAAATCATTATGTGACAATAAAGTTCTGCATCAGTTCTCAACTTTGCTGGAAAACATGGGCTGGGACCTATTTGATGGGTATCGAACTAACTTAGTTTATGGTATTTCATTAGATTGTATGGGATTAATAATTTTGGTAAAGCGATAGTATGTGCTGAGGTTTTTGTTTTTTTTTTTAATTTGAGACCGTACCTGACACTTTGAGGTTACTTCATTTGGTTGATGAGATGTCAGTTTAATTTCCGGGAAATAATTTATTTCGTATGTGACCCCAAATACTTGTTAACTTAATTTTACTATGAGGAAGACACCCCTTTGACTGGTGATTCCATTAAAGATCTTCTAGTTTCAACTGTAAATATAGACTACAATATTACTTACGCTGAAGGATGTGCACATTAGTTAGTTACTCAACTCATTACACCTTTTACCCTCATTATTGTAAACCAGACCCTCCACTGCGTGAGTAGAAATGAGATTAACGCTTTAGTGTATTATTTTTTGAACGCTAACAGGAAAAAATAATCCGGTGGGATAAGACTTCTTTTACTTTACTCTCTCTAACTCCAGACGATTTTACTCTGGCTAAGGGCACACAATTTTCTCGTCAAGGGGAGAACTCCCGTAGTCAAAGTGTTTAAAGTGAGCTTATCTGCATAAATATATTTTCTGTCTGTCCTAAGAAAGGCAAATGACTGACGTGATCGAAAGAAGATGCCTTTCCGTAGCATATTAAAAAAATCAAAGTTTAAGTCAAATGATGCCAAACATGTACTGTTGGTACAGTAAAAGTTCAATGTTTCTATTTGGGAATGGGAATAGATACAATGGGCAACGACTGACGGTGCGAAAATCTGTTGGTTCGAGTTGCAGTTGGTACACTTCGAATGTTGCTGTCTTGGCCCGGTGGTTAAGCGTCCCTGAAACGATTTCTTTACTCTCTGCTGGACATAGTGCTTCTAATGGAGATTACCTTAGTTCTGGATTGGTAAAAAATCTGAAGAGACTTTCTGAAGATAATGCTAAAAAAAAGCTTATGTTTTACATGGAAAGCTTTTCAAAAACGTTTTTTGCTGTGAAATTAAACCTGCACTAGTGAACGAAAATGCCCGGAACTGACGACAAATCAAGTGGTAATTCTGAATTTAACGCTTATTTTCCTAAGAACGAACGGCCCCTGTTGAAACAACATAGAAAGCTGAATTAAATTACTTATTTCAGTTGGTAATACTATAAAAGCACGGATTTCAATAGTGCAGTTGAATATTGTCATTTGATATAGATCAGTGGTACGTGATGCCAACATTTCTTCATTATTAATGAACTATTGCGTGTTGATATATATAATATGATGTCATTTCAATATCACATTAAAATGTAGTTTGTTCTGTACCCAATAACTTTCAAAGTGATTAAAAAATGACATCAGCTGCTCTATCAAAGCTAACATCGTTCTTGATTCATTCTCAGAAGTTTGTAGATACTTCCATGTATTCTAATGTCTTTTGCTTGCTAAGTTTTCTTATCGTTTGCCCAGGACGTCTTAACAGCATAACTCCGTGCAAATTTTCAACATTTCACATTGTTCTTGGTGTGCGGATAAAATCGTCTTGTTTAAGTCGCTTTATTTTTACTTATTTGAAAACCATATGTTTTTGAGGCGAAGTATCGAAGTCCTTTGTCTGTAAAATAATCTTTTTTTCACTCAAAGCATGCACGGTCATTTGTTCTTAACCGGTAAATGTTTGTACATCCAGATGTTGCAGGCAAATACAAATTCAAACAGAACACCTTCGCATATTGGGGCAGAAAACAGTAATGTTTACAACATGAACGCCGTGTTGTATTTGATATGTAAACAACTTATGAAACGAAAACACGGAAACATTCGTGCTCTTCAAAAATGGTGAAGATTCCAACGATTTTAGTTGAGAAAATAACCCAAAACCTTCATGAAAAGCAGTGTAATACAATCACTAGTGGCTGTATCACATTTACAACAACTGATTAAACTTCAAATTCTTATGTCTTTCCCTCATGAATTATTAGTGTCTTATAAGTAATATTTAAAAACCGAGCAGGGGTACTTTATCGGGATTTAAAACACGAGCCGATAGCCTAGTGTTTTAGATCCGATAAAGTACGAACTGCGAGTTTTCTAGATGTCTTCTAAAATGAACCTAATACGCTGATTCGCGAAGAAAGTTTGGAAACTACTTCTTTTGTAAGCCGAAAAAAATGAGCTTCTTCTTCACATATAAAGGCACATGTGTTTTTATTACATGTAAAGACTCGACACGGCTACGATTTTCTTTTGTGTTTTCCTCATGAATTATTAATGATTTTTAGAAGCACTATTAGAGTGTGCAGAAAGGGATTTGTGGAGTGATATGTTTCCATGGACGCTTGGATGCATGTGTACGTACATAAATTCGTCGATCATGCGTCCATGCATGCGTCCATCCATCCATCCCATCCCATACCATTCATTCCATTCTATCCTATCCCATGCTATCCATACTATCCTTCCCATTCCATCCATCCAGAAGTATTCACATACAGAAATACGTTGAATGCTAATATTTTAATTGTTTCTTATCGTTTATTCTATTTACATTTCAATTATAAAAATAACCGTTTTCTCATTTCCGACACTTACGAAAATTTTAGAATGCCATTGCAACATGTATGGTACCGTAAACGGCGATCTCAACTGCCATCAAGAGACAGGGCAGTGCACGTGCAAGCCGAATATTCATCTTCGTACGTGTTCTGAATGCAAAATTGGTTTCTACAACTTTCCAAGCTCAACTGGTGCTGACTGCCTTGAGTGCCATTGCGATGATGGAGGAAGCACTAAACAAATTTGCGAGAAGACCCGAGGTAGGTCTATTCCGAATGCGGGTAAAATCTGATAACGCGAATTTTTGAGATTTAAGGTGTTAATATCGTCGCTACTAAAACCACAGTTCCATTAATTTAGTGATACCATCAGTTAATTTACGGAAATGGTTGTAAGGAGAAGACCAAAATAGCGAAAGTCTTACTGTGAATAGTTTCCTTTCATATCCTGTCCACTGCTATTGATGGATGCAGACCTCATGTTTTCCAGGTGCTAAAAGTCCGAGGATTTTTCGGAGAGGGTTTTGGATATCCCAAAAAATGTCTTAAAGATGAAGCTTCCAAAAATACTCCTAAAATTGACATCAAGCGGTTTGTTTTCCTACTGTAAAAAATTTGGAAGTCTGCTAAAAATTACATGACGGAAAGAAATTGACTATATCAGCCTTGACTAAGCTGAGCGAACTTACCTGATTGCCGAAAGACTTCTATTTGCTTAATTATTAAAAGTACCTCTGCAACTTCTGCTTCAAAAACACCTCGGTCGAATAAGTTTTTCACACTGGTGCCACACATTATATTTGTTGTATTACAACTCTAGTAATAGTCTGAGAGTATGCCTCGTACTCGGTATCTCGCAAACGAAAAGAGGTTGAGTTTTCAAACTTTGTGTAGGAAAATGCTTATGCTGATACGTTTCATTTGAATTCAAGTGGTTTTTTGGAAAGACTTCCTCTTTTACGTAGCAACCCTCCTCGCGTTGAATTGAAAATCTTTAAGGTCTAGACGAATTGAAAAATGGCGAAGAAAATCATTCCGAATTTCGGGTTACGCCTCGTCACATGAACCACAAGCGAGAAAGGAAAAAATTGGGTTTTTTCTGCATTTTACATAAACTTTCGCACACCAGTGCAAATGTTTATGTAGAATGTAAAGAAACAGTTCTGTTTTGAGACGAAATTCGCGCAGAAAGTTGGCGAGAATGGCTTAAAAGGTTGAAGTTTTCCGAAAATACTTATACGGAGAACTTTGCCCTCAATTAGTTAAACATTAAAAAATTAAAAACAGGATAAAATGGTCGGATTCCTCCATGTTTTAGTGTTTTTATAGCAGGAGTGACAAAAATTGCAAAAAGCATTTTCCCCCGAAAAAATATAAATCCTGTACAAAAATGGTTTCCAATTTAATAAGCCTTGATGTGCATTTAAATTAGCATTTTGACCCTTGTTTATATGCTAAAATTCTTTTGAATTGCCAACACAAGAACGAGGCTTGTAAGGATGATTTAAATTGGTGACCATTTTTGCGTAGAGTTTGTTTTTCTAACTCCGTAATTTCCAGATGAATTGGGAAAATGGCTACCACAATATGAAAAACGAATGAACGACTGAATAAAAAACGTTATTGAAGAGTAATTAAGCTGACAGAGGACTCTATATTCAATTTTCAAATTGTAAAAAGTAGTGAAATGACCATATTATAGTTTACTAATATAAATACTAAATAATTTAAATTGATGTTGAATCATCGATGTTGTGATTGGTATATTTAGGTTTTATGAGTTAGATCAGTGTTCATATTACATACTTAACTTTGTCTCAAAACTTAAATCACAAGAAAGGATACTGCCAATAAGCTGGTTAAAGCCAGCTGTGACACTTCTAAATGTCGGGCAAGTTATTAGGCATTTTTGAAACAAATATATGAACAGCTAAGTGCAAAGATAATGCCGCATATTTTTCGATGAAGGTTGAACAAACACAAATAGAAATCTCAAACAAAGAAATAGACAGGAAAATGGAGCAACAATCGTATACATTCGTCTTATTTAATGCTTGGTTACAAAACTTATATTTTCCTTCTTTTTGGTTTTTCGCAGGGAAATGTCTCTGTAGAAAGGGCGTCCGAGGTGAAGCTTGTTCAAATGTAACAGACAACCGATTCTTCCCAAAGTTAGACTATCTTCTTTACGAGGCTGAGTATCAGTCCGGAAACTATTCTTTAACGTCTGATCTTGGTGCTTACGACAAATATTTCACTGGCAGAGGATACGCAAGAATAACGAGAAAGCAGTATATAGACTTCACCATTTTAGTTGATGTTGACAGTAATTACTCGCTTGTCTTACGCTATTCTAATGCATTGGGAAATGTTGTTGTTCACGTACGGGGAGGCAACTCGTCATCTTGTTCTGCAATTAATCGAAACATTTCTACTAGTAATTTGCTACCACGTGGTCAAGGCATGTCGTGGAGGTCTCATGAGCGTTTTATGTTATGTTCCAACAACACTTATGCAATCCGACTTCAAGGGAATGATCCCGCGGAGAATTTTTCCATTGACATTGATTCCCTGGTTTTGGTTCCTCAACTCACAGAGCTTCGTGCTTACAAAAACATGAGTAAGTTGGTCGACACATGCCAAACGAACTTCAGTACAATCCAGGGAGGCTATGCATCTTTATCGGCTTGCAGAAGTATTACGTTTTCCACAATGATTGAACTGTACAATGGTTCTCTTGGTAAGTTGAGTGCACATTACATTGCTTAATCCTATTCTGGGCGGGGTCTGCGTACCCCCTATTCTGGGCGGGGGTAGGTAAAACTACCTACCCCATCTATCTCCTGAACCGCTTGTTGGTTTTCATTAATATTTTGCATGCTGATTGTCCAAGGCAAGAGCTTTTATTCTGTGAAAATTGGCATTTATTGCTTACGTCAGCAGAGTTCATTCATTGAAGCGCCATAAGTGTCAAAAATCTGCAAAAATCGCCTAATTTTTGTTGTCTCTCGCTTGACTTTATTACTCCTACTTATTCTCATCCATAATGACGCTAAGGTGCTTAGGATGTATGAAAAGACTGTTTTATACAAATTTCCTGATGTATACATTTGCTGTTGCCATGGAAACACTAACAACAAATAGCAGAACCTTAGACATTGTTACCGAAATGAAAAATATGGCTCGTTTTTCCTTATGTAAAAAATCTTGTCGAATACCATTCATTTGCTTATCAGGGCAACTTAGGCTATCGTGGATGATAAGTTCAACATTATATTACCGTATACTGTGCTATGTGGGGCTATTTTATGGGTCTATGAGGTGCCAAAATGAACAACAATGAATGAACAACAATGATGCAACTGAAAACTGACGCCATGTCAAATAGCTGATGAAAATTCAAAGTAAATATCATCTATCCTTCGTTGATTATAAAGTTACAGTTTCAGTAACAAGTGCTATTGAAAAAGTGAAAAATTTGAATATCGGCCAACGAAAACGGAAGTGAATATCTCACGTTATGATCAAGGAAACACCTTGAAATTTTCAAGGCACTTTTTTGGGACATATAGCTATTCCAATGCCAAAAATCGACCACTGTGCATCATGCAAACGTGAGATAATTGAAAAAAACCGAACTGGTATTGAAAACATCGGATAAAAAACAGGAAATGACGCCATGACGTCATCGAAGTAATTTGTTTGACGTCAAACAAATCTAAGTTGAGTGGTTAACAAATGGTCAAAGTTTCAAGTCAACATCATTAGCGGTTAGTTTTTTATGGAAATTTAGATTTTTTCCAAATTTCATTTTTTTAGACAGGAAAATTTGGTAGGGGTAGTTTCGAGCAATGGCCTATATCTCACAACAGAATTGTAGATACCAACCGAAGCTTTCAGAAAATCTTTCTCATAAAAAAATATTAAAAGTCACGAAACACCAGCCACAAGTTCGATGGCGTTGAGAAAATATTTAAAAAACTCGTTAGGGGTAGGTAGTTTTACCTACCTCCGCCCAGAATAGGGTTAATAATTAAGACTGGTTTAAATTCACATTAGTTAAGCTGCCAGGTTCACTCTTAAATGTTGTGAGAGTCACCAATTGCTACATATAAATCATCTGGTTATTAGGGATAATTTCAGGCTGAGTTCATGAAGGGTTCTCTTTCGAAATTATTCTTCGATTACATGACGGAAATTTCAGCCCGATTAGGCGTGCTAAACTTCTTCCATGTTCTAAACCCCAAAGTGGTTATGGGTGCACACACACAGATGTTTGGGTTTGGATGTTCTGGTATTCTGTATGCAACTTGTTTTGTCTCCCTTAGCCTGTGACTGCTCAGAGATTGGTGCCGAGAGCGAAACATGTGACGCGTATGGTGGGCAATGTCGCTGCAAACCTGGTGTAATGGGAATAAGGTGTGACAGATGCCGACCTGGTTACTTTAACTTCACCAACGAGGGCTGCACACGTGAGTATCACCGCCTTGACCGACGCTTTAGAACTTACATTTTCGCGTATCTTCAACTTAAGTTCCTTTGTTTGTGAACAGCTCCTTCGATTGGGAATATCAAATTTCTGACTGGCCAACGTACAAAATAACGGTCGGACATAGGATAGTTGTCCGACCAGACTAGAGACATTACACAAGCACACATGCATACATTTTTAAGGTCTTCAAAGATGAATATTATAATTTGTGAAGTAGGATTGATAATTAATGGTTTCTAATCCGCAAAAATTTGAGAAAATTAAGCGTGTTTTTATCACATTTAAAGACACGATATAGCTATGATTTTCCTTTGTATTTTCCTCAAGTATTGATGCGCTTTTGAAATATATATATATATATTTTATTTCAAAATTATTATTATATTTCTGATATGTATATATAATTAGAAGTATAATTAATCAGAAGTAAAATTAATTTAAATTAGGAATGAAAAAGCGCACCAAATTCGAACAAAATCAGTATGGAGTAATGTTTATTTTAAACGAAATTTTTTGCACCTTTAAAAGCTGCATTTCTTGAATTTGTATGGCTAATGATTACTATGCCTATCTTCTGTTCATCACAGTCAACCCATTGAAGTGGATGTGTTTATAGCCCTTGGAAATTTCTCTGGCAAAAAAAGTTGGACGTATTAACAGCTTGAACTGTTTGAAAATTACGTAATTTCCATAATTGCTCAAAACGGGTATTAGAATGAAATTGAAACAATATGGCAGAGATACTTCGTCTTAGCTAAGCTCAACTGGCTCTAAACACGACAAAAGCCCTCGATAAAAGCCTTTCGGGCGGGAGCCCGAGAATTTCGCCAAACCCCGAAGTTGTTGCATCAACGTATTTCTGGTTGTTATTATTGTGAAACTGTGATATATTTTCTTTAATATGCTTTTCAGCTTGTAACTGCGATGATCTGGGATCGAAAAATTTTTCGGTGTGCGATCATACCTCAGGACAATGCGTTTGTAAGCGTGCCGTGGAAGGACGAACTTGTGGTCGCTGCGAAATGAATTTCTTTGGTTTAAATACTGGCAAAGGTTGCGTACCGTGTAACTGTAACGCGACTGGTGCAAAGAACGCTTCATGCGACGGTATCACAGGAAAGTGTTACTGCAAGTTTGGTGTAGAAGAAAAAGAAACGGACAAATGCGATCGATGCAAAGCTAATTACTTTAACTTCACAAAAACTGGTTGTCAGTAAGTCATTCTTTTGTTTTCCTTCATATCTGTGTCCCGTAATGTTTTCAGGCCTTGACTGAGGTAAAAGTATGGACTGAGTATTATGAAAGATTTGCACAAAACCTAGTTTTCGTAATTTTACTATCATTATTGTTTTCATCATGCTTTTCAGTATGCTTTTTAAAGAACGCCACACCTTTTTATAAAAGCCAAAATTTACCTTGACTAAATTTACTAACCCAAATTTACCTTATGTAACAGAAAAACCACTGAAAATAGGTGCAAACGCATTGGACATAATGCTGCTCCCGATTAATCGATTATTTTTTGGCAATCGATTATTCTTAAAAATAAACGGATCATCGACAACAACCAAGCAAAACATGATATTTACCTGAACTTTCTTTCTGGAATTAAAAAAATGCGAAGAGATGGCATTCTCGTGCTCTCATTGCAGTCAATTGTGCTCAAAGAAGAAGTGTGCAGCACTTAATGCAGCCGTTATAGATGCATTGTTATTTTTAAACAAAAACAATATGTAGACAGTCAAAGTGCAAATTTCTTTATTTATCCTATTTCTCTGTGTTTATATAATTATGTTATATACGTTTTTCTCTTCAGTTTTTCTCCTGGAAAATTTCGAAACTTTAAAAACATTAAAACACACCCCTTTCTTTGAAGGAACAAACCACTGTGGACGTGTCATGCTTTAATTTATTCAATACGATTAATCGATATTAATCGAGTGTTGACAGCGATTAATCGATTACGGTTATGAACCGATGGGAGCAGCACTAATTGGACAAAATTAAAATACAACGAAGTTTAGTAAAATAAAATAGTATAAGATAAGGCGAAATGAGATTAGGTGATATGAGCTGGGGTGAGGTCAGATGAGATAAAGTGAGATGAGTTTAGGTGAGATGAGGTGAAATGAGATTAGATGAGATCTGATAACAAAGCATAACAAACCGAAAAGAGACAAGACAAGACAAAACAAATAAATCAAAATTAAATAAATTGAGACAAAGTGAAACAACATAAAACTAATTAAAAATGGAAAAACGGAATGAATGAGAAGAAAATTAAAACAAAGTAATATTGAAATAAAGTTGATTAAATTATAATAAAACAAAACAAAATGACGTGTAACAAAACAAAACATAATTTTAAATAAAATCAAATGAATTAGAGTGAAATAAAAGTAGTAAAAATCGTTCACTAAAATCAAACGAGGAAAGCAAACCCTAGTCGTCTCCAGTTTGGACAGGTTCATTTCGTTTAGTAGTGTGAAATGGATGTAGTTTCATTATACAAGTTCAAATCTTGGGGAGTGACCACTTTGTGCTTGGGGGTTTGACTTGGAATAGATCCGCCATTTTGCTCGATGTAAATTTGTTCTAATTACGAATCACGTTTGTGATTCATGTATTTGTGGTTCGTGTGTTTGTTGTGGAATAACTACCATAGGCTAATTTGGTTTCAGCTGAACGTTCTGACAATCCATCATCCATCCCAGATCCTTCAAAGAGAATTCATTAGTATAAGTAAGCTGTGATTCATGGATTAGCTGCCAGGCTGTCCAAAATTGCGGTAACGAAGCGTGCGTTACCGCCGCGTTACTGTAAACCTACTTTAGGTTAACGATTTTTCGTTACCCAAAATATATTTCCCAAAGTACGGTAGCTATTTGAGTTTTATTTGTCAGACTGTAAAAATACTAAATTGTAGCTTCTTAGCTTGATTATTAGACCACTTGACCAAAATAGAGAGCTAGTACTAATCAATTTATAAAGCTATTGAAAAATGTCATAACATTAAACAGACTAAAGCCGTAACCTTGATATGATGATTTTCTATTTTAAAAATCTTATTGTTTCCCATTGTTCATCTATGTTTAAGTTAACGGTGGCGTAAATGGGTTCACCTAAGGGCCCATTTACACGATACGACTGTCGTATACGATTGTTCATTTTGATGTATCCGATTCATTCGTAAAAGTTTTCAGGACCAATTCCTACATTCGCCAGCGAATAGCAAGCAGGAATTGTGGTTTTATCACGTAATCACATACGCCAAAGTGAAAAATCGTGTCGTGACAATTGTATCGTGTGGATAAGCCTTAAAATGATTTGGCGGTAACGAAATTTCTTTACCGCTGTGTTTAATTTTGGAAAGCCTGAATGTAGCTAAAAAGATTTTTACACTTCTTTTTAGGGCCTGTAACTGTGACGAGGCTGGCTCAAGATCCCTACAATGTCATTCGTCGGGTGAATGCCCTTGTAAAATCAACACATCTGGAAAGAAGTGTAGCCAGTGCATAAGTGGGACTTTTGCTTTGGAGAGATCCAACCCAAGTGGGTGTACTCCGTGCTTTTGTTTCAACAGGACTCGACAGTGCTCTTCCGCTGAAGGGTTCATATTAACTTCCATTGAACAGTCAAACTTAACGTTGGTATCGAACAATTACGTACACTTGACATCAAGTTTTAGTGGAAACCAGCTGCGTTCATATGGTCGATTGTTCATCGTTTATATGTCGACTGCTAGTAACTTCTCCGGAGACTTCGACTTACATCTAAGAAGCCCAAGGCGCGATATTACCTTCCGGCTGAGCAGTACTCCGGAAAAAGACAGATACTATTTACTGCTGCACGAAAATAACACCAGAGAAAGGTTGACGACTTATGAAATGCAATCCATTTTGGTAGATTTGAGGGAGGTAACCTTAAATGCAACTTACGAGAGTCAATATGAACGGGTCAATACAACAATTACAAAGGTTTCTATGGGTTCAGCGATTCCTGGTGTCGGTAGCATAAATGACAAAGCAAAACACGTTGAAAATTGTTCATGTCCATACAGCTACACAACGCTTTCTTGTGAAAATTGCAACACAGGTAAGATAACGATAGCTGTTTGGAGACATTTGGAGTGGTATGAATTCTTCTGTCAAATCCTTCTGTTGTCCGCCTGAACCATATAAAATAATCGTTTGCCCCCCCCCCCCCCCCCCCCCACGATATACTACAGGAGGTTCCTGTTCTCACTCATTGTTATGGTACGTGTTCTTAATAGGGAGTGTAAGCAAACACTACGACAAACACTACGGCAACGTGTTCTTGCAATATAAATGGTCATTCAAAACAAAAGGAATGAATGACCAATTTGTATTCCCTAAAGTATTTTCGACACCGTCTTACCTCTACACAGTAAGCCGTCCAGAACATTTCTACGATTTCACCAGTAGTTTGACACGCAATACGTAGGTCGTTTCGGGTCTTTTAATCGTTAGTATACTGAACTGAGCTGGTGAGAAGAGTTTCAGAGGAGTGAACAACATTCACAATTCATTATAACGTCATTAGAAGGTTATTCCATTCAATTGCATAAAGTTGAGCTATTTTGTTAAATGCCGCAGCCGTACTAGTTTGCGTAAACTCCCTATATCATTACCCGGTGGACTGCCTGTGACGGGCGAGTTGAAAAGTGGCCTTTATTTTTGTTTGATTTTTGTTTTTGTTTTTTTTTTTTATTATTTTTTTTTGTTGGCCAAAAATCGTCATGGAGACGACGCACGCGTAAGTACCGCCGAAGGCAGTGAAGGCTATCAGGCCACTTTTCGGCAAGGGCACTCGCTTAGCGAAGTTATCCTGAAAAGTTTGTCCTGCTATATACGCTGATTTTTCATACAATTGCACAAACTATTCGCGCTATTCCTACACCATAAGATGACCAGGGATTTCGAAACGGCTCGGTATAGACACTTGGAGTGTCCTAAACACACACGTTTGGCAAAACTTGCCGCGCCCTGATTCGATCAACACAACATCCTGTTATATATTTTAACCATAGTGGTTGAGCATTTCTTACTGCGAACGTGCAAAAGACAGTTCATACTCATTGCTTCTCCAAATGGCGTGATTGGTGACTACAAAGACAATCCATGAAACCACTTTCGTGAAATTCTCAAGCACATTCCCTTGTTTCCTACCGTGATCACAACATCTCTAAGCCCACCAAGTGAACGCACGATACAGCATTTTGTTCCAACGTAAATGACGTAGCACGTTTTGAACAATAGTCTTCAAAAATGTCGATCACTGATACGGATATGTTTCCTGTTTTGATAGCATTTCCCTTGTATCTGTCAAGTTTTAATGGTTTAGTAATGCAAATGTGGTCGCTTTTTTGTCGAAGTTTGGTTTAACGTTTGTTGAACTCCCGGTTCGAGTGATTGGTGTCAGGTTCTTAATTGAACATGCATTTTTATTCTTCTATAGGTTTTACTCGAGAGGTTGCAAACTCCAGTTCATTTGTCAACTGTCATCCATGCCCGTGCAACAACCGTTCAGAAACTTGCGATCCGGAGACTCGTATTTGTAGTAATTGTCGCTTGTCTGCTGGACCTTTTTGTGAAAAATGCCAGTATGGCGTGGATATTGCCACACAATGCACCAAATGTCTACCAGAGTTTTGGAGTCGAAATATATACAGATATGGATGCCGAGGTATGTGCTAAATGTATTTTTACCCAACAGCTCGTGATTTCACGGAGGAAAATTTTCTGTCAGTAGTTTTCAGTCTTGATTTGTGGAAAGCTTTGCATTGGTAAAGTGGCTAAGCTGATTTTCATGATAAAAAGGTTCGCTAGATAGTCAAAAAAATTGCAGGATGATTCTCAGAATTTCATTTCTTGTAGTCTATCATCAATTAGAACATGGTCACCCCCACTCAGCCAATCAGAAGGGAGTATTTCCGTGCTCTATATGCCAGTGAACCACTCTTCACAGTGAGTGTATGCTTCAAACAAAAGATAATAGCCTCATTAGTATGCTCTATATGGAGCATACTAATAAGGCTGTGAATGCTGATCAATGACAGCCCACCATGAATGCTAATCAATGACAATGGCTAAAAACATGAGAAAAAAACATCAAAGGCGTCAAGACAAAGTTGTTTACTGCATAATTTTTTTACCAAAAATGTAGCTCAAGAACAACGAAACTGTATTTCGAACATCACACTTAGAATCTTTACACATGTGCACACACACACGAAATCCCAGAAATCGTTCAGTATCTCACAATAAAAATGAAATGAAATACGAGTTTAGCCATGTTTAATGTTAACTGAACAAGATGATGAACAAGCGGTTTCTCTATATTCCTCGTCGTTTTCTTCCTTCTCCTCCTCGTCGTTTTCTACTTTTTTCTTTTTACCTTCCTTCGGTGTCGGTGAAATATTA
Organism: Heliopora coerulea; assembly: GCA_030142905.1. Lineage (NCBI taxonomy): Eukaryota > Metazoa > Cnidaria > Anthozoa > Scleralcyonacea > Helioporidae > Heliopora > Heliopora coerulea. The sequence continues at coordinate 292,073 of JASJOG010000097.1, forward strand.
CACAAAGTATTGGCTGGGTACAGATTGCCATCCGCTCCTCTGGCTTCCAAAATAAAACTTGTCAGCCAAATGTTGACCTCTTTCACGCTCGTCGTAACAAAATCGAGGGGAACCGAAGAATATTCATCTCCGATACACGTTTACAGCCCAAGCCGTATTTTGTATAGTTTTCTTTGGAATTCTGTTTCTTTCCCTTCGCCTTATATGTTCGTCAGTAGTAGGTTTCTCGAGCCTACGAATTTCCTTTCCTTCGTCTTCCAAATATTTTGAAATATCTAAAGCAGTAGATCGTGCGTTGCAACAATGACTTCAAGTTGCGACAGCCCGTCCATGCTTTGCCAAAAAGTGAGCACAGGCATGCGAATTAACAAAAACCAAAGCAAGACCATTGCGGTTCAAATTCTTTAGGAAAAATATAATTTCCGAAATAGAAGGCTCGCTCCGACATAATTATAAAGAGCAATACTAATTATCCCTCAACAAAACATGTAAATAAGAAATTCTTCGTGGGTGTAACCATGTTCTAAGACGGATAGAGAATGATCACGTATGGTCAGTAGGGTACAGAGTCCCCCGAATTAGATATATATATCCCACTGAGCACACGTGATCATTCTCTATCCCTTACATTTCCTCCATTCCTTTCTGAATGAACGTCGTTCTCTTAAATGATCTATTTATTGGACATAAATTCATGATATGTTCATTCACACCACGAATCCCATAACCTTTCCACCTTTCTTTCAAATATTTTTATTTTCTTTTTAGTTGTGTTTATTTGTATCATAATAGTTTATGAATTTTTATACGTGTAACTCTGTACACGTAATATCTCTTACGCCCCTCATTGAAATCACTTACTTTTGTCGAGGCTAGCGTATTCAAATAAAGTTTTGCATACCTTCTACCCAGCTTTCGAACCGTATAATCTGGGCATCTTGAAAGAACTCGTTACTTATAAACTTAAACCCAGAATGGCCACCGAAAGAGGGCTAATTTACAAATGGATCTCAAGAGTGAGTTACACTGGGGAGAAAATTTCAAAACAACGGCTTACCTTATCCAGTACTAGTAGCTCGACCGCGGTTTAACGGGTTCAAGTGCAATTTAACGGACGCACTTGGCCGATGACCTTTGTAGTCGGCTCAACAACAAACGTGAATTTTCCGCGGGAAATTTTAATGCAGCCGTGGCCACAGTCAAACGTAAAATGACCTAAGTATACGAAGATATCACTAAATTCACAAAAGATAAAGAAACTTTACAACAATACTAACTGTTGAAATGATAGATGAACGTTCGTCAACTCTATCCAAGCTCCCACATTACTAAAACATATATCTCAATATTAACTCTACAACCAATACCAACCCAAATCCTTATCCTAACTAAATACATGTCGTTATAATATTTTTAATGGATCCGTAGTTTCGTAATAGCAAAATAGTAGTGAGACATTTCAAATAAACGACAAATTTTTTAATAGTAAACATGTTTCGGCATACTTATGCCATCTTCAGTACAGTGGAAGAGATCTAATTCTAATTTACATAAGGATATATATTCATAACATGTCAAGTGACGTGGATATTAAATTACAATGTTAAGAAGGCGGAAAATATTTACAAGTTAAAAACGGTGTTAAGATGGTGTATCTGTTTATTAAGGTCTGGTTTAAGTTTCTTAATGTAAAGTGCTTCCTTGAGTTTTAATGAAAAAGGAGAGTCAGCAGTGTCTAGGACACGAAAGCATGATGGTGTGAAGTTAGATTTGCATTGAGGTGAAGCGACCCATTTTTTTCCTAGGTTGTGGCTCTTAAAATTTTCCCGCCAAATCTCACTTTAGATGACTATTGAGCTAGCAATCCTGGTCAGCACTCAGGTGCGTCCGCTAAAAACTGCATTCTAGCCACCTGGTAAATTGTGTTGAGAATGGGGAAAGAAATAGAAAAAGAGGGAGCATGGAACAAAACCTTGTCCCAATAGATACCGGACGTGTTAAATCAATTTAAATACAGAGAAAAAGAAACCCTGCGGAAAAGTTTAAATTTTATTAGGTTATCGATCGACGTGAAAATAACCTATTAACAAATAAAAAATTATTCATTAGGACATTAGGTAGTCTATATGTCTATGGTCTACATTTTTAACGACTTAAAATCGTATTTTAGTACAAAAAAACGAAAAACAAAATTAAGGAGGTCAGACAAGCAGCATTTTTAACAAGTTGTTTCAAATCGTAGTCGCTCTCGCGTAGTAAGAAAATTTTAAGTCGCCTTTTTAAGAATACTTTTTATTTCTTTTTAATTTAAAAGGGAAACTTTGATTTGGGCATTTAAATTTAGGAATGGGTTTGAATAAGGAATGGTGCACAGAATTTGCAACACTTAATCTAGATTAATTGAGGACCACAAGATCTTTCATACTTTTACAATACGAGAGACCTCTGCGAGCGGGGAATTCCTACACGTGTAATACACTTGAAACGGTCTTACCTGTTTACCTTGCTTCTGCTGTATAATGCATTGTTTTCTGACATCTTTCATTTCTCTTTTTGTAGCATGTAATTGTGTCCTGAACAACACGGTCAACCATAACAGTAGTGTATGCAATAGTACATCAGGTCAATGTATGTGCAAAACCTATGTGGGTGGACGGCAGTGCGAACGCTGTGACGACAACTATTACAATACTTCCCATGGCTGCAGAGGTAAAGTTGATTTTGTGCCAATTTCATTACAAGGGAAAACGGATAAGTGGAAAGGAAGGAGCCAGGGTTTTCATATTGTCAAAAAAATGGTAGGAGGAAATAGCAAAGTAGCCGGAGCATTGAAAATTTGAATGTTCCAAGATATATTCTGCTGTATCTAAAGGACCCAAAATCTAATTTTGGGAAACCATTGTACACATATTAAAGAGAATCAGATCTGTTATATTTTGTTCATTACCATTACCTAGAGTTTCTTTACAACTTCAGACGAAAAAGCTACAATACGTCTTGCCAATGACATAAAATAGGTTAGGATTAGGGTTGGGGTAAGGGTTAAGATGGTAGTGAAAATAGTGTAAAAGTTTCAAAGGTCGGTCACTTCCGTTACTGATCGTATGGAATTCTGACATTTCGAGCAAAAGCCCCTCTTCAGAGAAAGAAAAGTGTTCTCTGACGAAAGGCCTTCGGTCGAAACATCAAAATTTTTTACGATCAGTCACGGCAGTTACCAACCTTTGAACTTTTTAGGAAACGATACTTCTTATCACTTTGTTACAAGTACGAAAATCACTAAATCATAAGAACTGACGAATCCGTACTTTGGAACACAAAAAGTACCCGGCCTAGATGCTTAAAGTAGCCCACAACTGGCTTCGGGAACTCTTGAAAACCCAGAAGGAACAGGGTGTGAGAAACCAGAGAAGGAAGTAGCGATGAGAAAGAAGAATATGAAGAGAAGGTGCTGTGTGAGATGGGAGGTGTTAGAGGCATCGACAATCATTGACAAATTTGTCGGAACAAAACAGATATATACATGTCACTAACCCCTCGTTCCCCTTTTCAATGTTATATTGCAAGAAAAGGATGTCTGCAGCCTCTCTTGCAGATCATTTACCATTTTCATCCATGTAGAAACAACGTTGAGAGGGGGTAGCGGGGATTAAATTGACCATGCTCATTTTTCATGCAATTACGCGGAAATTTTAATTCTAAACTGTTTCAATTAAATTTGTCACTGATTGTTCTAAACAAGAGTAGTTCAGTAAAGCAGTGCTCTCGTATTCTGTCTTAGAATGTCCTGAATGTTATGGATTGATACAAATTCAAGTTGAGATATTAAAGAGAGGCATTATGGAGCTGGAAACTATGGTGGAGAGATTGTTAACTCGATTTGAATCCATTGGCAATCGGAAGTTTGCTCGGCGTCTAAATTACGCCAGGATGAATATCAGTAGAATATTTGAGAAGGCTAATTCCACGGCAAACCAAGCCTTCAGGGACTTAAACAACACACTGTCTAGGCTAGGAGATTTGTCATCTGGTGTCACAAATGTGACGGTGGACACAAATACGCTAAAGAGACAGCAGAGAAAACTGGAGGAGACTATTAAAAACATCACCAGTTGGATAGAAACTGCCTATTTTCTTTTAAAAGATGCAAATTTCTCTCTACCTTTGGTTGGAAATTTAATGAACAGAATTGAATATTTTGTGATCCAGATGGAAAATAGTCTAAACAACTCAAATCGATTAAACGAAACTCAGTTTGAAATATCAGGAAACGTTGTAATCAACTCTAAAAGTCGCCTATCGAAAATCGAATCCGTTGTGGCCCATGCTCAGACTTCGAGATCAAATCTGACCGAACTTACGAAGTCAGTACTTAATCTACAAAATGAAACCGACGTTATTACTGACCACGGAGAGATCGCTCAGTACATGTCCAAAAACTATTCCAAAAGTGCAGAAAACATCATGGATATTTCCCAAGACCTTTTTGAAGCTGTCAAGAAATTAACTGAATTAATCGAAATGAACAAAAATCTTTCAAGAACCATTCATGTTTATAACCTAAGTGTGGCTAATCGTGCTGTGGAAGAAGACACATCTAGCTCCGTCAAGGAAACTGAGACTGTGGTCGCCCAAGCTAACCAGACCTCTACCTCCAGTTCTGCATTGTTGGCTGATGCCAGACATGTACAGCATGAAGCCAGACTTGCGAATGAATCAGCAAAAACGACTTTACATGATGCAACTAAAACGCTGAGCATTCTAAAACAGTTTCAGAACCGATCCGAAAACGCTGAACGCATAGCAAAGGATTCTCTCAAAAATATCAGCACCACTGACGCCAGCAGTCAGAAGTCAATCGAAAACATTAGAAATGTGAGCGAATCTATTGAAGAAGCATTGAATTCTTCCTATGACGCAGTAAATCTGGCTAGAAAGGCATACGACATATCAAAAACGGAAAATCAGGTAGGGCGCTGAACTGTAGTGGTAATATTCTTGTTTCAACCTATCACTTTAAATGTGCTAAATTTGAACGCGTGTATAAGAACCTTCATACATGAGACTGCCTGACAAAATGTATCTAACGAACCCTAGTACTTTTAATCTATTATGACCTGACGTCAACAAAATTAGTGTGTCAATTTTTTGAAGTTGTTACAGGATGCTTCTGAATGACCAAATTGAAGAAAAAAATTGACCGAAGACTTGTTTATCTAGGGGCCTAATTACTTGGAGAAAACCACCCCGCTTTGCCGGAACGGCATGTTTTGGCGAGATCCCACGCTCACGATCAATCTCTTGTTAAAATCAATTTGGGATTACATGGGAAGCTTGTCTTGTCCCGGCTAGACGGGATACTTTTTACGCCTAGCCGAGATGTTTTTCTTCCATATAATGGAAATATCACGGCAAAGCGGATCAAGTTCCAAGCTACTGCGCATGCACGAAAGTACTCTTCCACTGACGCTTCCGTAACACTTCGGCTTAATTTGGCGACATAAATTGTGACTCCAAACTAAATTTCACCTCGACAAGTTGGGATTTTCCTCCATATAATCGGAATCAAAAATTATCCTGGGGTAGACTTCCTGGCGCCAAAATCTATCCCTTGACAGCAAAGCTGGATCAAATAATCAGACCCTAGATACTTCAAATCATCATACGAGTTGGAACTTTGGAGATGTAAAATTGTGCGAATTCCTAAACTATGCAAAGACGCTAGAATCAGAGATTTAAACAATCCACGGTCAAACCAGGGACGCTGAAGGACAAGAGTTTCACATACTGAATTTTGAACTCACTGTCGGCTGCCAGAGTTCTCATGGTCCCTCCATCGTTTTAAATTTGAAACTGGTGGGAGAAAAGAAGTGAAAGAATCAAACAATACAAAGTTGAGTGTTTTATAATACGACTAATGAATTCCCTGTGAAGTATGAATTTTTGGTTTACGATGCAAACGCTTTGTTCATCACAGTGATCAGATTTTTGGATATTTTAGTCATTGCATTTTATAAAGTTTAGGGGTAAGCACTAGCTGATAAATACCTATACCAGCCTGTTAGATGGTTTGATTCCCACACCGTCCTCTCTTGGTGCCCATGTTCATGAGCCCATAAGAATCTTTCAGGCGATTGCGAGATAGCCTTATTTATATTCCACGTGGTTCGGTTTCGTATGTTCTTTAGGGGGAATATAGTCAATAGCCCCTATCAATTAACTGCCTAAAAGGCTAGTGGCACATTTTGTCAGTAAATGGGGAATGCGGAGCCATAAACAATGAAGGAAGACAATGGTATAACAATGAATTTATATTCCCCTCTGATATTCCCCCCAAATATTCCACTGTAATATTCTCCGCGCCACTCCTTATCTTCCTTCTAATTTAAAAAAAAATAGGGAACACCAAGTACACTTCAACAATACACATTTTAACAATTCCTATAAGCACGTAAAACATCTCACATTTTAAGTACAACTGCGCAGTTGCTTATATTGAAGGCACATGACTTAGCTCGGGAAACGCTATCGTTTACCTTAAATTCCTTTGCCGTTGGCTGTTCGTGCAGCAGTCCTTGCTTCTTTGTAAATCCTCTGAAACAGGCTCTTCATTTTTTCAACTAACCCTTTGGTAGGTATGAAGAGAACTTATATACTTATAACCTGTTCAGTCGGATTCGACTCGACACTAATTTTCTGTTCAAAAAATCTCGTCCGACTCACCACTTATGTTTACCAAGTTCGAGCATATTAAACCATCCAACCAAAGCACTTTGCAATTTAAATATACCTCATCAAAACCCCACTACGGGTGTTCAGTGCTTTAGATACGCATTCCGAAGGATCCTCGGAACAAAAGCTCTTTGCAATTGTCTCTCAAATCAACCTTGTCCATGTGGAATATAAGTAAGTTATTTTGAGGCCCATCGGGGATATGTGATTCGTTCACCCAGGGCTACACCCTCGGTGAATAAATCACATATCCCCTTGTTGCCTCAAAATAACCTATACATATGTAGAACAAGTTTAAAGGTAGGGAATATTTTATGAACTAACCTACATTGGTTAATTTGTGAAATTTTCTGTTCATGTTACCATGAGGATGATTCTGGAATAGAGTCGAAACGTTGCACATCCTCACGGATATCTTGTGTTAAGTTGTCGCGAGAATCTCTCGTGCACTTAAAATGGATCAAAAGAGCATACTGTTCCCAGTTGACTCCATAGCTCAATTGGTAGAGCAGCGGTCCGACAACCCGAAGATGCGAGTTCAAATCCCACTCTAGTCAGCAGTGTAGGTTAATTCATGAAATGTTTTTCGTGAAACTTTCTTACCGCGAGGATGATTCTGGAATTTAAAGGTAGTGCTTTGCCAAGGCAAAAAAAAAAAGCAAACGTGTGAACAAGGTACTGACTATTCCGTATGTGACATTTTCGTTTCATATACTCAGAAATAATGTATTATTTACTGCGTCTTCAAGATTTATTTATATATGTTACCATGCTTAAAGAAGTTTGAACAAACAAAACCCAACTTCTCTAAAATCTATCAGAATAACACAAACAGCAAAAGGATAAAAATTAGGATGATAACTTGTGACTACTTAATGTTTGAGAAACATGAGAGCTTGGATATATTAAGGTAGATGAACGATCTTCAAGCTCGATACTCAAACATTAAACCGTATCAATCATTATTAATATATAGTGGCTTCCGCTTAAGTCGCACATATATATCGAACTTGCACCCTAGCTCACCATCTGAGTCTTGGTAGCTCAATGGTTAAAGCGTCTTACCGGTCATCAGAAGGTTGCGGGTTCGATTCCCGTCTGGGGCTCAGAAATCATTTTCTGAGTATCGAGCTTGAAGATCGTTCATCTACCTTGTGACTACTTGTATGCAATTTGTGGCAGTAACAAGTGAAGGTTAGTTTATTCATCTTAAGTCTTATAGTCATATTAATTACTCATCTGATCTGCGTCTGCGACTGAATTCGTTGACATAGTTGTTGGAGTAACGGCTGATCTGTGGCTGGACAGTGCAGAGCTCACAGCTCCGGCCACGGCTCTCGATAAAAGTTCCCGGTATGTCGTCTTCTTTGTTAGCCATTATGCTTTGTCTGCTTCAAGATATTCACATTCGAAGAAATAAAAGGACCGAAGGTACTATTAAGCACAACTACAGATTTGTAACGTTGGCCCGATTTGGCCGTTAGTTTCCATTCTGCTTGAATCGGATGTTGGCTCTAATTGATTTTTGGACAGACGGCGCGCTGTAAAATCATTATATGAAACCATGAGTTAATTTGCAAATGGTGGTATGATATAATGAAATTACAGTTCTTTATAATATAAAATCATGAATAAAATGAAATATCATGGTTTGATATAATGATAAATTGTAACTTTTGCCTATATGGAACCATGAATTAAACATTGGAGTGCATTTGCAGGGTTCGTATGAATCCTCAAAAACCATAAAAGTCCTTGAATTTTTTTGTTATAAAATCAAGTACTAAAAAGTTCTTAAATTTTTTAAAATCCTACCCAAGTTCAAGAAAAGTCCTTAAATTGTATTTGCCTTGCTGCCTTTCAATAAAACTAGCATTAGATTTAAATAGCCATGGGTTATTTTGTATCGTTTATTTGCAATTATTCGTCATTACTCAAATGAAATCAGAGATACCTGGTCATCATGACGACTGTATATTAATGTATTGAATATTTTCTAGGTTTGATTGAAATTGGGTGCCATATGTCATAAGCCCTCAAAAACTGGCCGTAATGTAACGCAGAAAGTATATAAGATTTATCATCGGATAGGGGAAGGAACCCTGCATGTGTACCCCAAAATTTCGAAAAAAGAGTGGTGAATTGTTCACTATGTTTTGATTGTTGTTCAGTCGCATATTTCCTCGGTCCTTCCATGAACATTTCTGTGTCTAACGCGATTTCGTTTTGTTTAATCATTGTAGAACATCACTTCAATTTACAAACGGAGTAAATTATTAGAAGAAAAGCAAGAACGAAGTCGCTGCTCGCATGACTGGATGAAAAACTATCAACAGAATGTTACTCATCGTTTCAACAATTTGGCATCTGTGAGGTCATGCCCAAGTCACGAAGCAAACAATGCATCAGAATTGGTATCCGCCGCGGTGTCACGGAGTTCAAAGACAAAAAAAGACGCTACTAACGTCAATCGAAGTGTATCAGACGTTCATCGAGAGGTATTAAAAGTTGAAGATGCCGTGAAAGACCTCCAAACTGTACAAACTTCCAAATCACTGCAGAGAAAAATCCAGCTGTACAATGACTCTTTCGATCGATTGCGAGAAGTACTAACACAAGTGCGTAATGCCAGAGATGAACAAACCACGTTTATCGAGAAATTGAGAGCTAAAGTAAGGGCACTGAAATCAGAAGTGACAGACCTGGAAGGTCTCAGGGACTCGTTAAGAGACATACCACCTTGCGGAGTAGCATAGCATGTGGACACTATAGCATAGTGCGTAAATACGAAAACATAGCCACCGAAGGTAGTCATGAATATTGAGCAAAACGTCGGTCTTTAAATGATACCACCAACCACATATAATACTACCCACTAACTCTACTGTGAGTTCCGATTTTTGTTGTTTATAGTTTTTAATATATATATTAATTGTAACGTACAATATATAACTTTCGGAGGTTTATTTTAAGGAATTTAGAATTCTGTTTTAAACCTGCCATCGACATATGCCATTCTTTCCTTCTATAATAATGTGCCTTGTATAGCTGATTAAATTAAGCAGAATATTAAATTAAAATTAAGAATATTGGAATTATTGTAAGAAGCGATGGCCCAGTTTTCTGCCACCAGTAATAATGTTAATTATTACCATCTTAATAAACTTAAGAATAGAATTCTCCAGTTGCAACTTTCATTTCTTCATGGATAGCACGATCGATATGTGAACGCGTTTGGTTCCTTGCAATTCTATGAATATGGTGTATGGGGATCAGAGTACTTGGTTCAACTGACGATTCCCAGGACTCAGTGGAATTCTTAAATGTTCTGACGTGACAAATGACTTGGACTCTACTTAGTTATTTATGAAGGAATTGTTCAGGACAGGATATTATTGCCGGTAATACCTGGGGAGGGGCATTTAATTTCCAATATCCCTGATCAGCATGCAAACTGTCCATATTCAACGTCACCTGATCGAACCATTATTACTTCTTATCACATAAACTTTCTGAATCAATGCTCCAATGTCTTGAGTGGTAAAGCTCAAATATCACCAATGACGGCTTGTTTCTGAGGCTTATCCTCTCTTTTCCTTATTAGTTTACCAAGCAATCCTTTAAAATTCAGTTACCACTGAAAAACCCCAGCGTAATGGTAGTTTTAATTATAAACAAGCTTTTCTTATGTTTTAATTTTAAATTAATATATTAGTTTTGCCACACTATACACAACATAAGTGGCGAAAGGAAAACAATAAAAAAGTATAACAGAACTAGCAAAAAAAAAGGAAAAGTTTAAAAAAGGGAAAGGGGGCATTACCACGGGCGAAAGCCAATTTCTTCGTTAAAATAAAGGTGTACATATACATACACATATACACGTACATCACGTACGTATGTGTGTGTTTATATATATATATATATATATGTGTGTGTGTGTTTATATATATATATATATATATATATAACTAACTGCAGACGGAACCGTTTCGGCCTTTTGGGCCTCATCAGTGCAGTGCTGACAAGCAGGATGGAGAAGCCTACATTATATAGGCAACTCAAATGTCCACGCATGTGGTACATCTAAGCCATGCCAGAGCGCTCTAACTAGAGACTAGTGAGCGTGCGCAAATCCGCTAGCGGCATTTGCGTGTGTGTATATATACATATACACACACACACACATAGGTGCTGATTTCTTGGTAAAAAAAGTGCTCAATACAAGTAGTAGAGCAATATTCATTTATTTAATAATCTGTGATTTAACAACTACGTCGTTACACGGTGTTTCATGCCCCGTGGCAATCATCATACGACTGATTACAAACAATTATTGATCGCTATTAATAGTGTGACCACGCGCTGACGTGTTCGCCCATTGCCACCTGTGCCTCACCGAAAAATTCCACATAATTTTCCGACAAGAATGCGACTTACTAAACAAAAGAAGCGAAATCCTTTCAAACTGCCGACACAAAAACAAATTCCTTTTAGCGAACTTCAAACCTATACCGCCGGACAATTAAGAGACAATGGGCGAACACGTCATCGCGTGGTCACACTATTAATAGCGATCAATAATTGTTTGTAATCAGTCGTATGATGATTGCCACAGGGCATGAAACACCATGTAACGACGTAGTTGTTAAATCATAGATTATTAAATAAATAAATATATATATATATATATATATTTGTATATATATATATATATATATATATATATATATATACAGCAAATTGCATAAATTTTGGCAAACCTAAACATATCGTAAAAAAAACATATATAGGTAAATCTGCAACTATGAACACTTTAATCAACCTTAATACATTCGACTGGCCAAAGCATTGTACCAGAAAACATATAGCATATCTTCACTGACCGTTGAAGTGAGAATAAAATTGCAATACAATGGTCTTGATATGTTAATATGTTGATATGCTTTGTGCCATAATTTTTGCAACTTGCTGAATATATATACATCTATACATATATAGATAAAATGTTACCAATGAAGATCGTCTACGGGCGTGAAACTAATAGTAACAACGAACATCCTTTAGTAACATTTTATCTATTTTGCTCTATCTTCCAGGATATTGAGCACTTTTAGAATCGTCGATAAATCATTCGACTATATACATATATAAATATATATCATATATATATATATATATATATATATATATATATATATATATCAAATTGTATAAATTTTGGCAAACCTAAACATATCGTAAAAAAAAGCATGTATAGGTAAATCTGTAATTGCGAATACTTTAATCAACCTTAATACATTAGACTGGTCAACGAATGTACCAAAAAACACAGCATATCTTCACTGACCATTCAAGTCAGAATAAAATGAAGATACAATGGTCTTGATATATTGATATGTTTTGTACCATATTTTTTGCAATTTGCTGTGTGTATGCATATATATATATACATATATATATGTATATATATATATATATATATATATATATATATACATACTTATATAGGTACAGACACAAATATCATTGATATATAGAGATATGCATGTGGGTACAGTTGTTTATATGCGATATGGTTTGTATTTGGTTAATACTTCAGGACTGATAATAACATGTACGTTAGCCTCAGCAGTTGTCTATTAACTGCAGCTTTTCCGTTGTTTCGCCCAGTTACTGAATTGCCTTATATTCTTTTGCCCTAAAGAGACAAATCTATCGTTATTGTCCACACTCGAGGACTTAATTTCAGCTTTCTTAGAAGGAGTTTCGCCAACTGGTTTCTCAAACAGCTTACTGAACAAGAGCATGACTACGAAACTGTCGGTTTCTCTGAAGCAGGATGTTCTACAATGGCTTCGTAATCTGTTTCCGTCATTAAATCTTCCAGTACTTTTTCGTTTTCCTGAAGTTTAGGTAAGACGACAGCGATATACCCATCGGTAAGAGGCTGGAAAAAAGGTATAAAATTATTCCTATGAAGAATGCGGTAGTACGAGGTGGTAAGCGAAGGTTCCAGATGTGCGAATGTTTGTGTGGTGTGTATGTGTGTGTGCGTGAATTATTCCTGCATAATACTAAATAAAAGCTTGCGGCGGTCTCCAGACGGTTGCGGATAGGGGCTAACCCATCAGGATCGCCAAAAATCATTACCTATTCCCTTAGATGAGGAAAACCATGTCCAAAATAGTAAAAATGAAAAGCAATGGGAGGCTTAGTTAAATCTCTTCACTAACACCCATTTGTAACTTTCGGATTTGCGGTTAGACTTCTACTACTTTCGAGAAATTGGACATAAATGATGTGTCCTTGTGGTCCCACAGTTGCTGTTCCGCACTATCCTTCAATTAGACATGAAGCCACGAAGCTCAAACTAGTCAACCGCATAGATCACTGGACCCTTCCGCTGGACTCTTTCCGCCATTAAAATACTCAATAATAATTCAAGAAAACACAGAAGAAACTGGCTCCCAATTAGTAAGCTGTAAATCGGATACAGAGTCAAGTTCCTATCGTTCTTTTAGGTCAGAATTTACTGAAACTTCAAAATAGGCGGTAAAAATGGCCATTTAAGTGTGCTCGTATTTTAAGAAAGATACAATATTCGTGTCCTAACAGTATGCGATTTATACGGCTCGCCTTGTGAATCCCACACAGTTCGGCCGCTCATATTGTACCAACAGCTTAAACTCGTAATGACTCGCTATTCGTTATTCAAAACACGGACGACGGATGAAATTTTCAAATCTATTACGAATTACAGACGTATAGAACGGTTGCATTTCATGAGCAGAATTCTGACAATGACTGTGTGGAGATTTTAAGATTCAAAATATTTTTCAGGGAACATGTTCCTGGATTGCTCAAGCGCGTAAAGCAAATAAATTTCACTGGAGTAATCTAAAAATATCAAAATTCTATTAATTTCAAGATCTTCTTGTCTTTCAGAATCATCGTCGTAGAGACTGTTCGCATTTCTCTCACCACGATGTTGAAAATGACTATCCAGAGATTTGAAATACGCAAGGGCGTAGCGAAGCCTCGATAATTGAAGGGGTGCATGATTAAATTTTGCCGAGGAAGTGGACGTGGTCCGGGTATGGCATAAACCAGCTGAGTTGTTTTCTACAATCTACTTTCCTAAAACGCGCATACAACAAGCAAACAAGAATCAAAAGCTCAAAGCTCTTCAAGTTCTTGTTATTTTTAACTGTAGCTAGAATTCGTACAAGTGGCAAACTGACCAGTCGTCGTTCCCTGTTAAATTTATATCCAGGTGCGATAAAAGAAAATCTGTCAAAGTCGTAGCCATTGATTTTCCGGGCAGAAAACGTAAACGCAATATAAAGATGAGAACCCAGCTGAGGATTTTATATAGAAAACTACGACGACAGGAAAACAAGGCATTTAAAATAACTTTACGAACGTTTCGTTGCAAACTTGGAACATCTTCAGAGTAACACTTGTAAATAGTTACTCTGAAGATAATGCACGTTCGCAACAAAATTTTAGCAAAGTTATTTTAAATGCCTTGTTTTTTCTCTGTGGTTACAGTTCTCTATTTAAAAATCCTGAGCTTGGCTGTCATCTTTCTATTACGTTTACCTGTCAAGGTCATCAGCAGTTGGTGACTTAATGTGCATCAGAAAGCTCCCAAATCATTTTTTGCAATTTGTGTCACAATTTTTACCCAAGAAAGAATCGTTTGATGGTTTCCTAGGTTATTCTCCGAAAGTAAAACTTCTATTGTGCCAACAATTTCCGAGAAACAGGACATTGGGGGATGCGGCACCCCTGCACCCCGCTTTGACCACGTCCCTGGAAATACCTGCCCGAAGGGAAGTAGTTCATGTTCAAGTGAGCACGATGCACTTGGTGCCTAGGAGGCATTGATAATTAGCGTTCAGACACAAACCTTCTCGTTGAGGATTTCGGGACGTTTCTGTAACTCTTCGTTTACTTCGACCAATTTACCTTTGATACAGCTAATAAACAGTAAATAACAATTACAAATTACAACTTAAAGATTGAAAAACATGCGTGAAAATTGGGTGAAAAAAGAAGTCTAAAAAGCTGGAAGGTTGATAAAGTACAGAAACTGAAATAAGCGATAACTAATGCTACGAGCAAAGGCTTTACTTTCTGTACTGCCGAAGTCAACTGAAAAAGTTGACTCGAGCGGGATTTGAACTCGCACCTTCGAGATACCGGTCCACCGCTCTACCTGTTGAGCTATCAAGTCCACAGGGATCAGGGGCGAGTTTTATCCAATTTAAGTGCACGAGATATTCTCCCGACAACTTAACGCTTATCCATGAGAGGATGTGCAGTGTTTCAATTCTATTTCAGAATCATCCTCAGGGTATTATAACAGTTTGATGATGATTCTGAAATGGAATTGAAACACTGAACATCCTCTCATGGATAAGCGTTAAGTTGTCGGGAGAATATCTCGTGCACTTAAATTGAATAAAACTCGCCCCTAATCCCTGTGGACTTGATAGCTCAACAGGTAGAGCGGCTGACTGGTATCTCGAAGGTGCGAGTTCAAATCCCGCTCGAGTCAACTTTTTCAGTTGACTTCGGCAGTGTAGGTTAATTATGAAGTTTTTGTTTCATAATTTCCTGAGGATGATTCTGAAACAGTTAATCAACCTTCTAGCTTTTTACATGCATTTTTACATGCACTGCCTCCACCTAATTCTACTTAAGTATCTGAATCTGTTCTCATGGTGGGTATTCAAACGCATGGCGATGTTTCGTTTACCGATTCAACCAAAAGTGTCCTGTAAATGTCTGGAAAAATTAAGAGTAAAAGCAAATTGTATGATTTTGGCCCAGAGATAAGTCAGCCCATGTGGAAATAAAAAGTGTCCCATCGAATAGTGTTACAGCAAAAAAATTTGATTGGCGCAAAAAAACCTCTAAGTGAAAAATGGCCTCAACTATAATAATATTACAGAGCGCACGGAGCTGGGAAGGAGGTGGTGTGGCTCACTCATTTTTTGGGCAAAGTCACTTTCATTTCCAACTAGTGTGTGATTATCAAACTGGTGACCAAACATTTTCATTGAGCTAACAGGAATTTGTCCTATCTCCTCCCGCCCATATTTTTTCCTGTAATTTTTGTCCCTCCCCCGAACTTTGAAAAAAAAGCTCTACGGTCCCTGTACCACTAATAATAGCAAAAGCAACAGATACAGTGAAAGTATCAGTATCACCAACAGTAGCGCTAGCAGTTAGGCTATCATTATAAACAACAACAACTACAACTACAATTACAGTTCCCTAACGTTTTCATCCACATGAATTCTAAAACTAAAGGAAAATGTTCATGAACTTATGAACATGCATGATTTTCATAAGGCCTGAACTATTCGGAAAGATTTTTACAAACGATTGTTCGTCCTCTGATGTCAACCATTCACTCAACTGAGTCTGCGAACGGGTCGTAAGCATGAATTGTACTCTTGAGAGTTAATTACATACGCCAGGATGATGAATCGTTTAAGGCTCCATTTACACGATACGATTGTCGTACACGATTGTTCGTTCTGATGTATCCGATTAACTCACTGAAGTCTGCCGGACGTATTGTTACGTTAGTGTGCGAATCGAAAGCAGGAAAAGTTCCTTTGAAACAATATTACTTACCCCAGGACGACCAATCATATACGACAATCGTATCGTGTAAATGGAGCCTAAGACAACCGTATCGATTGTCGAATACGATTGTTCGTTCTGATGTATACGATTAACTCTCTGGAGCCTTTCAGACGTATTGCTACTTTATTGAACCAATCAAAAGCAGACATTACATTCCACAGGACGAACAAAAGTTTACGACAATCGTATTCTGTAAATATGCCTTAAGGGAGACGCTTGAATTCTTTGGTGAAGTGGTTCTCTTGATGAGCCTGGAAACATCACCAGGAGATTTTGAAATTCAAAGTCACCGGAAGGCCATCTTCGGTGTCCTGTTGATACTAAACAAGAGCACTCTCTGAGCTTAAGATGAGGTGGGAGGGGAAATTGGACTGTTTTTAAATTGGTCATAATTGACTGATTTAAAGGAACAGTTACACTAAGTTGATGACATAAAAATTGCCACGTCCTCTGACCTGTAAAGTGTGTACTGATCTCCAGTAGAACATGTAACTTCACACAGCGGTGAGGAACTATGCAAGTATTGAGCACCTCGCTTGCCCTTGCCACTAACTTTGTTATTTAAGCGATTCAGATTCTTCTTCACTTGAAAATTTACATTGGTTACTCTTCCTTTCTTCAGTAGAGGATGCCTTGGGGCTACAGTTATCACGCAGATTCTGCAGAACAGGATAAAAAGTTCAGGATCAAACAACCTATGAGACTGAACACTAAATTTCCTTTTTGAACAGAAACATTTTTTGCCTAGAAAATACTAGACCTCCTCAAACTCGGTTAATTCAATCACGATAGCAGTGTCAGGATCCGTAGTTCCATCAAAAAGAAACAGCCAAAGGGCTGTGTGGTGTCAAAAAAAATATATAAGCGGGGAAACTGAATATTTTTTTGGCTGTTTCTATTTGATAAACAACTGCCTTTGCAGCACTCTTTTTATACAGCAATAGTTGCATTTCCAGAGAAGATTTACCTACCGTCAGGATAGTGGTTATTGAGGTACCAGGTGGGAAGCGTAGTCTCGTACTGAAAATCTTTACCCAGGAGATAATTTTTAAAACAAGCATAATAAGAATTCTTTAATGTAGCTAGAGTTTCGTCACTTTACATGAAACATCATCAGAACGAAATGAATACAGGATTAATTACTAATTACTTATGCATTATCACATCTATTTTTGTAGTCGTTTAAGAGATCTAAGATCACAATCCTGTATTCATTTCGCTCTGATGATGTTACACGTAAATTGACGAAATTTTAGCTACTTTAAGGAATTCTTATTTTGCCGGTCTTAAAAATTATCTGCCGGGCAATAATTTTCATTCAGTGACTACCTACCATCAGCTTCTCATTAAAATCTTTAACTGAAATGGCATGAACTCAGGGGAAGAAAATAAACAGCATATTTCATGATTAACCAACACTGCTGGAGTCTAGAACTGGACAAGTTGACTTGAAGGGGACTTGAAATCGCATCTTCGAATTGCACTAAGTCAACTGGGAACAGTGTGCTCGTTCAATCCATTTTAAATGCACCAGAGATTCTCGTGACAACTTGACGCTTTATATCTGTGAGGGTGTACTGTATTTCGATTTTAATTCAGAATGATCCTTGGGTATAAAATGAACAGACTATTTCAAACTAAAATCAGTTAAAAGGAGTGCCATTTCAGCCTTCCAGGAACGATTTGGATGTTTATCAATACTATCATCAAATACAGAGCAGATGTTTATAGACTTGATTTACATCATGTACCCAGCAGGCATTAAGTTTCCTATTTAATCAGTAAACCTACATATTACATTCAGTATGGACCCTTTTACCTGCATACAAACATAATCCATTTCATATCATGTAATGTTTTGGTTCTTTATCATTTCAATCAAAGTGCTTTCAGGCATAACCAAATATGACTAAATTATAAAAAACCAAAACATCACATGCATTACATGCAAGCAAAATGGTCCATTGCTACATAGTGGAGGAAGGGTAGAATTGACCATTCAGACTGGTTTCCATACATGGTTTTAATCATTGTAATTCAGTTGGAAACTGTCACCAATCAAGTCTTATGACAATTGCAACTTAATGGTACGCAAGTTGCAATTGTTGTAAATGGATCAGTGATAAATCAACACATTGTAGAAGTTGAATCGATTTTTCAAAATAGTGGCAATTGAGGAACCAGGCAGAAAGCGCAATCTTGTTAGGAATATCAAAGCCCAGCATATAATTTTGAATAAACCCATAATAATCCAGACATGAGTTATTGAAAAATATTTTTAATTTAGCTAATGTTTCGTTGCCAGTCCTGCAACACCTTCAGAGTAAGTGATAAATTTACAAGGTGTTCTCGACTATATAATATTCTATTTACAATGACAGGAAGTAATTAACTGAAAGACCACCAGTCTTTCTGTTAATTACTTCCTGTCATTGTAAATAGAATATTATATAGTTGAGAACACCTTGTAAATTTATCACTTACTCTGAAGATGTTGCAGGACTGGCAACAAAACGTTGGTTAAATTAAAAATATTTTTCAATAACTCATGTCTGGATTATTATGGGTTTATTCAAAATTATATGCTGGGCTTTGATATTCCTAACAAGAAGTTGAATCCAACTAATGGAAACACGGCTGTTGTAGATTTGATCAGCAACAGTCACCAACTGAATAACAATAATTACAGCTATAAGGAAACAAGCCTTAATACAGACTATTCATCAATTGTGTGGATAAAGGTACATGTAGACCACAGAAGAGAGGTACACATAGTCCAAAAGAAGTTCACTTTATGCTCAAGAAAATTTTCTTTTGACTTAAATTTAACATGCAACTTCAGTAGGTTTTCTTGAGTTCATGAATAGACCCTATACCAAAAATGGCTGCCAATTTAATATTCTTGTATTGGGGTTTAAATTAGCTCTTCAAGCCTTGTTCTTGTGTGAACATTTCTTTGAATAATCAACTCAAGAATGATGCCTGAAAGGCTCATATAAATTGTTGGTCATTTTTCCATTGTAACTATTATTATTATAAAGTAAGAGGAACAAAATATGAAAACAAAAACTCAGCAATAATGCTAACACTATACTGAAATCAAGGTAAGTTGAAATTTGTTTGTCAGATTCTTCAATTTGTTCAGTATTAGATTTACAATTAAGCCTCAGAAATGCCTTGTGCAAAATGAGGAAGAGCTAACAGAGGGTCAGCTGGGTACAGTTACTGTAAATTTTGATCACAAGTACAAAATATATGTGTAGCTTAGAAACCATGATAGTTGCTAACTGTCATCATTTGTAAAATCTATGTACATATATGCTTTGCCAAACTATTTTGAAATTTCACAGCACAGCAGTACATGTTTAGAGCATATGCCCTTCAAGCCACTGTATTAATTGCAGTACCACATGCATTATCTAAGAGGCCATTCATCACATTTGCTACATTGGCCTTTATGATCACTTCATAGACTATATCTATGACACACTTTCAAACCTGAATGTGTGACATATACTGTATGAGGTATATATGATATAGATATACTGTATGAAGTATGGCTGGAGTAAAATTTCAGCAGGTCTGATAGCATACACTAAAAGAAGACTGTGCATGTTGAAACAGCAACATTATGCATAATAGTTGAGTCCCACATTATTCTGGGTAGATTGTGTTTAAAAATGCTCACCAAGATCTTTCTGTGTAAACTGGATTTACCATGTTATATACCTGTAATTAAATGCAACTGAACTTTAATTTCTATCATGACACAAAAGACAATGGTAACTAACTTGTTAGAATGCTGCAACACACATTGATCTTCAGAAGCCTTGCCTTTAATGTCTAAAACATTCAAAAACAGCAAGGAAGATTTTTAATATAAAATTAAATTTGATGAATTTATGAGGCAAAATTTACATCATGTTTTGGGTAATGTACAGCACATTAAGACAAGATGAAACAGGTGAATCAGAAACTAAACTGGAAGTCATCACAGAAATCATGAAGTTTTTCTTTTTCAAATTTTGGGATATATGGCCTTATCATGTGCCATTTGCTCCATTGAGTCATGGTTGTTTCAAGCAAAGCTTTAAAATTCTACAGTGTATATGACAACAAACAAACATATGCACATATACACACACACACACACACACACATATATATATAGTAGTGAGGTTTTGCTTAAGAGTATATGGTTGCTACTCCGAGTTTCACGTGGATGCAATCTTCAGGCACCTCACTACATTTAAGCTCTGCCCCATATGGTATCGAGCACTCTTGGATCCATCGTAAACATCATCTCAGTTATATATATATACATATATATATGTTTAATCTGCAGATGTACTTTTCACCATACTACAGCTTGTCAGTGCAGCTCGGAACAAACTTGGATTGATAAGGGACCAGAGTGCTCAAACTGCTGCTTAAGCGGTGGGCATTGCTTAATGCTATTGGTTATCCTTATATATCTGTAGAGCACTCAACAATATCAAAACGTGGGAGCGTATACATCTATATATATCTATATATCATATTACAAATAGGCATATAAAGTTATTTACATATTTATAATGGAGGAAGGGATATATATACATATATATATATATATATATATATATATATATATATATGCAAAAAAAACCTTAAGTCTGAGCATGTTCAATAATTTTCATTTCGAGCTGGTCTAGTAAGTAAATATGCTTTGACAGATATAGTGCAAAAAAGGTTGTTCACATACAGTCACTCAGAAAAGTGAGTACACCCTTTGCACTTTTGAAATTATTTCACTACAACTTTTCAAGCAGCTGCACTAGTGGCACTGGCACAAAGTTCATTAGAGTGTAGACATTCTGTGATTCATTTGCATATACAAAACTGCTATTCCACAAAAACAATTTAATATACGATTGAGAATTCTGAAAACAGTGGCAACAAAAGTGAGTACACCCTTACAGCACAGTCACTTAAAATCTGCACAAGTGTTAATATTTTGTGTGAGAACCATTTTTTTTCAGAACAGTCTTGATCCTATTGGGCATTGAGTTCACAAGAGTTGCACTGGTTTTTGCTGGAATGTTCTTCCACTCTTCTGTGATAACCTCTCAGAGCTGCCTGATGTTGGACACCCAATGTTCTTCTACCTTGCATTTCAGGATGCCCCATAAGTATTGAATTGGGTTCAGATCAGGCAACATGCTAGGCCACTCTAACATTTTCACTTTCCACTTCTCCAGAAAGGCAGTGATCTGTTTGGAGCGATGCTTTGGGTCATTATAGTGCTGAAATACAGCTCTTTTACCAAGCTTTTGTAGGGAGGGCACCATCTTCTCCTTCAAAATGTTACAGTACATAGTGGAATCCATAATTCCATCAACGAATTTGATCTGTACAGTACCAGCACCATGTTTGACTGTAGGTACAACACAGTTTTCTTGGTACTGTTCATCAGGTCATTGCCATGCAAACCGTTTCCCTTAGATCCAAACAAGTTGGTCTTTGTTTTATCAGACCACAAGACATGCTGCCAGTAGGTCATCGGTTTGGATTGATGTGCTTCAGCGAACTGTTTGCAAGCCTTCTTGTGTACTTGATTCAGTAAAGGTTTATGCCTTGAATGATGCCCATGTTAATTGACCTAGCGGAGTGTGTGACATATGGTTTGCACACTCACAGTCTGACCAGATGTTTTGGAGATCTGTTCAGCAATACTAGCGGCACTTTTACTTCTGTCCTGAAGAGCCAGCTTGCAAACTTAGCAAACAGGACATGCAGTTATTTTCCTAGGTCTGCCTTGGTGACTCTGATTCACTTTCATATGATTCTTGGCAAATCTCATATCCTTGGCAATCTTTATGAAGGGCAATAATTTTGTCCTTGAGATCTTTAGAGAGTTCTTGGCCATGAGGTGTCATGCTGACTATTCAGTAACTACTTGTGTGGTATTTCTGAGGCATGTACTTCTTCAGGTTGAATATTTTATAGCCTGCCAGCACATGGTATTACAACACAGATGTCTAGTGATTCGGAAAGAATGTAAACACGACAGCTATCTTTCCATGGTTGGCCAACTTCCGACCAAAGAGTCTCTAGGGTGTACTCACTTTTGTTGCTACTGTTTTCAGAATTCTCAGTCGTATATTAAATTGTTTTTGTGGAATAGCAGTTTTGTATGTGCAAGTAAATCGCAGAATGTCTGCACTTTAATGAACTTCATGCCAGTGCCACTAGTGCAGCTGCTTGAAAAGTTGCAGTGAAAAAGGTGAAGGGTGTACTCAATTTTGTAAGCGACTGTATCTTATATTTATCATTAACTCTAATTTTTGTGGACAGACTTTCAAAGTACCAGTCAAAGGGGTGGGGGTCGTTGTTAAAGCTTTCCAAACTTGACAAAGCTGTATTGAGTGTGAAAACCTGCATTTGACAAATCATATAAAACTGGCCAAAAACTTGAAACTGCTGCTCAAAACTTGAAAAAAAACTCTCCTAAGTTTTTAATTAAAGTGTTTTTAACTCACTTACTAGTTTTATAAAACTGCTTGAAGTACCTTTGTAGAACAGAACGATACTTTTTAGAACGAGTCAATTCCGCAGCCATCTTAACTATTTTCGAGTTCAGTGCAGACGACAAATACGTGTAGCCAGCGGTTACCTAATGCTGTGATTGCTGTCCATAACATAAAAATAGGTCAGAAAAGAATTACCATTTGAATCATAAAAAGAGGAACACCATGGCCACTAATTGTAAACTTCTTGTAAAACAAAAATATATCAGTGTTGGTTGTAACAGAACGCCACTTTGCCTTGATTGGGGATTCAATGGACTTGTGGCTTTTGGTGCATATAACTCTATTGCCCTGTATGAACCAGGGGTAAGTATGAAAAAAAGTAAAACAAGTTTGAAGGTAGTATGCTGCCAGAAATTGGGAGAACAAGGTACTGTCTGATGTACATAGATTTTTCTCTTGATTTTGAATACTACCTGTAAAGGTTTTTTATTTCATTCAGAACTGCCTACTCAGCACTCTATTTTTTTTATATTGTAAGTATGAAACGCTTCAAAAATAGGACTACTACAATTTGGAAAACTTGAACAAGAAATGTGAAAATCTGTAGGCCTATCTGTGACACAGACACTGATCAAGGGTTAGGTAACCCAAGCCATTTGCAGATATAGATTTACAAATGTGGTCAAAAATGAAATCTCTGAGAGCCTTGTTGAACAGTGGCAGGCCTATAAGAGTTTCAAGATTTCCAAGGAAGCCCCCTTGAAAATTCTACTGAGTGCAAGTCAAAAGGATTCCTGTCAGACTGAGTACATAGTAAGCTATCTTAAATGTCCTGTAATCCCATTAATACTAGAAGTATAAGACTGTCTTTCTAAAGCCCACAGGGACTACCAGAAATGATCTCATGATGTCTAATTTTCAAAAATTTTCCTGGAGAAACATGCCCCCAGATCCCCTTGAACAGCATGCTCACCACACCAATGTTCACCCAACAAACCATTTATTCACTATCCTGAATTGAGTTGTATTTTATGTTTCAATTGGCTAGAATGAAGGGAATGGTGGACGTATTGATTGTCTTCTCTATGGGCACAAAGATCGAGTAAACTGTGTAAAATGGATTCCAAAGGATGACCAAGGTAATCAGTACCACAAACATCCTTTGATAAGGTCCCCTGAACTTAGCCCTCCCTTAAAAAAGAAGTAAATGAAATAAAAGCCTAAAGACACTTTTCTGTGCAGCATAAAATGAACAAAAACTAAGGGAAAAATGTTTTATATGTAAGTGTTAGTAATCAAATAACAATTTGTTGTTTATTTTTCTCTCATGCGTTTTTCAAAACCCAGAATTTCAGGTTTATAATGCAAGCAAAGTTACATAAAAGATCTACAGAATTATTTCCATTTTTTGCACTTTTCAATTTGCAACACAAATCATCCTTAAAATTCATATGGTGCAACATCACTGTAAGAGTGTCTGTGAGGGAGACTAACTGAAGACCCTCTGGAAAAACCCCTTATATGCTCAAAACAAGGATGGAAATCACAAAATGCAGTGTTCAAAACTCAGGCTTTACTGGTACTGATTTGCTTTATTGATAAGTAAAAATCTTAACTGATATGGAAAGAAGAATTAGGTGTCTGCATCACCTTTAAAACAGATTAAACTACAAGGCACAGGTCACATGGTTAGGGGACCCTGATGAAAGCAATTGCTTTGACAGGAACTGGGGGAAATGGTGGTTGTAGGGTCCCAACAGTAATTGGTTATGGCTCCATAATGACAAATAAGCTTGTACTCTTCACCACCTGGGTTGGAGACTCCAAAAGCCATTTTGTGTGAAGAAAAGAAATAATGTTTTACAGCTATGGGAATTTTAAGTCTGTTTTTTGTGCTTTAAATGTATCATTGAGAATAGCGGTTGTAAGAGCTTCCTTATTTTGGACACTTGCTGTATGATTTTTTGTATTAATAACATTGGTACTGCAGGATGATTATTCTTGTTGTAGGGATCTTGCCCTCTCCTGGGGCAGATTTTCCTAGGACTGTTGTGTCTCAGGGGTTATATCCCTAATAATATAGTCCCCTCTAAGGATCTGACGCTTCTAGGGAAATTCTTACCCCATTTCTTTTGGTCTTCAATTTATTGCATTTTATTCACTGCATTGTTTTAAGGCATTTCATAGAGATGTGGAATAATTAACACAAAGAAAATTGTCTAAATCAGTTTTAGCTACAAAAATAAAGATTAACACATTTTAAATACATTTTAAAATACAAATATGTCATGTTCTTTATATGCATACTCTCAAGCTATTATACTCATTAGAACATTATATAACTACCAAGCTACCACATTTACAACAAATGTCATTTTCTTTGTGGCCTAGCTTTTGGTAATGGCGTGTTAGTGGCATTGAACAATCGAATTTAGAAGAATAACTTTACGTTTTGAGCAAAGTCTCTTGATCAAAATAAACGTTGGAAACGGCAGTTCAATACCGCTAATCCTTAAAGGGCTGTTTACACTTGGGATTTCTTCCCTTACGATTGGCATCTTGGAGTATGTGTTTAACTGACGAGAGCGTCAAGGACAATCTACGGCGAACCATAAGCGGATATCTTGCTGCATAGAATGTAATTAGTTTATTACATACACCCGAATGATAATCGCAACGTGCAAAATCCCACGTGCAAACAGCCCTTAGGAAGGCGATGTCTCTTGGAATATCGGCCTGGACAGGAGAAAATCACTTGGAAGCGAGACCCCTGCATGACACCGGCTTTCAGAACGAATCCACGTTACCAAATGCTAAGCCCTGATTTGCTAATTAATTATTCATGAACTTAAAACATCTGTACAGTATAAGCAGTAAATACAACATGCATGCATGTTATGAATTCTGATTCGAGTGAACCATACACCTCAGACTTGGAGCTGAGGTGTTCATTCAATTTTTCCCGAAATCTAGGAATATAGTCTTAATATTAAAATCCTTTAAAATTTTCCCGTAGTGAAACGTCCGCTTGGAGGAAGTAAGATTGAAATATTTACTCAAAAGCTAAAGCCCTGGCCGAACGCTTTCAACATTTCATTCAACATCTTTCAACATTGTTGAGTGCAACATTTTGAACGCGTTGGCCACCCACTTTCAATGATGTTGAACGTTGTTGAACGATGGTGAACGATGTTGAAAGAAATTTGAACATGTTCAAATTTTTGTTTAACATCCATTCAAAATTTATATTGGTTTTGCCGAAGGTGGAATATGTTGAATGCGTTTGGCCATCCCTGACTTCAACATCGTTCACCATCGTTCAACAGTGTTGAAAGGTGTTGAACAAAATGTTCACTTGAAAGCGTGTGGCCAGGGCCCAAAGCAGCCCACTCCAAGTCCTATGTGGGATTTCCTCAACTTTCATTGGTACGCGACTTCAAGTTCCATTTGTCTCGGATTTGGTATCGATCTTTGCATCTGTTAATCTTATATTTGATATCCTTTTTTCAGGTCCAGAAACCGAGTTGGTGTCAGGGTCTACCGACTCATCAGCTTTAATTTGGCGATATTCCAGTGCCAAGGTTAATATTGTAATGTGAAAATATCGTTGTCGCCTAGAGGCCTATATGTATAAATTAGGATTATCGCAGCGCAGTGTAGCGGCGTGCCCGTATAAGGGAATGTTTACATGGAGGTGACCCAGCTTGGGTACCCGAGTTGGCCCGCTTGGGCGAGACCATGCGTGTAACACCCCCATATGACCTTGACTTCATGCACTTCTGTGATTGGTCAAATCGTTTTGTAGGGCAAAACAATGTAAGTATCTTCTAATACTGTGTTCATATTTATGTTCAACTCTATAAAGATTCCTATTTTTTAATGTTTTAAATCGTATTAATCGAAATGGTAAATAGTTCCCATGACCCATGCTGTACAAGTCGATACAATCCTAGTTCAGGTATTTCATTTTGTCGTTTACCGTAAACGAAACCGAACTCATAATATTAATCTCGTGTTTATATAATATCTGAGCCAGCCCGCCAAGCCGATATCTCGCTTTGCGTAACCAGGATTACGGTTACCCGGATTGAGTTTTTCCCGTGCAAACCAGATTGACCAGGCCAGCAACTCAAAGCTCAGTACACGCAGCAAAGTTTGCCTTTACCGATATCTCTTGGACTACTCTTCTTTTTACAATTTTGTCAAAATTGCGAGACAAGTTTCATCAGTAACTGCATCGTGTAACATATGGTAGTGTGCCATCGCCTACTCTATCAACTTTTTTTTGCTGCAAGCGTGCAAGTAGTTTAAACCAAGTTCTACTTTTCACAACGTTCAACATGTACGACCTAACATATTGTGGCTTCCGTTTAAGTCACACATATGTCGAATTTGCACCTTAGCTCACCATCTGAGTCTTGGAAGCACAATGATTACAGCGTCTCACCGGTCACCAGAAGGTTGCGTGTTTGTTCCCCGTCTTGGGCTCAGAAATCGTTTTTCTGAAGATAGAGCTTGACGAACATTCATCTGTCATTCAAGATGTCTCCAAGCTTCCACATTTTCAAAATATACAGCTCATTATAACATTAACATATAGTGGCATATATAACATATAGCTTAGGTCGCACATATATGTCGAGCTTGCACCTTAGCTCACCATCTGAGTCTTGGTAGCTCAATGGTTAGAGCGTCTCACCAGTCATCGAAAGGTTACGGGTTTGATCCTCGTCTGGGGCTCAGGAATCGTTTTTCTGAGGATAGAGCTTGGCGAACGTTTATCTATCATTCTCAAACTCATTAATAATTTACGAAGAAAAAACAAAAGAAATACATAATCAGTATTTAGAAATCGGAGGAAGATTACAGCTCAAGTTTTCCAACTTTCGGCTGGATTTTCGCCTAAAATACTGGTTCGTTTGAGAAGTAACTTCAAACACTCGTTTAGTGTTCTTCCTCCGATTTCTAGATACTTCGAAACTCGTTAAAAAAACTCGGCTTCGCCTCGTTTTTCAACTCGTGTGTCGGTATCTAGAAATCGGAGGAAGAACACCAACTCGTACTTGAAATATTACGTCAATGGCATTTGTTAACACAACCCATGTTCCACAATACTTTAACCACAAGAAACTGATACGATTACATGACACAATTCTGTGTTTGTAAGACATTGAAGCACATTAAAGAGGTTCATAGTGGAAGAAAAAAATTCACCCAATCGCGCATTAATCTAAATGTTTCAATTGAACACAAATTTTGTAACCATTAAGAACGTCCGACATAAAATGATCTCGAATTAATATTTAGCCAGTTGGCGTAAAAATAGCGACGTCCTTCAGTCAGGAGACGTTGTTGTTCGGCTTTTCATGAAAGGGCTACCAGCGAAACAGAATCTTCCAATTGGGGAATGTCCAGCATTTCTGAACTTGAGCTTTCTAAGGCCCCAGTTACACTATATCGGATTGTTTTTCGTATCAGATTACCTCAACCCAATCTGATTCCAAAATAACTCGTTCCAGTTCGCATTTACACTGTACCGCTCCTTTGCTTGTTCAAGGAAACATCACACATTTGCTGCCAAATAAATGACAGAGGAAACACAGCCATGATGAATAGGAACAAGACAGACAATTTCATTTGGACAGACAGCTAAATTGAACTTGTTCTCGAGTCAGTGAAGTCATTCGCAGAGCGTTTGCATAGGATTGAGGCGGTTACACGGCAAAGGAACGTATCGGATCACTTTTCATATCACCTTCAGAGCGGAGTGATTTTGTTCCGGATTCGCAAATCGTTACGTACCGTATTGCCGCGGAGTAGTGTAACTTAAACCCAAATCCGATACGAAAAGTAATCCGATACACAAGCAATCCGGTATGGTGTGATTGGGGCCTAAGTCCACGTCTTAGGCAATCAGGTACGAAAGTTGGTCATGACAGCCGTACGCCAGAAGTCATAAGTAGGACCCAGAAGCCCTGCATTATGAAGTACCTGTAGAGAGGTTCATGAGCTTTTTTGACATTTTTATAAGACCTTTGCTTTTTGTGTGTGGCTCCATCACAAAATAAATTACATTACATCGTAAGAGTTCTAAACATTTCGACCGGAATGTGTGAAGTATAATTGGAGTTTTTCTCCTGCCTCATTTTATGGAATTCTGTTTTGTTAGCTGTTTTAATTTGTGTATCTTTTTCATTCAGTGGATACGAACTAATTCCTTGGAAGGTCACAAAGGTGCCATTATCGCTGTTGCTGCTCTTACAGTTACTGGAGATGTGAATGGTTCTCGAACGGTACTAGCTACAGCATCCGCTGACTCGACCGTTAGAATATGGGAGAGGGAAGGTTCAGAAGGTATGTGTTTGAGTGGCTATTCTGTGTTGTACACCAAGTCACGTATGCATATGGTAAATATATACAAATACATTATACGTATATTTATACATATGCATATACATATATATAGATAGATATACATACACATACACATATACATATACACATACACACATACACACATACACATACATGTTGCAAACGCTGCCAAATTTTAACGAATGTGCAGCACGTTTGTGGGAATTAGGAGACTATATCCTTGGAGTATAATAATTTCCATTGGATTCTCAATTACATGCGAGAAAAATTTGAAAGCTATGAGCTGGAAGAATTGCCCTGTTTGGAAACTGATACGTAAAAGCATTTAACACTCAAGTATTCTTCCTTTGTATGGGATACCCGAGTGAAAACAGTAAGAGAACAAAGTATGAAAGAAAAAAATTCAGGATTTGAAGGGTTAAATAGTTCGAACATCTTCTTTTTTCACCTCCAGAAAAAAGGTTTTGCATACCTCCAAATCCGTTTTAGTAACCGTTGTATCAAAGCTTTAGTTACCCTCCTTTGCAAGGTCATTAGTTTAGGATTGACTCTTAACTAAGTGAATATTGTTTCAGTTTAATATGCATTAATCTTGTGTTTTTAAAGGAAGCTTTGGATGCTTAGACAGTTTAAACCTTGATGGAGGATTTGCATTTTGTATTACCCTTTCAACATTGCCTGGGACGAAAGGTACTTTGACGAGATGAACTTTTTCATAGCAAAAAAGTACTAATTTTTCCCGGCGCTACCACAGCTGTACATATCTGATCGGTTTGTACTGTTGGCAGTTGATGTTAATTCAATCACCTTTTTATTGCCACTAAATTTATTATTAGATTTAAAATTTGATGCATCAAGATTAGTTTAAATTCATTTTGTTTTGGTTTTAGCTATTTACTCTTTTTCGTATTAGAATTAGCCCGCAATGTTTACTCGTTACATTTTTGCTATATCCAATGCAATATTCACTTGCACCAAACTTTTATGTATCTGTGAATTTTGTTCAATTTATATGATACATTTGGTGACCCATTCATGTTATTTTCAATGATAGCTTGTGTTGTGGCGTGTGGTTGTGAAGATGCCGCGGTTCATTTATTTGCTCAAGGTGGCCATAAGGTGCGATATATCTTTTATACATATCTGTAGCATTCAACACTAAAAGGAGAGTTTAACAATCTCCTTGAGTGGTTACTTAATCTATCTTAATTCTTTCTTGCCTGTTCAGGTGAAAACATTGTGTCAGTTACTTTGCTTCACGAACCTTAATTTTACATCAATTTTTAGCAGCCACATCCGTGGTCATTAATACTGGTACAGTATGTATACATTCAATGGTGAGGAATGATAATCCAAAAGATATATTACGTACAGTCCAGAGTCATCATTTTTAAGAGGTGTCTACACGGTCAATTCTTCTTGCGATTTTCCCGATTCTGAAGGATGTGATTCAGTAATCAACTCGTCAAAGTATTGTACCTTATAGCTATACACAAATGATCCGCTAGTCAATCCACTCGATTGCATGTGTCAGGAGGCTAAAAATCGCAGCAACAATCGCCCTTGTAAACAGCCCTTTAGTTTGACGACCAGTATTTTCAATAATTCCGACAGAAAAGTCAAAAACGGGTGATTACTACCAATCAAACGTAGACATTCGACGATCCGCTGTCCTGCAAACATGAAAATTCTCGCCAGGCATATGCCTCTGGGTTTTTTTTTGTGCGTTCGTTTCCTAATATAAGTTTTAAAACGTGGAGAAAAACTATTGATATTGCCGGTAAGATACTTTTTAGATTAATCGAAGTTGCTTTTCTCTCTTACGTAAATTTCACATGTCCTTTCACATGTGAAAAATATATGAAAATGGAACATTTTCACATATGAAATTATCATTTTACATATGAGATGGTATCGTTTTCACAAATCAAATACCTAATTCACATGTGAAACGAAACTTTCATATGTGAAAATTTCACATATGAAATGGAAGATTTAACGAATGAAAATTTATTTTACATATGCAGTTTTCATTTTATGTATTGGATTGAAACAATTCACATGTGAAATACAACCTTCATATATGAAATTGCATGCGAAATTTCGAAAGGTTCTGTAGCATCTTGTAAAAAATACTGATCTGAAGGATATCAGTTTGGTGCTCCACCTGTTGTTTTAAAGAAGTCCTCATTTTTGTAAGCTTTTATTATCCACGACATCACGATAAGTCTGGTAATCATCAGGTTTCTTAAAGGAAATTAAGAATTTTTAAAACAGTAAAAACTGCGTTCTTTCGAATCGTTTTTAAGTGTTTGGTGAGATAGCTTGTTTTACATCATCATGCTGTATCTGAAAAGGTATGATATATTAACCGAAAAGTAATTGATAAGAGCAGTACACGTGCCCATAACTGAAAACGCAAAATGGCGACACCTTTGGAAAAACCAGCAGCAGTGATATCTGACACCTTTTGGAAAAGTCCTCCATACAGTCAATTTGTTGTCTATTTCAGCCATAGAATTTAAACTGTTTTTTGCCAAGGACACAACACAAGATTTAATTCATATATCCGCTGCCTTCTTAGTAAAAGCTAGAGTAAAACGACTTAGAACAGAATAATCAACGACTTCTTCATTTGCAAAGCCAAACATATGCCAAATCAGTACCCTTAAAATGTCTAGGAAATAGATCTCCAATGATGTACAGGGTTTGAAATGCAGCAATCGATACGGTCTCCAGATACAGGGAGATAATATTCCTCCTTTTTAGCTTAGTACATATATATTTTTCGTGGGTTTTGCCGATTAGTTGCAAATTAGTTCTCCAGAAATGGTCCAATTTCCCTCGAAACGAAGGGGACATTGGCCAAGTCTATATGGTCCACCACATGTACACTCTACTCCAAAAGAATTTCTGGGATAAGTACTTTTTCCCTCTTGTTCCATTCAGTTCTGTTTCGAATGGTGTGCATTATTCAAGCCCTATGCGTAACATCGATTTATGACTATGGTCTTTCAAAGTTTCGCCTTTAATTGGCCCTTGAGAAATAGCAAATTCAGGAAAACAGAAGAAAATATATTACTAAACCCGCGTCTTTTGACGACGAAAATTTGTTGGGAGAGGAGGCTGTTTTGAAACCTCCACGCCATACCATTACTTTACCTTGCGTTATACCACTATATTTTTGTCTTATTTCGAGTGTTTATCATTGACAGTTTGATCGAGCTTTAAAATTGGCTGGTCACGAGGATTGGATCCGTGACGTAACATTCGTTGACATAGGTAAACATATTTCCTATGCTTTTTCATTGCTATAGCTTTTTTCATTTTCTGAAATTTCTAGTTTGATGACCGATGTCTTTCACCTCGTTAAAATGCTTACAGTTTTTGATTGATGATGAGGTACCTTGAAGATTATAGTTCTGCGTGCATAAGTTTAACAGCTTTCAGAGTAGTGGATATACTTTTACTTTCTGCACCATTGGGCGTAGAGTCTGGGGGAGCTGAGTGACTTCAGCCTCCTCAGAAATACTTCTTGACGGAGCTTAGCCCCTTGGAATTTCACAGCAATTGACATGTGATTGATGAATGATAGTGTTATTGACATACTGGTTGGGGTTAGATAACCGTCAAAGTCTCATTATTTCTTCAACCAAAAGACATCCAAGATGCACCTGAGAAAATGAACTAGACCCGACGCTGGAATTCAAAAACTTAATAAGAATTCAGCTGCCATCATAAAAGAGCGTGCTCAAATCTATCTTGGCCCCATTTGTCAATAGATGACCTTCTTGACGATTTTATTTCAGCGTAAAACCAGCGTGAGAAAGAACACATTCCGATCATCTAACTTGGTAGAACTGTGGTTTATATGAGATTGAACAATGTTATTATGTACTCTTGACGTAGTTGTTGGTTTAATCGTATCGAGTGTCACTGTTGAGTTAAAACATATTAATGATAGTATTCAAACTTTTAGATTTGTTTCTTATAACGTTTATCCAAAAGTACTTCTCCAGCAGATGGGTTGTTAGGCCAGTTCTATCAAATTAGGAAATCACCTCATTTCCGTGGAACCTGTAACAATCACCAGTCTTGAGATCAGGCTCATGTACCTTCAGTTTTGACACCCCCGGCAATAACCAAACTCTGCGCTTATGTTTTGTACTCTTAGCCGTAAATGATATTGGGTGGAAAACAAGCACGGATTCATTTGAAGGAAATACTTTCAATTCACCTATAACCACAAAACGTTTCAAACTACCTCATGAATCAATTAAGGCGACTCCATACTGTTGCTTGAAAGTGACTAAATGCAAGTTTGACTGTGAAAAATTGTGAATGAATATTTTAGAGAAGAATGGGACATATTCCGGTAAAAAGAAAAACATTTTTGGAATCAAACATACTGCGGAAAGAAACTGTACTTTCGGTTGCTGTGGCTACCATAACTTTTCAAAATGGCTCCTAGTTACTGTTCAGCTTTATTTAACTTTGAAACCTTTTTTCACCAGTGGGCCTTCAGTAAGCAGACTAAGAAAATTCTGTAATCCGAGATTTTTTACGTAAGTAAAACATCACTTGTCCAATAAAAGAAATTGAAGTTACAGGCGGTCGGCACTAGAACGAAACCTTTGAGACCAGGTAACCATGTGGAGACTGGGCCTGGAAAACTAAGTATTTTATTTACCCGATGACTTTTTGGAAAAAATCGTTGAGGTTTAGGTTAAAATATCAACAGGTGTAACATGTCAACCGTTATAATTACAGTTAGGATTAGGGCTCGGATTAGGACCCTAACCCTAACGCTAATCCTAATCCTAATCATAATATCCAGGATAATTCTGAATCTTAGGACCATTGACATTTTAGGATTATCCTGAATCTTAGGTGAGAGATTACCAGGTACATAAAGAACTTAGTTTTCCAGTCCCAGTCTCCACACGGTTACCTGATCTCAGTGGTTCCGTTCTAGTGCCGACCGTTACAGACAGAACACAAGTGCAGTTTAGCGAATGTCCCTGATTTAAATATGGAATCGCGGGCTCAACTCTCCTAACCCTGACCCTGTCCTAACCGTAATCTTGACCTTAACCCTAAAAGGTTAGTGGCTTTTCTGCGTCCGCTTAACTGCACCATACCCCAGAAATTTTATGAAGTCGTGCTTATTTATTTCCCATGAGAAAAAGTTGTGGGTCGCCAAGACCTCTTTCATATTAAACAATGTTGAATGGTAATTTGAAGCTATTTTGAAACGTTGTTGTTGCCTTGGCAGCTTGAGGATTGCTTTTCTTTGTACTACTTTTTTGATTCTAAAGTTCTTTTTCAATCTATGACAACACGTTTCACTCTCCTCAAAATTATTCATCTACAAATTTATGAAGTCTCAGCATGCATTTCAATTTTATTCAAGAAACTGTGTGGAGCCTCCCAAGCTTGGTACGCTCTCACATACCTTTCAAATCAGGAATGTAACCATCATACTTTTTATATGATTTGGAACGATTTTTTTAATTTTTTTATACACTCGATGAATAAGCCTGTATGATTTATAGAGGAAAAGGCTGGGAAAAGTTTTAGGTATCAATAAACCGTTAAATTTTTTACGTCAGTCTCGTAATTTAATTGCTCGGAGAAAAAAGAGTTTAGGCTGAAAACTAAAGTGCACTATTCAATTAAATAAACTGTGGATAATTCTAACACAAACTCTCTCATATTTAAGCAAACAATTCTTCCAAATTGTAATTTAACTATTTAGTGTCCTTTCTTCTAAACTGCTTGTTTAAAATGGAATGGAGAATAGTGTTCAAGCCTTTCAAAATCTTAGATCTGTCTCAAATAAGTTCATGGAATCAGTTTTCTCTGAAATGGATTTCGGTTCTCAAAAATCATGAACGGCAAGGTAAATACTTTGTCAGTCTCGTACCCAGACTCTTCCTCCTTGGTTGAGGGGGGGAGAAGACTCCAAGGGTAGTCAAATTTTTTCGAATTGGGGTTGTCTTTTGGCCCTTCGTAATTTCGGGGAGAAATTGCATTCACTACAAAACTGACATACTTCGACGGTGAGTAATCAAAATATGAGTATTGTCTCCTTTTAACGATTTCTTGAATGAATTAGCATCCAGATTATGGAGGTGTATATTGACTTGAAGCTGATGATGACTTTAAAATAATGTCAAAATATCACTGTAGAAAATTGTGTCACTTGATTTATATTACTGCCAAAGCAACTCTGCCTATTTTGATATTAAATAACAGTTTGTTTTTGTTTGTTTTTTTGTGTTTCTTTTGTTTTTATGTTGTTTTTTGTTTTGTATTGTTTTTCCCACACGGAAAACATGTTTACTGTAGTTAAACCCGAGACTGAATGACGCTGGTCATTGGCAACGTACAGATTTGCTAAGATTTGACATATCAAGAGCAGACATACCAAAGAAAAGATCATATATTTAATACCAGACTGTCATTTATATAAGGCTGATGATTATTATAAATACGAAATTACGAAATTACTGGAGTCAAGACCAAAGGATTTATTTATTTGTACGATGACTGGTGTTTACTCCACCTCAATTGCGATGTGCCTATTTTAGGAGACATGTTGAAAGAGCTATTTGCGGTAATATAATCAAGCCATCATCACCAAAATTTACGCGAAGAAAATGGACGTAAACTCAATAGACGATGAAGTGAAAACTGGAAAAGCGTCAAACGAGCCTTCTGAATCCTCCATTGTAGATGACCAGAAACGTCAAGCGTATGCTCAATAATATGATATCCAAAATCAAATGTTGAAAATTTGATCTCTCCAGAGTCATCCCCAAACGGTAGGAAACCGGAAGGTTCAATAAGAAAAAACTAAGTCAAATAACTAGTACCAATACAATACTCTCTTTATTGTAGACTGTGGTGACCTTTTGTTGGGCAGCTGTTCTCAGGATAGTTCTGTTCGAGTGTGGAGAATAGCGAAAGAGCAAGCAAATGATCTGGTGTCGAATAATATTGAGAGTCGAATGGAAAATCTAACATTAACTTCCAATAAGTTCACTGCGATTTGGAAAGGTAAGAAAAACATAAAGGAAAGGAGGAAGGTGAGAGGGAGAGAGAGAACGAAGGAAGACAAGCAGGAATCCAGACAGGGAGAAGCAGCACCGTCTTCCCCAAGCCTGGTCTTCATTCCTGGTTGGTTGGTTCGTTGGTTGGATGGTTATGTAAGTGGTTGCATGTTTGGTACTGTGGATAGGTCGATTGGTAGTTATATGGTTGTACGGATGTTTGGTTGAATATTTGGGTGTGTGGAGTCTTGCTTAGCTGAGGGGGTAATTACATGAAGAATTTCAACCCGGCCTTCGGATAAAATACTTGAAAAACGGAGCTCGCGATTACATGAAGAAATTTCAGCTTGGTTTGGCCTACCCGGGCTGAAAAGATGATTTGACAGACGTGGGAAGATGCAAATTACCAAAAGAACAAAGGCTACCGACAAATTCCTGCCTAGGCTCACTTCCGATTTCAGTTTCAGCCCGGGCTGAAATATTTCATGTAATTGGGACATTTTTCAACCCGGTCTGCCGGGCTGAACTTTTTCCAAGCAATCAGCCCCTAAATGTTTAGTTGACAAGGATGATTGGTTCGTTGAAAACATGAAAGAAATGCGAGTTCATATAATTTCAATTTAGAGACTACATAAGTAAAACATTGAAAGACTGAAGATTCTCTTGGTGCTGACATGGAATGTTTATAGACATCAAGTGGACGGTGGATAGGAAAAGTTTGTTTTACAAGCTGAAGGAAAATACCACCAAATTGCTAAAACAACAATAATTTTTTGGTATTTAGATGACAAACTGGATTTTTCCGTTGTGCTTGAAACAATTTTGACAGGCCATGAGGGGTGGGTCTACGGCATAAGTTGGCACCCAAAAATACCACAAGGTAAGCGGTTAAAAGGAAAATTATCAGAAACTACTCAAGCACACCTCTTTCTTTTGTAACTAGAGAATCCGTGAATAAAAACGACTTAATTCATAACGTGAATGTTTTTCCCAAATTGTTAGTCAGTCCCAGAGTTAGTGAGAAAAATAATAACAATGATGTTGAGTTTGAGGATAGAATGTTCGTTGCCTAACCCTCTCCAGACGGTTGCGACTCCCATACTACTTTCTCTGGCTAATTTCAAACGATGATAGTCGTGAATGGCTGGCCTACCGTCAAGAAAGAGTTCAAAACTATCTCATTAAGCCTTTTCATTACGGTAACTATTATTTAGTATTTTACTCTAGCTAGAACCAGACGAGTTGCTCGTCAACGGGAGACGTACCCTCAGGAAAGATTTAAACGATTAAGAAGTCTAACTTTCAGATTAGCCCGCCTTATCTTTGTTCAACCGAAACAATACACTGGAATTTGAATAGTCTCAACTGAGAACAATTGTGACAACTTGCTGTTGTGTTGATTCTTTTATACACGTAACTGATACAATATGTAAATAATGGGAGATTTGAGATCTTAAGGCATTCTGTCCTTGAAGTTCAAAAAGTGCAATTGTAGAAGAGTTGAGGGGAAAACGAGCCGTTGTTTGATGTGAGGAAAGCTGTACGAAATCAATTTGCAAATTTGAATGAGATAAGAGAGAGATCGTCGTCGCGTAAAGGGAAGAATGAAGCTGACGATCTACTGTATTTTTTTACGACCGAAGCTTTGGAACTTGAAAGAAATTCTTGTCCAAGAAAGAAACGAACTACTCTTTTCGATAACCTACTCAGGATAACCAATGATTATGAAAATTTGTTTGAATTTTTCGATTTCCATACGAAATTTTTCGTAGGATGAATAAAAGTTAAAATAACGTTTCAGAAAAGGTGAACATCAATCTATTTTGTAGTTAAGGGGAATAAAGTTTCATAGATTGTGCATGAACCAATAAGTGTGGGTTTGTGGAAAACAGAATTAGAAATAAAGCCAATGAGCAGTAAAATGTTGATTTCTAGGAATAGTAATGACCAGTCAGTTTCTGTTTCTGCAGTGAAACTGGTACTGCGTCGTTTTTTAAGTTAAATAATTAAGAAAGGGTTAAATATGTTCGGTTAAAAGGAAAAGACGAAAACAATCATCAGCATACTTGCGGTAAAAAACGTGTTTGAAACCAGTGAGGCAATTGTTAATTCGAAAGAGCAGGAAAATGATCGTCAAGGTAGGCCCAAGTGGGGCCCATTTAAAGAACTGGCGTTTATTATAAGCTTTAAGTTATTTACAAATCTTTCTGTTTTTCTCGTACCAAAGCCCATATAATAACAATTCTAACTTTATTTTAGGGAACAGAATGCATCAACCACTTTGTTTAATGTCGTCTTCAATGGATAAAACAATAGTTGTGTGGAGGTTGGACGAACAATCCGGGGTGTGGGTGGATGAAGTGAGTCTTTGAGTGAAAAGCCATTAATGTGTGTAGGCTGGATAGTTGATGAGTATAAAAGTTAAAGATTGGTAAACTGGGAGTAACAATTAAGGTCACCTATAAGGTACTGCTTTATTTTCAGAATCATCCTCAGGGTAAGATAAAGGGAATATTTTATGAATTGACTTACGCTGCTGAAGTCAACTACAAAAGTTGACTAGAGCGGGATTCGAACTCGTATGAAGATGCGAAACCCGAAGTGGTTTCCGAACCGCTGCTTTACCAATTGACCTATCAAATCATCTGGGAAAAGTATGCTCTTTTAATCCATTGTAAGTGCGCGAGGGATTCTCATGACAACTTAACGCTCGATATCCGTGAGAATTTGCAGTGTTTCGACTCTTTCAGAATCACCCTCAGGGTATAACACCTGGCAAAAGAACTGCCAAACAGATGGTTGAGACGGTGGACGGATACAGACAAAACCAAACGATGGATGAACTGAAAAGTACATGAAGGGATAGATGAATGTATGAATGGATGCCTGGTAGATATTAGAGAGATTATTGTTTTGGGCAACTACTATCTTTGTCATCTTCAAACCTTTCGCACGTCTAATGTTGACACAGCAAAAATACCATTACAGGGGCTTTCACCGATATTTTAATTTACACGGTCATTATTACAAGATGGAATTCTGAGAAAGCTAAGATATACATGTGGCGTTAGTTAAAAGTTGAAAGTGGTAAACGAACGTTTTCCGTTTACGTGGTCATCTTCAGGTGATAAACATGACTTTTAGATTGAAATGACACTATCACGTCATTCTCTGTGTGGAATAGGGAAAATAGAAATATCGAAGCTTTTTGTTGAGTATAGGCTAGTATTTAGAGATAAGAAGGGCTTTGATTATAGCTCTTTTATTCCAGAGTTGCCAAGTTAGAAAGTGCTGCGTATTTGAAGCTAGATATCAGGTCGATACTGAAACCTTTAGGTTTATCTTCATGATCCAGTATATCGTTGTTAATGGTGAGAATTTTCATACATACAGTGGAACCCCGCCTTACGACCACCCCGTTAATACGACCACTTTTTTTTTCCCCGAATAAGAGCTAACTTTTTTTCTTATCTGAAAACCTCGTTAATACGACCACCTCGTTAATACGACCAACGACCATATTTTGATGTCCCCTACTGTTTAATACGACCACTGAACGTGTTGAGTAATGCCATTTTTGATATCAAATTCCCGACATGACTCCTTCGACGTTACCGGCGGAAATACGAGTGTATGCACGCGCAGGCTATGAAAAGCGCCGAATCTGTCAGCGATCCATATTTCACACTTTTTCTAATTTAATCAGTGCAAAATTTTCACACATGTCTTGACGATTTTTCTGATTTATTACCTTTTGTCCGAACACGCTTCGCAGCTTTGTGTATAAGCACTTTGACCAGTCATCATGTTTTCAAGTTGTAAGCGGAAACGGCAGGAACTTGACTTACAAAAACGTTACGAAGTCGTGATATTTAAGCAAAAGAACCCTATTGCCAGCGCAAGAAAAATTGCAGAGCACTTTAATTGTGGGAAAACCCAGATTCAAAGCATCTTATTAAAGAAAGATGAGATTGTTAAAGACTATGAGGCCAATGTTAGGGGCACTATCAAACGGTCAAGAGGTGCCCAGCATGAAAATATCGACAACGCTTTACTCGACTGGTTTGGAAAAGCAAGATCAAAAAACATTCCAATTACAGGACCAATGCTTCAAGAAAAGGCTACAAAAATAGCAGAAGTTCTAGAAGTTCCACAAGAGAAATTCAAGGCTTCGAACGGATGGCTGGATCGTTTTAAAAAGAGATGTGGTATCAGGGCAAAGGTCATTTCAGGAGAGTCAGGGGATGTTAGAGAAGAAACAGTAGATTCGTGGAAGGAAAGACTCCCGGAAATTTTGGAATGACGAGAACCTCGCGATATCTGGAATATGGATGAAACAGGTCAGTTTTTCTGAGCCCTTCCAAACAAATCAGTGGTCGAAGTTTCCCAGAATTGCACCGGCGAAAAAACGTCAAAGCATAGGATTACTTGTGCGTTCTTTGTCAACGCTAGTGGTGGAAAAGAAAAGCCAATCGTAATTGGAAAATCAGCAAGACCAAGATGTTTTAAAGGCATCTGAGATTTGGATAACTTACCGTGCCAATATTTCAACCAACCAAAAGCCTGGATGGAAGGTAGCATCATGATGGAAATTCTATCAAAACTCAATCGGAGACTGAGACGAGAAAACAGAAGAATTCTCTTGTTTATGGACAATGCCCCTTGCTACCCTGAAGACCTGGATGAAATGTATGAGCAAATCAAAATCGTCTTCTTGCCCAAAAACACGACATCACGACTGCAGCCACTTGATCTCGGTATTATTCAAGCTTTTAAGCTCCAGTATTATAAACGCCTGCTTACACACGTTGTCAGTAAAGTGGATGAGTGTATTTCTGCATCGGAAGTATGCAAGTCTGTTGATATTCTTCAGGCAATTAGATGGACGGCGATAGCGTGGAATGAAGTTTCCGAAACAACAGTTGTCAAGTGTTTCATCATGGCAGGTATCTTGGATTCCGAAGGAAACACG
The DNA here is from genome assembly GCA_030142905.1 of Heliopora coerulea. Classification (NCBI taxonomy): domain Eukaryota; kingdom Metazoa; phylum Cnidaria; class Anthozoa; order Scleralcyonacea; family Helioporidae; genus Heliopora; species Heliopora coerulea. The sequence continues at coordinate 333,385 of JASJOG010000097.1, forward strand.
AATACAGTAGATTCCAGTGGCAGTGACGTTGATCCATTTGCAGATCTTGAAAGCGAACTTGTTGCAGTTCAAGTCTTGGCAAATGAGACCAATGAAGACAATACAGTTTCATTGAGACAAGTGGTAGGTGGATGTCTTGATGCACCATTTTGTCAAGAACTTCCAGACAAATGGGAAGACAGCTTTTTTCGGCAAGTAGGACGTGAACAAATCGATTCAACCACTGCAAGCGAAGAAAATCACGAGGACGGTAATGATGAGGTTGAAGAGCTCCCGACAGCGCCAAAACTATCCTCGTATCGAACGGCAATATCCTCAATGCAGGATGCTTTGGATTTTCTCGAACAGAAAGGAAATTCAAAAACGGCAAATGAGCTCGCCAGAGTAATCTGCCAAGCTCAAACCGATTGGCATGAGTGTCGGAGAAACCAGCGGAAGCTTACAGATTTTTTTAAACCTGAAGAAATTTAAATAACTAATGTAGGGGCTTATCATCAAGGTTATTCATCTCATTTGGTCAATTTTGTTGAGTTGTGTTCAGTTAATAAAATTTATTTGTGGATTATTTTGTGGTTTTAGCGTTATGCTAATTGAAATCTGACTCCGTTTGCCATGACGTCATTTAAAAAAACATTTGTTACGTATCTGATCCACCCCCGTTAATACGACCAAATTTTTTCGGCCCAACAGTGGTCGTATTAACGGGGTTCCACTGTACATTCAAATTTTAAAGGCACTTGCATATGTAAGAGATTTTATTTCGTTTTTTGAGGCATAAGTCTTTGTGCTCCAAATGGTTGCGAACTTGACCACAACGTTTAGAAGACTTTCAAAGGAGATTTCGACAATCATCAAACCATTGTGATTGAATTAGGGTTTCGGAAGTATTGGGGTTCTGGTATTGAAATTCTGAATAATGTTCATAATTAATTTATACTGTAGGAGTAATCTTTTTGATCAAAATTTTACATGGCACATAATTTGTCTTTGTTAACATTATTCTGATTTTTTTTCTTTAGGTTCGCGTGGGAGAGGTTGGCGGAAACACGCTGGGTTTTTATGGTGGAACATTTAGTCCAGACGGAAATAGGATTCTGGCTCATAGTTACCAGGGGGCGTTGCACATGTGGAAAAAGCAAACTGACACGACGGTGAGTTTCTGTCATTACAGTGGCTCTTAACTTACGTGAATTACCTTGTTTAGATTTTAGTATTTATTAGTACACAGAATTGTTTTACAAAAGAATATGCGTGCAGTAATTCATCCAACCATACATCCGCCGAACCAACCACCCACCAAAGCAGCCAGTCATTTCAACCTCGCTTTCACGGCTCTTTGTAAGGAGCTGCTTCAAGATTATGGAAAATCCAAAACAGTGGCAACAAATGCATGGTCGTGGAAAAGGCCAGTTGATAATAAGTAGTATTTTCATTAAGTAGACACAAGAGTTTGAGGAAACGTCATATTGTTTACTTGTTAATTTTGCTGAGCTTTCCTCCCGGACACTCAGGACTTCCCCAGATCAAGAACTGAAATTTGATGTTGACTAAGTGTTTATATTCGTCAAAATCTTATTACAACGGATTCACGGTAATGGCATGTTTCAGGATGTCACGACGCCAACTGAAAGAAATTTCAACCATTTTGTTCCTAACAAATAATCACATTGACAGATAACCTGACAGTCTACGCCCAATTTAAAAGGAGATATTTACCAGAGGATTGTTAATAGAATAAATTTAGGAAAAAAGGGGCTGTCCAAGTATCATTTAAAGGCTGTCCCTCTTGCGGAATGGTGGCATGTTTAAATATTTCTATTGATTGCCGTATTCTTCTAGTAAAGTCATCTTTAGCGTTACTCAGAAGAGAGGTTTTGTCCCATTCTATTCTATGGCCCGTCTCCCAGTCGTGTTTTGCCACGGATGATTTCTCGATTTGACCTTTAACCCAGCACGTGTAATGTTATTTTTTGCACTATAAAACTGTTAAGTAGTATTTTGTTCGTTGAGTTATTATGAACGCAGAACAAATTGTTGTTATTTAGAGTAAATATCTGAACTTGAAAACAATTAACTCGATAGATATCTTGAATTTTTGTGTAAATTCTGGGTCAGCTTTAAAACGAACAAAATACAGTTTATTTTAGCTAGCACATGTCTCGACCCCCCTGAACTCTATTACGCCTGAAAGGCTGATTTCAGCCAATGATTGGGAGTGAAGCCAAACATTGCGGATGCGGAGGCTTTTTTGGACATTAGTTCCAGGTCCTAAAGGATCATGAACGTCAAACGAGCGCATAAAAGATTTAAACTAATGTCCCAAAAGGCTTTCATTTCCGCCATTTTTGGCCTCAATTTTTTATTGACAGTTAACCTTCCAGTTTTAATAGATTTCAGTGGCCAGAGCCCTCTGTTCCCGCCATTTTCAAATTTTCCACATTCTAAGTCCAACCTCGTATAAATTGCTTTGGGTGATGCGTTGCCGTTCATCTACCTTCTACCGTCTCATCCATGTTTTGTGGTTTATAAGTTGATTCTGATGATTCTGTGAATTGAAATATCATTCGGAGGTGTTACGTGGGATGTCACTCTGACCTTTTTGTTGCCTCTAAAGTCCATTTCAAAGCACGTTGAAACATTGGTTGTTGAAGTTATTGCACACCTGTGTACATAGAGATTATATACTAACTAGAGGGGCATTGCAGCTGTATGTCACCCAACCTAGGGGGGAAATTAGGTAAAAAGTTAAAAGGTTGATAACTGCCGTGACTGATCTCAAAGAATTCCAACGTTTCGAGCAAAGGCCCTTCGTCAGAAGAACACGTTTCTTTCTTGACGAAGGCCTTTGCTCGAAACGTTGGAATTCTTTGAGATCAGTCACAGCAGTTATCAACCTTTGAACTTTTTACCTTATTTATCACTGTCTACGCAGTATTCTATTTTTATATCGTCGAAGGGGAAATTGATTGCCACAATATTGGATAAATCGGGAAGCCGAACAAGCATGCTCGGATGGTAAGTTCAAGGTTTTTCATTGATACCAGAATCTCAGTTTTTCTGATGAAGTTAACCTGTATAATTATAAAGAATTATTATTATTACTAAGGTCAAGGTTAAAGGCCACTTCACTTTTGTCCCTTCTTTGTTTGTGGGTTTTTTTGCTTGTTTTTTTTTTTTTTTTTTTTTTTTTGGGGGGGGGCGGGTTTTTTTAAAAAAAAAAAGAATGTAAAACAACTAACTCAAAAGTAATAACCAACTAATGCCCAGAAAAGCGGTTTTTCTGCTACATAGTTAATTAAAACAAACATGAAACAATTTCCTAAAGATCAGTTGTTTGACTTCGAGGTTCTCGAACCGACGGAAAAGGGCCTGGAGAAGAACAACTTGCCCCCCAGTTGATCCAAAATGGTGGCGTTCAAGTTCACCCGAATTTTTGGCCCTCATGCTCCCTCTAGTTTTATATGATCTTTATGCCTGTGTGGCCATACGCCATGTTGATATACCTGTAGCTGAATATTATCAGGACTTGGGACTTTGAACATGTGAAAAACATTAAAGTGTGAAAAACCACATGTGACATGTGTCGACATGTGAAATTTAAAGATGTTTAACTTTTTCCTGTCCAAGAAGTCTGCCCTTTGAAAAATAAAATCGTCTGGCGTTAGACAGAGTAAAATACCAAAGTCGGTTATGAACCCGAACGGGTTAAACGTTTCACCAGTGATTGCCCAATTTTCTGCGAAATGATGTGGAATTTTGGTGAGAAGTCATGTGGAGTTTTCGTGAAGGTAGTTAAATACCTGACATACATCCATTTCTTCCTGTTCATCAGATACATCTCTTCTTCTATAATCCTGAATACTGACGTTCCTATTCGCTGTGTTAAAGCCGGTGATTCTTGTCCATGCACTGGCATCTATTTATGTCTGGGGACGTGGGGTGATTACAAAAGTCATAGCAAAATTCTTATCCTTTGATAAACCTGGCATTTCTGGTGACATCCTTAGAGGAACAGATATTAAGTGTATAGCTACGCTCGTTCAATATGCGAATGTTCGTCAAGCTTAAATGTTTTTACGTTCTACTTTCGGATTGAATGCGCATTTTCAGGGGCCGAAATTAGCTTTTTAAGAATCTTTTCCGATATAGGCGTCCAAGATGAAATCTAGTCGCCACGTTTGGGTGTTACTGCTCAGCAGTAGTACGCAAAACAAGATGACGGAGAATACGAACATTCGGAATGTTGTGTACGAATCATTAAATAACAAATGGCTGGTTGTATATTTGTACCTTTCTCTTGCAAATACTTGGAATTGAAATTATGATTTTTTTGGTCTTAACATCAGTTCTCGAAGAGGTTTGGCATCTTGATTTGTGATCGTACAATGGGCCACTTTGTCAGTCTTTAAATTTGGTCGTTTCTGACGACTGGACGACCGTAAATTTCGGACCCTGAATTTGCTGCTGATTTGCTGTAAGAAGGTTATGTGTTCGATCCAGCTCCAGGATTAGAAAACATTTTCCGGGGGATTTGAGATTGACGAACCTTCGCATATCTTCTGTTATAGCCCAAGCTCCCACATACAGTATGACAACGTGTAACATTTGTTAAGTCGATGATTACAATGCTTTATTGAGACATCAATCAATTACGATAAGGGATCTCACATTTGCCCACAACTTTGTATCGTATGAATTGTTTTTGTTACAAGCTGGATGCCCCTGTATTTTGAATTGTCCACTATATATTACGTGGTAACTTTGTTTCTTTAACAGGCAACACATTCATGGGAAGCAACCGTGACAGTCAGCGGCCATTTTGGTCCTGTGCAGGTGTTTATAATTAAAAGTGTGTTATTAAACGTGTGTTCTGACTTTTGCTCCACCAGAAGTGACGACGTACATTCACTGATGATGAAATGTGTAGGATTCACCAATATGTTTAAACGTTAAATGCGGTACGGGAGACGTATGGTCGACAAAGCGCCTTACAATTAATGTCGCCAATGCAAGTCTTGCCTTCACTTTGATATTTACATCATTTAACGTTGAGATTGCTGATAGTTTATTAGCTGTATAGTGAGTGTTGACTGATTGATTTTTTGCTATTGTGATGATGCTAAAATTTAAGACGTCAATTCCGACATTTGCTTATAAAAACAGGTTATGAGAGGTTTTTTGATGTTCTAATTCTCGCTAGCCTACTTGCACTGCTTTTGCGTCACAACTCTCAGTTCTCGACTTGCAGGTCGCATTAGGAATCCCAACAGAAATTCAAGTCGCTCAAGTTTCTTTTTTGCTCAGGCTGTTTAATATATATGTTATAAGTTATTATTTACACTAATATCATTCAAATATAGTTTTTCCTGAACTTAAAAATTCTCAGGCTTAAGTCAGCATATTTTTGACGTGCGTGACCGGCTCTATGATACCAGTGTGAAAGTATACGCTTATTTTTACCGAGGAAAGAAGACTAGGTAACGTGAAAGCACGTAATAAAAACCTGTTTCGTCGAACTATTTCAATTTTTTTAAACCTTTGCGAGAAGATTTTCTAAGCCCTCAAAGTACATTAAAGTCCTCGCCAAACGCGCTACTACAAATACACCTACCTACTTCACTTGTTATTTATGATTTTCATACCCCTTCTTTTTGTTGTTCAGATTCTTCTGCATTCTTTTCTTTCCTTTTCTCTTTTCCTTTTTCTTTCTTTTCGGTTCTTTTTCTGTTATTTTAGTTTGTTTCCTTTTCTTTTCTTCTCCTTTATCCTTTCTTCCCTTTTCTTTTCCGTTTATTTCTTTTGTTTTCTATCCTGTTTCTTTCCCTTTCTTTTCTCTTATTTCCTTCTTCCTTTTTTCTGTTTCTTTTCTTCTCTTTTTTCTTTTCTTTTTTCTTTTCTATTCTTTTCCTTCTTTTCCTTCTCTTCTCTTCTTTTCTTATCTTACGTCCTTTTACATTTTCTAAGTCGTGTTTATTATCAGGATGTTGCTTGGGATACAGAAGGTGGGGAATTCCTCGTCACTTTGAGCTCAGACCAAACCACCAGAATTCACGCACCTTGGAGAAGGCAAGGACACGAGGTATAAAATGTGCTATTTTTTATTAATCGTGCTGCTCGAAGGTAACTGCTTAGTTAAAGTAAAGTGAAGTACCTTTATTTATACTGGATAACACTATCAGCTACCTAAGCTGTTCTCCTAGAGGTCCAGTAAGGGCCACCCCTCGTGTGTCCAGTGTTACTACATGAGGAAATCGGAGTGCCGGGAGAAAACCTGCGATCCTTGGTAGAGTCGAACTGTACAATACTCTTCTCACATGTGACAAAAGTAACTTTAATCAGATAACTGCACGGAGCCGGAATCGAACCCTAGTCACAGAGGTGAGAGACCCGTGCACTACCACTGTGCTTTCTTGTAAATGAACCAACTGTACCCTAGAATTCCGAAAGTAGCGGCCCTCGTTACTGTCGGATTTAGCAGGCCTTAAGCCTAGTTTTCGTTAAGTCGCAACAATCACAAAAGCCGTGTCGTAGCAGTCGTCGCAACCCTTGCGATTTGATGGAAAACGTGAATCGAAGTGACTTGCGGCTCAAGCGACTAAATCGCAAATATAGGATTATTGCGATTTTTGCGATTCTAACGATTTAATGGAAACCAGGATTTAGGGGCCGCTACTTTCGGAAAATTTTAGAAGTGTCCCAAATTTGACGTTACTTTCGGGGGTCGTTACTTTCTGGGAAGCCGTTACTTTCGGAATTCTACGGCACTGTAATTTGATTTATAGTCTCTAACCATAACCAGTTTAAATAGGTTGCGGTTCCTCTCTCTAGAGACGTCAAGTGCGATCCAAGCAGCTAGCTTCTGTAACTTGTATACATGATCTGCATCCTCTAAAGGGCACGAACTAAATCTCCTGTTACTTTATAACATAATGGTTGTAAGTTACAGTGTTTTGCTTCTAGACTACCTGGTACGAAATAAGCAGGCCCCAAATCCATGGCTACAATATGCAATGCTTAGCGATGATTTCGAGGTACAGTTTTGCATCCGGAGCAGATGAAAAGGTACAGTCATGTTACCAAACCTACGGAGCAGAATGTCATTTCTATCGGTGATATTTATACTATTAACTTGAATAACGTCCTCCCAAGCTGTAGTTGTTTTAGGCATGTTCTACTCTTTTTTGTTTTCGTAAAGGTTATTCGAGTATTCGATGCTCCTAAAAGCTTCATAGACAAGTTAACATCCCTTTGTCAAATAAACGATGACAGTGTGAGTAGCAAATTGATTAATAACCTTTTAAATTCTGGAAATGTCATTGGTTCCTGGTACTTTCCTGAGAAAAATCTGATGTGCAATTTGACATGTGAAATGAAAATTTCATATGTGAAATTAGTTTTCATATGTGAAATTCTGAAACCGTTCATTACACATGTGAATCAGGTACTTCATGTATGAGAACGTTCCGATATCACATCTGCAATGAAAATTTTATGTGTTAAAATGTTTCAGTTCCATGTGTTTTTCACGTAGTAAATGACATGTGAAATTTTCGTAAGGGTTGGAAGGGGTTGTATAGATACCAGCAGTTTTGAACTCCTAGAGAATGTTAACTTTCTGAAGAACACCTAAAGCGAGATAGTGAATCCAAAGACCTTTAAACATGATAACATGTCGATTGTGAAGTGATATGCAGTTACAAAGCAAAAAATTCATTTCAATCCTTTCATGACATTACATATAAGAAATGTACAAAACAACTTTAAATGAAGGTATAACTGGATTGTTCCTTGGCCAATTTTAAAGCCAATTTTAAATCTAAAGTGTTCAGCAAGGGTGCGTGCGTCGAATAATAGTGAAAAGTAACAGTACTTAATAGGCGGGATTTTTTTGCTGAATATTTTCAAATCCAAGTTGCTCGTCAGAGTGTGACAGACGTGATAAGAATGATTTCGTCACATAGCATGAGATTCTACGTGTACAAATTCATTAGAACAAGCCACTCTCCACCGTAAAGCGCCGTCACATATATGATTATTTTGGACTCCTACTTCCGACCATAAATTAGTCCTTAAGTATAAAAATATTTCTGTCATTGTAAATCTACATTATTTTTTCATTTTTTCCACCATCAAGAACACACGTCTTTAAAATTTTTCTCTGCCAAAAAGCTTTTGAAATAGTAAGGAATGACTCACTATTTTCTTGAGATAGTAGACATGTGTTTTATATGTAAACGATAGTGAACATCATTACTTAGTTCAGGTATTATCATGATTTATGGGTGAAATAATTGCCAAGTTAAGATGACGTTGTAATTTAACCTGCTTACAAAGTGTGTGGAGAGCGACTTAACGGCCTTTTATACCAACTAAAGAATTCCGGCACCGCATTATTCCATGTGGCAAAACTTTCAACAGCTACCATCAACAAACTTACTAATGCTGGTCACTTTCCCTCCTCCATCTTCATTTATTACACGTCATGTCCCAAATCTTTGAACTTTGGATCACTAAAACTAGCCGATGTTTCTCTGACAGGTTTGCAGAACATCTTCGGCCCGTTAGAAACAACGCCATTAACAAGCTTATCTCCCGTCATTTCAGTAGCACTGGCCATTCGTATTCCGACGTGAAAGCGTGCTATTGGTGCCATCTCATCCATCTTAGATGGTAACGAAAGTCGGTTTCTAGAAGAACAGCTTTTCATTTTCGAGCTTCGAACCATCACTCCCTACGAACTGATCGAACTATAATCATTTATTTGATTGCTAGCGAGTTACTGTTTTTGTGTGGGCAAATTGAAAAGTGAGCTGGTTTATTTTACTCCCTTGTCTTAATTCAGGGTTCGTACGGGTCCTCAAGTACCATAAAAGTTCTTAAATTTTCTTTTTTTAAAGTTAAGTACTCGAGATCCTTAAATTTTGTAAAAACCTACCCAAACTCATGAGAAGATCTTAAATTCTGTTTGGCTGGTTGCCTTTGAATGAAGCTGGTATTAATTTTAAATAAGCATGGGTTATTTTATATCATGTATTTGTAATCACTTATCTTTGTTCCAATGAAGTCAGATATAGTCTAGTCATCTACATGAATCTTGGTATTATTATGGCAATATGAGAGATATATTTTAGAAGTGTGGGAGCTTGGAGATATCTTGAGATAGATGGACGATCGTCAAGCTCTATCCTCAGAAAAACGATTTCTGAACCCCAGACGGGAATCGCACCCGCAACCTTCTGATGACCGGTGAGACGTTCTAACCATTGAGCTACCAAGGATCAGATGGTGATCTAAGGTGCAAGTTCGACGTATGTGCGACTTAAGTGGAAGCCACTATTTGTTAATAATGATATTAATGAGATAAATTGTTTTTCTGAGGATACAGCTCGATGAACGTTCATCTCATGATATGTGCAAGCTCCCACACATCTAAAGTATATATCTCATTAATATCATTATTAACATATAGTAGCTTCTGCTTAGGTCGCACATATGTCGAACTTGTACCTTAGCTCACCATCTGAGTCTTAGTAGCTCGATGGTTAGAGCGTCTCACCGGTCATCAGAAGGTTGCGGGTTTGATCCCCGTCTGGGGCTCAAGAATCGTTTTTCTGAGGATGGAGTTTGACGAAAGTTCATCTATCATCTCAATATTAAAACATTATATATTATCTAGAGTTTTTTTCAAATTGGGTGCCATAAGCTATGAATCCTTAAAATGACTTAAATGTACCACAAAAAGTCCTTAAAAAGTCCTTAAAATTTATACTGACATAAAGGGATGAACCCTGTTTATTCTTTGTTTTACCTCATGCATGTTTGTGTTTCCTTCGGGCTTCTGGTGGTTTCTTCCCATCGTTACCAACTTATAAAAACAGAGTATGCGTCACAGATTTTTGGCTCTCTTTTGGCTTTCTAATGATTGAAATTTTATTGCAATTTGTTGTTTTAGTATTAAAAAGTCTCGCCTTATTTCTCCACTGTAGATGAAGAATTGCCAACCACTTGGTGCTAGTGTTCCAGTGTTGGGGCTGTCAAATAAAGCTGTTTTTGAAGGTGAATGTTTTAAGTAATGACACACAAGGAAATGTGTTTGACCCTTAGATCAAACATCGTTTTAAAAACGATGTGAAGTAAGGGGGGTTTAAACGCACTGCGAGGTTGATCGCTAGTTAAACACTCTCAAGAGTGTTTGATATGCCCTCTCAAACCTTGAACAAAATTTAAAGTTGACATGGTGTATTCATGGTTTTTGAGTCAGTACTCGTCCTGGTTATGGTTTTTGGTTGGCCATTCCTCATGATTAAATTATTCATGAGTTTGAGAATGTATTATTGAAGACTTTTGAATGAATTTTCCTTCAGCAGCATGTCTTGCGAACCTGTGTAGTAAGTTCAATTGAGCTAAATAAGCCACTGTCTGAGAACTTTATAATTTTTTTTTAGCTTTTTTAAATAAAGCAAAAACGAGTGGAGCTTTCGTTCTAAAAATTCGACTTTTTTGGTCTTTTTACGGGATTCAAAAATATTTTACAAGGCTCAACAAACTATTAAGTCACTGTGGCGACTTATCGTTAATTGACCAGTTTGCAGTTGTCAAAGCTCAGAAGCGCCTGTTTTAAGTTTTCTTTAAATTTTAAGTAACAAAAAACAAAAAGCACAAAAATCACTTGTCTCTACAATATTAACTCTTTTCATTATAGAATAATGAGCTTTCATTATAGAATAGTAGGCGCCCTCCGGCCTTCTCATTATAGAATAATGAGAAGGTCGGGGGGCGCCTTAAAATAAATTTTCCCCCCTTGCAAATTACCACCGATGTACGGCTGTGTTTGCTCAGTTAAACTTAAATTGGATTGTAGGCTTTAATGCACTCGTTAGATTTAGCGCAGGTTAAATTATCTATTGCTTCTGCACGTTTCGCCATCATCAACAAAGGTTTAGTCCCCCATCCAGAAAAGTCCACCAATTTCAAGGAATGACTCAAAAAGAGTTAGCAAATATAGATTTTTGTGTTTTAAAATATTTCCTCTCGCGTGTGTGGTTTTTACGTAGTATCGTTGTCCATTTTTACGTTGGACACACGTATGGCCTGCACATGACAGTCCACAGTCTCTCAAGTCCACTGGTATAAATTTAAATTTTTGAAAGATTCGTTTAACAAAAATTAGTCTAATACGAAACAAAAGCATGATGACAACGAATTTTTTGTCAAACATTGGGAAAAAATACGAACATGACGAAGAGGCAAGCTTTCCTATCCATTAGTTTTAATTACACCTTTTGCTGTTCATTACCAGAAAATATACTATCATTAACGGCAACCTCAAACTCATTAAAGCCAACCTTAAACTCATTAACGCAAAAATACATTCATGTCAATCGACATTCATCAGCGTGGATACTCTACCATTTTCATCAAAGGGCATTCCATAGCGCGAACAGACGACCATTAACACCATTCTACTATACATTAGGGATATAAAGATTTCAATTAGGCAAGACATTTCTCTTGCGTAATTGAAGTTTTATAATAATATAATCAATATAATATAATAATATCCCTAGTGTTAATAGTCGTCTGTTGGCACTATAGAATGCCCTTCGATGCAAATGGTTGCATATCTACGCAAGTGTATGTCGATTGAATAAAGTGAATGTATTTTTGCGTTAATGAGTTTGAGGTTGGCGTTAGTGACAGTATATTTTCTGGTGATGGACAGCAAAAGGTGTAGTATCCATTAGTACTATCATTAAGTTCTCTGCTGCATTAAATTTTCCCCTTAAATGTGGCTAGTCAACTATGTTACTGTCTTACATGCTAATACCGTGTTGCTCGAGACATGTAAGTGCACCGGTACAACCTGCTGGAGCCGAATAAATTGAAGGAAGAGTTTTCTGTAAACGAGGACGAATTTTAGATCACGACGAGTTTTGAATCAAGATTTAATAGGTCAAACACGAGTTCAAGTGTTTTGTCAAGGGTTCCAAACACGAAAAAATGTTGAAATTCTTGTTTTAAAGCGTTTTAAGTCTCCCAATGAGATGAGTTTGAGGTTGTTTCTCAAACGAGTGCTCCCATCGATTTATTGCATCTTGGTTTCATTGATTTGGATACGTAGATTAGGATATGTGATCCAGATCACTGGTGATTTTTCTGCTGGTTTTCATTTGGTATCAAAAGGTGGGCACTAGAACGTAAGCACTGAGGTCAGGTAACCTTGTGGAGACTGGGACTGGAAAATTAAGTACTTAATTTACCTGACAGCGAATGTCCAAATTATCTGAACCGATCAAATGATAAACAAGTTACTGCAAGCGAAGGAGAAAGACAAATTCGTTTACCGAGTTCATTTTGAAAAGTACGCTCTGCTTAAACTCAGTGGATGTTGAACTAATTAAACACTATCTGACCAACCTAAGTGGATATTAAACTATTTGAATACATTCTGCTTTACCTGAATGGATGTTGAGCTAGTTAAATACACTCTGCCTAACCTCAGTAGATGTCGAACTATTTAAACACACTCTGCCTAACCTCAGTGGATACTGAACTGTTTAAATTCACTCCGCTTTACCTCAGTGGATGTAGAACTAATTAAGTATACTCTACCTAATCTTAGTTGATGTTGAACTTTTTTAATACACTCTGTCTAACTTCAGTCTATATTGAACTATTTAAATACACTCTGCCTAAACCTAACTTGAGTCTATGACGAACCCTATAAATATACATCTGCCTGACCTCGGTGGATGCAGAATCTCAGTGAATGTTGAATTGTTTACATTCACTCCGCATAACCTCAGTGGATGATGAACTAGTTAAATACACACTGCCTAACCTCACGGAATGTTGAAGTACAGTAATTAAATGTCAGTAGATGTTGCTGACTTGTTGATCGCAGAATATCTGTTACCAATTCACGCACATTGGTATCGTTTTTAAAGTGGTCAAATACTTACTAGACGAAAAGAACCACTTTTTCAACAAATATTTTTTCCACATTAATTATCAGGTAAATGAAATACTTAATTTTCCTGTCCCAGTCTTCACCAGTGAACTCGATTTCCATATCTGGAATGCTAACTCCCAGTCATTTGCTCGAGCAAAAAGTTAAGCCAAAATGGATACCCATGGAAGGAAATTTTGGACATCAGTTTCAGTCCTCTTCGCGGTCTTGTACGTCAGTTTCAGTCCTTTACACGACTTTAACTTTCAGTTTTTTGTTTGGTTCGACTTCGAAAACATTCGCAATCATGGAAAAAGTGCACTGACGAAATTTTACTGGACCAGTTTTACATATTCGAGTTTTTAAAAGGATTCGTTTTTGCCTTGTGGCGTAAAAACTGTTCTAAATTGTGTGAAGATGGTAAACTAACGGTAAAAAAGGTCTTGCACTTAGTAGTTTCTTGAAGTAACTTTTCGAGACCGTTTTATCAGGTTTCTTGTATGTTTGGTAATTTATTTTCATGAAAATATATAATCTGTAACTCGATTTCACTTTGTCGAAATATATTTAAAATTTTTAAACTTATTTCTATATTTTGAAGACAGCTTTTGTGTGTATTTCCTAAGAAAACTCGTCAGAAAATGTAAAAAGTCGCATGGGAGACTAAAACTGACGTACAGGCCTGCGTAGGGGACTGAAACTGACGTCCAAAATTGGCCTCCGTGGGTGGCCATCTTGGCTTCGCTTTTCACTGGCCAGTTAGCATTCCAGATATGGAAACTGAGTTCACTAGTCTCCACACGCTTACCTGACCTCTGTGGTTACGTACTAGCGCTCACCTGTATCAAAATACGTTCGTGTGATGTGATACGTGTTCATGGATTGGCCTTGATAATTCACAACAATTTTGTTTATTCCTCATGAATTATTAATGATTTGATAAGTTTTGCTAACTTTCCTCAGATATTCTTGTAACTGTGATATTTATTAATTGAAACCTCTTGTTCTACGCCCCTTCCCGACTAGGGAAAAAAGGAGATATGTATTATTTCCATACTTGTGTGCTCCTAACTGAAAGAAGGTATATCTGGAGGAAATTATGGACTTGATATCTTACGCTTCTACTCCCAGTGTACCACGAAGGATGCTATGTAACGTTGCTATGATTTATTTGGGTACTTGATTAGAGCTTGGATGGTCATAACAGCTACCGTAGAATTTGAGTTTATGTTTTTTGTGTGTTCCAGTTGACCTTGAAAATTTAAAGAATGACCTGAAAGATCTTCAGCGTCCAATGAAAGCGTCAACATTTGCTAGTGAAGAACCTGCACCTTTTACCCCCGTTCTTTCCGAAAGTAAGTGAAAATATTACGACGCATTGTCTTTGCCACTTGTTCTTAAACAATCTTAGATTCATATGATTCCTATGTTTGTTTGATTATTTCAGAATCATCCTCAGAGATACATGAACAGAAAATTTTTTCTGATAATCTGACACTGCCGAAGTCAACTGAAAAAATGTTTACTCCAGCTGGATTTGAACTCGCGTTAAGTTGTCGCAAGAATATAGTTGTCGCTTAAGTTCGATAAAAACTCGCCTTTAATCCCTGTGGACTCGATAGCTCAACAGGTAGAGCAGTGGACCGGTATCCCGGAGGCGCAAGCTCAAATCCCGCTCGAGTCAACAGTTTTCAGTTGACTTCGGCAGTGTCAAATTATCATGAAAAATTTTTGTTTAATTATGTTCATGCAAAATGTAATCCGAAACTTACGAGGCGTTTTTTACCGGTATTCTCTGCACCTTTCTGCAATGCTCCCAGTTCTTTCTCTTTTGTTGTTTACCAAAGCTTTATGAACGGAAAAACATGTTCTTGTGTTTGGAATTTTGCTAAATTAGCATTTCCCCTCTTTAGTTCGTAGATTTGCACACCAAGATACGCTTTCGTGTATCTTTCGCTCCGTGACGACTACTCAGTAGACATATATTTCAACTTTTTTTCCAAATTTTGATAGTTTGGCGTGCAAATATCTCTTTTAGAGCCACCCACAGAAAATAACTTAATGCAGAATACATTGTGGCCTGAGACACAAAAACTGTAAGTACATAGGAGTTAAAGAATTCTTAAAATACTCAATCTGTAGTATTGCGTTGGCATACTGTGAATAATTCCCGATGACATCCTCAGTAAACATTAACGCAGCTTTTCTGTTCTATTTCTTGTCGAAAGAACTTCAGATTTTTTGCCGGAACCCCATCTCGAACTTTACTGTGTATCAAGTAAAATATTAGCAGTAATTTTAAGAACTAATAACATAAGAATTATGTAGCTAATTAAAACCACGAGTTTCGTCACATACGTGACATGTTGTACTGAGTGAAGCCCCAGAGCAGAACATACGTTTTCCCACCCGCGTCATAACTTGACGTCCAATCCAAGGGGGGAGATTTAGAGCGGTGCTGAAGGGGTCGTGTTCCTACTTTTCTTTGGGAACTAATTTGTTAAACGGACGCCTAACTCGATTCTTGACGACAAAAAATGCCATTTTTATTATCCAAAATATTGTTATATTAAAATGGTGTATGCTGGAAGCTCACAATTTCTGGAGGGAAGTTTCTCCTTTCGATGGGAACTGCACTTTTTCAGCTTTGCGATAAAATAACTGGCATGACGGTGTTTTACGGTTCAATCCTTTGACTGTTTACTCGATGAATTTCGATGGCGTTCGAAGTCCATCTTTGGATCAGCATCCAATCGATTGCTACCGACCGCGATCAATGCTGATCCCGATCGACATTCCAATAATTTTGCACCCGGTAAACGGGGTACAGCTCTGATGGTCGATATCAATGTTTGTATTTGGAATTCATTTGAATGTATCGAAAAAGTTCATTTAATGAAGTTCAAAAGCTGCGGCAGAAGATATTTTCCTGTACCTCAAAACCTTGTACAGGACAATCTCTCCGCGGTCCCCTCTTTAAGACCGAAGTATTTGGCTGGTGAAAGTGACAACTACGACACTCTTAGTCTTTGTCACCCAACAGTTTCACAGACTGCGTATGACAAGTCTCACAGTTATTGGCATGCTGTCCTGATATGACGTACGTTGTCTTACCAAGGTATGGTCATGGATATGAGATATTTTCTCTGGCATACGACCGTGGATCGAATATTCTTGCTTCATCATGCAGGGTTAGTTGTTTTCTTGAAGTTTACGTAATTTTTTTATTTGCATTGGTAAGTGTTAAAGGTATATGAAATTGACACAAGTGTATTGAATGCCTTTTTAAAAGTTAGGGAAATCTGGAACATTTCCATTTCTGACCTTACTTATTAAAGTTATGTTGAAAAACAGAAGCTTACTTGTTATTTTTTAAGGCTATAAGTATACCAGCAAAGTTTTCTTCATCTCAATACCTTGTTAAATTCTATAGTCTCGGACTTCTTAAAATTACTTCTCCCACCATTTTGGCGTCGTTGAGATCTTTAACATGTCCTTAGTTTGTAAAAACAGCTGGTATTCAGATATGGATTGAAAAATGCTTAACTTGTTTACGCTCATTGATTTGAAAAAAGGCTGTTAAATCATAAGCGCTTTTCAATCGGCCAGTCAACGATCGTTCCTGAAAAAATTAAGGTTACGTCATGAGAGGAAACGTCTTGTGTTTCATAGTTTGATACAATTTTATCTGCTCATACTCGTGCAGGCATGTCAAATGTGGAAGTTTTTAGTAGGATTCCTCATAGTTCTATTTTCAGGTATCTTACTGTTCTTGATCTATATTAATGACCCAGCAGAATGTTGTAATCGTCCAATCACGGCGCTGTGTGCAAATGACGTAAATTTAACTCTAACCATTTGGTGAGTCCAAACTGACGGGCTAAGTCTGAAACATTTATTGAAAACAAACCAAGCTAAGCGAATTTTTTGAAAACAAGATTCTTGAGATCATTATTGTTCAGTACTTATAAGGTGTAAAATATAGAAAATATTGATAAAAAATTATATCAGGGATAGGAGCCATTTAACTGTTGGTGAAGAAAGGGCTTCATCTTGAAACTTTAGACTCTTGTTTTCGTATTTCAGAAGTTCAAAAGCTTTAAACTTTTGTAATTTCGTAAATTTTTGTAATTTATGAAGGATTCTGTTGTATACTTTTCATGGAAACCACATCCAGCCCGATAAGAGCTGACGTTACATGAAAATTTAACTTTGCTTGATTACCCAATTGTCTTGCAGGCTTCTAAAGCAGATTATGCGAACATTTTACTGTGGGACACAAAGTCGTGGAAACTGCTTGATTCTTTGGAGGCTCACACGCTAACCATTACTCAAATGGAATTCTCTTACTCTGGGAAATATTTGCTTTCTGTGTCACGTGATAGGACGTGGGCCCTTTTTGAACAAACCAATAAAGAAAGTATAGGTAAGGTGATAGTTACTCTCTTTTTTTTTCTAACCCAACTTTATGGGGCATTTCATTGAATTCCTATATTTTCTTATAAATCGATTTAATGTGATCGATGCTATGAAATTAAACTTCAGAGTTTACCCTACCTTGTTTTAGTTTCATACAGAATTGTTTCAAAAACCGATAAGAAGTCTAAAGTACACTCAAGGGTTATTTGGTCGTGTGCATGGACGGTCGATGAATGCCACTTTTTCACAGCTTCCAGAGATAAAAAGGTAGGCTTAAGGGTCGTGGGCTCGTCGAAACAACTCACAAGATATTTATAGACTGATGAAAAATATTCGTTTTCAGAATTAACCTCACCATTCTCATCGTCTTTACTTTCTTATTTAGCCACTTTCAATCGCTGCAAAATGGCTATCCGACCTTAACTGTACATTCGCTATTATTGTTCCATAATAAAATAAAATCTTTTTTTCATGGACGATCAAAGTTTTTTAAGCCGTGATTGATTTTGAAATCAAAAAGTTTTGACGTGGTTAAAACTTTCTGGCCGCGATAGGTTAAGGTTTATTGCTACGGCTTAAAGATGTCTGCCGCGATAAATTATAGGTTTTTTGCCATATTTTAAAGTTTATCGTTGTGGATTAGTATTTGCCAGGCTAGAGTCTTAAAGGTCTTTGCTTAATACAAATTAACAAGTTGAGTTCAAAGAATTTTATGAACTTTTTGTATGTAAGATGCTTACTTAATAGGTCTGAAGCATGACTTTATAAGATCAACAAGTTCGTTCTTTCGCATTTTCTCTTCAAGCAGACGTCGAAAACAGACATCATTATCTGCATTTTATCAATACCTCTGTACCAAACATGTTATGGTTATTGTTGTTTAGTAATACCCCTCCTAATGCATGTTCCCGTAAAACACCCACTTTAGTCAGTTTAAAGGAACACGAGCACTGCATTCCATTATACTTTGTTACAGATCATAGTCTTGACAACATCTCGACTTATTGTTTGGTCTTGAATTGAAATCAGAGTGCCTTGATAGTCGAGGCTGTAAGCTGGCTATATGTGCTGATTCTTTAAGGTCGTAGTTTGGAGAAAAGACGACAACAAAGGAGTGTGGTTACCTGCTGGTTCTTCTCTGGACGTCGGGGAGCCTGCAACAGCTGTTGCTGTATCGTCTGTTTGTCCCTTGCAATCTGGGTAAGCCTATGATTTTATGCTGCTTGAGTTTTTTACGTGTAGAGTACAAATGTGGATTATATACGTGGGCAGTATTTAAATGTGTGGTGATAAACAAATTACAATGTACAGGTGCTTAACAGGAAGATGAAGATGAATAAGCTCCTCTGGAGAAATAGGATATAGTATAAAATAAGTAAGAGTTGCAACTGCCGTGCGCAATCTTGATAGTGAAACTATCAGGGAATCTGTTTAGATCGCGAAGACCTCGACAGATGATTAAAGAAGGTCAAACTATAGCTATTAGTTGGATTATATATTAGTATTCGTTCATCTCTGATGTGTTTAAAACTGCTATATGAGTTGGGTGCGAACTGTACAGTTAGTATACTCTTCAAAATTGAGGTACTTGTCGAGGGACTGCAGTCAGCAGTCTAATTCTTTATTGAAACTAAATTTCAGCCTTTCGAAACTGAACCAAATTTTGTGTTTTAAAATTAAAAAAACTGTTGAGTGTCAAACTTGTACTTATGCCTACTTCTTCACTCAAGTCGCTATGCGTGCGATAGAGGGCTAGACTGTTTGATATAATATTCGCTTGGATTATCAATTACGTAAATTACGTGTAGAAATATTATTAACCAAGTGGTAAAAATCATTGTATCATCCTTCAACTTCAAATCGGATTTTATTTACTTAAAGAGCTCGCTTCTGCCTTTTTTCTTTTGGATGTTTTTGCGTTTATGAAATTATTTGTGCTAGATTCGTGGTTCGTCTACAGTCTTGGACAAATCCTGTTACAGAACGCAGATACTGAAATTTATTATTCACTCTCCAAAAAGTGCTTTCAAAAGACGATTACGAAGTTTACAAATCTAAAGATATAAATAAATCGGTGAAAATGTGAAATAAATTCGCACTAACGATAAGAATACAACTGTTAAATTAGGTCTTAAATTTCCTCAAAAATCTAGAACAGATTTACATAATTTAAGTTGCTATTTGATGTCATTCCTGTCAACTGACTGTCCACTATTAGAAGGTCCTTTGGCGAGTGGACAAAACACTTTAGGGGGGGTGTTTAACTGCTTGTCATTGGGGTAAAACGTACTCTGTTTTCACTACGCTTGAAAAATTGGTAGGATAACTAGTTGGGCACTCAGCCATGTGCTTGAAGGTTAGGATTGCATTCCGAAACAAAAATAAATTTTAACTAACAGGCAACGTAAATCTTTAAAGGCTGGCTTAACTCTTTGGCAACGGATGGGGTGGTATACTACTCAACGTTTACTCTTCGGCCTTTTAGCTACGACAAATAAACAAAAAAGGCAAAAAAGCGCAATTTCAACTTGTTAGTTATAACATTGTTAAAAGGTGACCAAAACAAACTAACAAAAGGAGCCCCTGTCTCTGCCCCTACCCTGTACCCCCTAGCCTGTACCCCCTACCCTGTACCCCCTAGCCTTACCCAGGCCCTGGGCCCAATTCTTCAGAAGGCGATTAGCTTAATCCAGTATTAACGAAAATTTTGTGTGCACCTGTCTGATCATGCTGCTGAGAAATGCTGGAATTTTCTTGTAAAGAGTTTGGGTTTATACAAAAAGGTTTTAAGCTGTGAAATCTGAACAAGATTGTTCAACCAAAGTAAACGAAACCAAAATAACAAGTTAACTAGTAATCCTGGGTTAGCAATTATCGTGCTTTGAAGGCTCGACTGTCAAAAATTTCTAAACAAAATACATACCTACGAATTTTCCATTTACCATTCATGTTTTCTATACAAATTTACAACCAAATATGAAGCAATCAGTTGAAATTTATTTGCAACCCTAAGAAATTGTATCTGAAAACAGATTTCCCATAGGTTAACTTTTATTTTGATCATTTATTTTCTTGCAGGTACCTTGTGGCTGTTGGCACTGAAGCCGGCAAAGTACTGTTGTATACTTGGAACTTTTCTTCAGGCTGGACGAATGTAACAGTTCAGGAAGACATGTATCCTTATTCATTTTTCCAAATCTTCTTTTCTACTACTCTATGGTATCCTTATGAAAAAGGAGGGATTTCTCCATTGTCGCACGTTGCGATACCTTTTTTGGCATATGGGGCAGACTTCAGTTCTACTAGTAACTTGAGGATTTTTAAAGGGAATATAAATTTCTGAGCTTAGGGACTCATTAGGTACCCTCTCTGTAGGACGAGGACTTTCAAAACTTCTTATTTTACTTGTATTGCAAAGCCACGGAACATCGTTTGTATTGAGGTTCTTCCAATTTCTTTGGTGAAGTATCTGACCCTTCAGTTACGATTCATTTTCTTATTTTTCTTTTTGTTCTTTATGAGTATTTAAAATGCTTTTGTATGCTTGTTTTTGTGTTGTATTGACTTTTTTTCCATCTAATGTTTTTTTTTTATTTTTCCATCTTTGAGGTAAATTCTGTTGTAACTAGCAATTTGTCGTTTTTTGTTTGTTTGTTTGTTTTGTTAACTCATTTATTGCTTTTATCAACTTTTTTAGTTGTACAAGTATGACATTTAGGCTCAGTGGAACTGTTAAAAAATAATTTGTGGTGAAATCAGACTACCCATCTTCGGTTATTAACATGTAATTATTTGGTCGACCATTTGGCCGATAACCCCAATATTCGACTTCAAACCCGCTCCAGTTAATTTATTTCTACGTAATATTTAAAAACCGAGCAGAAGTGCTTTATCGGGATTTAAAACACAAGGCAATAGCCGAGTACTGCGAGATTTTTAAAATGTCTTATAAAATTCATATCTTAATACGCTAATTTGTGAAGGTTTGGAAATTTTTGTTTTCTATGCCAAAAACATTAACTCCTTCACCACCTATAAAGGCACATGCGTCTTTATCACATATAAATTCACGAAACGATTATGATTTCCCTTTGTATTTTCCTTCAGAATTCTTAATGAATATAAGTTGATATTTATAAGATATTTACTAGTTGATATTAACGGTGTCAGATAAACATAATATCCTTTTTTGGATCACGCCACGAATGCCGCCATCTTGTCTTTAAACTACCTTTTCGCAAGTGATAATGAGTTTAAAAATGTCATCATATATTTTCATTTGCTTAGAAGTGTTATGTAGTTTTCCTCCAAGTAAATCTTTATACAGTATGTCTCAAAAGTGAGTACACCCCTTCTGATTTTTAAGAAAAAGTAATTTTTTCCCCCAAATAAAACAAACATGGTAAACAAGATCATAGATGTAGTAATGTACAATCAATTGTGATCTTCTATTGATATTCAAATATTAGAAATATTTAAACGCAACGTGTCTGTGGCTAGTTTTGTAAAATAATATTGTTTCAAAAGTGATTGCACCCCTGACAAGAGCATTTAAAAACGTTTAATTTGGGGCTCTTTTGTCATTCTTAAATTATCACATAACGTATATTGTTGCATTTTGATAATAGTGAAACGCTCGATTACCTTCAGAGATTACGTTAGCTTGCATAAATTGGTGATTTTATGCATATATTTTGCACTTCGACCCTTTCGGTCATTGGGTTCAGACATGGCACCACATGGTAAAGAATTGTCGCTTAATCTTAAGAAGACTATTGTTTCAATGCATCAGAACAAGCAGGGATACAACAAAATAGCTACTACATTAAAACTCAGTAATGGCACCGTGGCAAAAATTGTACAAAAGTATTGGAAGACTGGTACACTTGTAACCGTAAATGGTCGTTCAGGTTGACCAAAAAAATTAACAGTCCGATCAGAGCGTTGTGTGGCTAGAGTGGTCGATCAAAATCCAAGGGAGAGTGCTGCCAATCTCGCTAACGTTGTCTCTGAGGCTACCGGTATTACTGTTTCAACTTCAACTGTACGACGTACCGTCCATCGACTAAACCTACACGGTAGACGACCTTGCAAGAAGCCTCTTATAAAGCCGAGACACAAACTAGCCCGTTTACAGTTTGCACAAGAGTACAGCGATAGGCCAATGTCTATTTGGGAGTCTATATTGTGGTCAGATGAGAACAAAATAAATCTTTTTGGTTCTGATGGCGTAAAAAATGTGTGGCGTCACCCTGGGGAAGAATACAGCTAGAAAAACCTGGTACCTGTAATGATATAATACTTAATATTCCGAAATTATTAATAACAGACTAATTAGTTAATGATACAACAAAGCTGTAACATGGGAACACATAGGTCAGTTGTCACTTGAGTTCATGAGAGCTAGGATAATAAAATACCACAGATCATAACAGTACTTACTGTTAAACATGGTGGTGGCAGCTTGATGGTTTGGGGTTGTATGAGTGCCCAGGGTGTAGGCGAGCTTCATTTTATAGAAAACATCATGAATGCAGACATGTACTGCGAAATTTTGAATACAAAAATGATGCCATCCCTGAAACGCCTTGGCAGAGGAAAAATTTTTCAACATGATAATGACCCCAAGCATTCCGCTAGAGTCACATCTGCTTTTTTAAAGAAAAAGAAAGTAAAGGTACTTGATTGACCAAGCATGTCAACCGATTTAAGTCCTATTGAGTACCTTTGGAATGTGCTTAAACGTGAAGTTGAACAACGCAAGCCCTCAAACATTGCAGAACTAAGGGACATTACCACAGAGTGGGAAAGTATTGAACCAAGCACTTGCACTAATGTAGTCCATTCAATGCCAAGGCGCCTGGCAGCTTCTATTAATAATCAAGGCTCACACACAAAATATTGAAGAAATATTGACATAAAAAGAAACTTTATACCCTGACTCTTGTAAGGGGTGTAGTCCCTTTTGAAATGAGACCATCTAACAAAATTAGCCATATGTAAGTTGTGTGTAAATATTTCTATTATCTAAATATCAATAAAAGATCACAACTGATTGTATGTTACTATATTTAAGTCCTTTGTTCTTACTTTTTTTGTATCTGTGAAAAAATTACTTTTTCTTAAAAATTACGAGGGGTATACTCAATTTTGAGACACTGTAAGTTAGTCAGCAGTATATCTTTATTGCTATAAATTCCAACTTATCTCGAATTACCTTGACTCGGCGTTTCTACATTTAGACTGTGTCACTGCGGTACTGTTAAGAGGTTACGCTGGAGACCTTCTACTGGGTCTGGTTTGTTATACTTAGCGAGTTGCAGTACCGATAATAGCGTCAAAATTTTTGAAATCGAAGAAAATGACTTGTCCGTGGTCCAAGGAAGTGTGAAATAGTGATTTCCGAAAACCCGGGTATCGAATAAAGAAGGCTTTGCTTGACGGGCTACAAACTTGGACATCGACCTTTGAACCATTAACTAGCAGTTTTCGTCCAATAGGCGTGGCAGACCAGATGAGAAGGATCGGAATGTTTGTTTTGCTGTTTGCTTCATTCTGTGGTTATTTTTACACCTAAAATGCGCACGTCGTAGTGTGAGTTTAAACACTTATGTTCAACTTTTCATAGTTTCAGTTCCCGAATGTCACCCGTGCATCTGATACAAACTGATGATTTTGGAAACTCCAACAATGTTTAATTGTAGCTGAGCTACTTGCAAAGTCATTTTTGAAGATCATCTTTTCTCATATTTCGCCAACATCAGTCCCAAACACTTTGCAAACTCAATCAGATACATTTCAAACTACTCAGATATGACGCTTGTAATCAAATTCTAGTTGTTTCTTCTGGACTTACTTCCTCTACCATAACAACACAAGACACATAGACCTTAAAGAAAATTTCTCGCATTTACGCACCACGAACTATTTAATGACTGCAATTATCAATGTGAAGTTATAAATTCTACCATTGACCCTCTTTAAGTATTGAACTTGAGTGGATTTTTACCATTAAGTTAACGCTGTTAAGGATTTTTTCATATCTTTGTTTTTCAATGGCATTGTATCAAAAGTGTTCGTGATGAAAATTTAAAACCAAAATAAAAAACGGCATTTACGAGAGAGTTTGGCAAGCTAGGATAGCATAGCCCAACCGTGTGTATCTTGGTTGACCGGTCAACAGCGTGCAGACTGAAGTTTTTAATAATGTCAAGGGATCGCCACACAAGCCTGTCGCAATGTTACAAAAGCCTGGTTCCCTACCATTGAAGATAAGTTTAAACTCGGTGGCAATTCAGTCGAAACTGAAGTCTGCTTGCTGTTCATGGTTAGACTGATAGTGTCCAAAAGTCTCTTGCAGTCAACCCTTGCAACCTCAATTGATGTAAAAAGTGGCCAAGCTTTGACCTTTTAGTGTTGTAAAGTAAGTTGACTAAAAATGCGAGTTCAAATCCCGCTCGAGTGAAGATTTTTCAGTTGACTTCGGCAGCGTCAGATTATCATGAAAAAACTTCTGTTCATGTACATCTCTGAAGATGATTCTGAAGTTGAACGAGAGCGTTTAGGTAATATTGTGAAGTAAGTAGAGTGAACGACTGGCTTTATTGGCCGTTCCTTGAAGCCACTCTTCAATACTGAAGTCTGCTTGCTGTTCACGGTTCCAGGGCAACGAAGCTACATGTTGTTAGACCAAACGATCGTACCTTGTTAAACCTCTGCTCGCTACATGCAAAGAAAGTGTTCGAATTCCTCTCGTCATCAGTGGCGTAGCCAGGAGGGCAAGAGATGGCGGTCCTCCCCTAATCGTCTCCAAGACCATCTTGAAGAAAACAATAAATCCGTAGAGAAACGTATGGGGGGATGTGTTACAGTGGCGTAGCCTGGATTTTCCTTAGGATGGGTGGGTTGGGGGCATCAACCGACCACAAAGAGTTGAAAGGCCAATTTCACACCTTCCCCAACTTGGTCCGGGTTAATTTTTGTGACCAATTCAAGAGGGGAGATCCCCTTTAATAACTTATATATAAAATTTATAACTTATTATAAGTTATAAAAAGCGCGTGAATCTGACATGAGTAAATTTCTTATGCAAAGTAACACATGAAGAGGGCATGGTGCCCCCTCCCCTCTAAATACGCTAGCGCTATCAAGAGAGTTAAAGAATGTAAATCTTTAGGTATTTATATTGATGAATTGCTTAATTGGTCCACACATTGAGAAATTAACGCAAAAAATTTTTTCAGTAATCAGTGGACTAAGACAAATTCAACCATATGTGCCACAGAAAACAATCATAATTTACAAGTCACTTATATTACCAATTATATTACTGCACAAAGTTATCTCAGTCGCGACAATGTGAAATTGAAATAAACTCATCTTTTAGTTTTGTTATTGTTTCCAAAGGGAAAGTGTCCTCATTAATTGAAAATGATGAAAATTAGAATAAGGGCCCATCTTCAAGGTCACAGAATTAAAAATTATCTACAATAATTAATGCGTAAATAGGATATTAACGAACATTAACAATTACTACATAAACTATCCACTAGTACCAGAAAAGTCCGCTTTTAACTATGTTACAGAAGCCCCGAGGGATTCATAATATTTCATTCGTTTGTCATCTATAACCAACGGCGCCCACGAACTCTGATCCACCCATCGGTTCCAGATCCACCAATTCGAAAGAAAGCAACCTACAGTTGATCTGAAATTGTTTCTTAGCATTGGCGATCGAGTGGATTCAAGTTAAATTTGAAATTAATTTGCGTGAGTATGTTGTTCAAAGACACCAATAAAAAGATAATTTGGACACTTACAAACACACGAGGACTAAAGCCGTGTTCATACTAGCATCGCAGGCCTGGCCAGATCCTGACCTGGGACAAGATTTTTGATAGTGTGTACGGGTTTTACCTTGCCTAGACCTGACCTGGGCCTGACCTTGGCCATCAAAACCAGACCAGCAAAAGTAACCGGACTACGCCTCAATCTTCCTGGTGTGAACGGGTTTTACCTGGCCCTGGCCCTGGCCTGGCCCCGCTCAAATTACCGTGACAACGAGCGCTACCGTTAAACTGTTAATAGAGTTTTTTAAATGTAATGTTACTAGTTGAGCAGTGGCGTAGCAATAGGGGGATTCAGATTGTTCATTGAACTAGGACCCCCAACTGTCCAGGGGCCCCCAAGGGTTCCAAAATTCTGAGGCAATCGATCATTCCGCTGACTGCCTAATACTTCTTGCCATGCCTCTCCTCAACAAATAAGCCAGTGAAGAAAACAGCAAAAGACTATTAAAAGTTTAGTTGAAACATATAGTTCATACGTGTATCCTTGAAAATAAAGCACGAGTAGTGAATTTTGAAGCCTACATGACCCTTCAATTTTGAACAACACATGAATTATAAGCTGCCTCACTTGTCAACAATAAAAGAACTCGAAGCCTCAAACTTTTTCGTGTTTTGCCTCATTTGATCATACCAACAACTATTTTGAACACTTTTTTGTCTTTCTCTTGTGGTTGGACACAATCTTTATGTCATTCAGCATTTCTTGTTTTCATAAGGTATGTGAAAAGAAGGAAATTTATCTGGGCTCAGCTACAAGCTTTTGGATCTGACTAAGTTCAACAAGGTGGGAGAGCTGGCTCAAATCTGTATCACCGCTTATTGCGCAGTATCCCATCATCCTCAAGACATTCGCACATTTGAAGTTGTCCTCCAAGAGTGCGGATGTTCGCCGCAGCGCTGAGCACCGAACGAAATGCATTTTTTGGTTTCACTTTTGATGTGGGAAAAGATTCTGCGTGCCGTTTATGCAGTCTCCAAGCAACTGCCGTCAAAATCTGCGAATCTAAGTGCATCAGTGGTTCTCTTGGGTGAAACTGTTACTTTTATTTCAACACTGAGAAATGATTTCGATAACATTTGTCAATTAGCAGAAGATATAGCGAAAAAATGGGGTGTTGAAACTTCATTCAATGGGACCAGAATTCGAACAAGGAAGAGATTTTTTGATGAACTCTTGAATGATGCTTGCCTGGAAAGTCCTCGTGATCGATTCAGAATTCATGTCTTTCTTCCTGTGGTGGACACCTGCTTAGGGCATTTGAAAACCCGGTTTGGATCATTTCGTTGTATTGTGGATTTATTTTCATTTTTGTTCCTCCAGCAGCTAACAGAACTATCGGAAACAGATTTGAAAATCCCAGTGATGAAATTCACTACAGTGCACAATGCTGATGTATCTCCTGATCTTCTGCGACAGATTTTGGCATTCGGAGAACTTCATTCCAAGAGCAGAAAACCCACAGGACATCCTGAATACCATTATGAAGCTGGAACTTAACTCATGTTTTCCAGATTTGGTCACCTCGTACTTTCTCTTTCTTACCTTGCCAGTGACTACAGCTAGCAACGAGCGCACCGTCTTAAAGTTAAAATTGATACAAACGTATCTTCGATCCTCAATGGCGCAAGGACGATTGTCAGATTTGGCATTTCTCAGCGTTGAAAGAGACCGATTTTCCGATGTTGACCGGGATAATATCCTGAGAACTTTTGCCAATGCTAAAGCACGAAAACATGTTTTCTAACTGATTCAGATTGTCAAAAAATTAGACGTATATTTCGTTTTATTATCTCAATAAATAATATATATGTATATATATATATATCTGTCTGTAGTTAGATATCGCTCTATGGCCTCTTGGTTCATATTGAGCACTCTACAGGATGAGTCATGCCGCTAGCGAATTTGCGCACGCTCACTAGTCTCTAGTTAGAGCACTCTGGCAAGGCTTAGATGTACCACAAGTGTGGGACATTTGAATTGCCTATATAATATAGGCTTCTCCATCCTGCTCGTCAGCACTACACTGATGAGGCTCAGTAGGCCGAAACGGTTCCGTCTGTAGTAGTTATATATATATATATATATATATAACTACATATATGATGAAAAGTTTGTTCTCAAGCTTTTATCTCAATACATATATCCAAGCTTACAAACATCTACACTTAGTAAGATGAAATTTACATACATAACTACGTGTATATATATATATATATATATATATATATATAACTATACTATTGTTTTAACTATACTATTGTGTTTAACTATACTATTGTGTGTTTATTTTTGCATTATGCCATTGATGGTAAATGAAATTTTAGCGAAGTAAGGGTGGGAGGGCCTCAACCCTTACTCTTGAACTGGGGCCTCTGAAACTCCAGCTGCACCACTGTAGTTGAGAGAAATTTACTGCGTTCTGTGAGTTCATTGAACCACGGCATACCTTACATTTAGGTTTTGTCGATATTAAGGTCAAATTCTCTGACAAACGATGAGACCAAACTTCAGTTCATGCCACGACTTGAATGTAATCAAAAGAATCTTGCGTTATCAAGTTTCGATCACACAAAAAACCTCTGCCGGTGAAGCGTCATTTTTCGTTTACAACAGCAATAACCAAAATCAGGGGAAAATTGGCGAGTCTGCGATTGTCAAAGCTAGTTTTGATTCTGTTGTTTGTCTGCTGACCCTTCTAGGCTAAAGTGAGGCCTGTTGTGTTAAGCCTGAGCACCAGTGCTTCCACTGTGCCACGATGAAATTTCCTCCTATTAGTCTGATTTTTCCTTTTTCAGCCCAAAATTTCCTACGGAAATACTAAGATTTCCTTCAAATCTACTCCACAATTATCATAAAATAAAACATGACTGCGTTGCCGAAATTAACAAATCACTGGTTTGTTACGTTTGATCGAGGCAGGGTATAGTGCTGAGGAGCTGGAACAAGGCTGTTGCTAGCCAATCAGAAGTGATCTTTGCGGACTAGTATCCTCTCGGGCATACCATACATATACAATCATAAATTCCCAAACGTTTTATAGGTTTTTTTACATATTCTTAAATGTTCAAACGTAATACCAAAACAAGTTAGATTTATGTAACGTAAGTTATGATCGCGTTGATTGGGAATTGCCGAGTATCGTTATAACGTGTCTCGAACA
This sequence comes from Heliopora coerulea, assembly GCA_030142905.1. Taxonomy (NCBI): domain Eukaryota; kingdom Metazoa; phylum Cnidaria; class Anthozoa; order Scleralcyonacea; family Helioporidae; genus Heliopora; species Heliopora coerulea. The sequence goes on from JASJOG010000097.1 coordinate 362,766, forward strand.
TTGCTCTATAGAAAAGCATTTTTACGGTTGCTAATCGCCGTTCAAAAAGTCCGTTAACCTCTAGTCATAGTAACATTTCACGACCTGCCGTCTTATATACATAAATTTGAAATTGCAAATAGCTCAAAATTGTCATTTTCGTAGGCAGTCCAAAAATAAAGTCATATTCGTAAAAATTTGGTTTCGGGATGTAAAACTGCCAGTAGGCAAACCTGTCACTATGCGTAAATTGAACTTGTTTCGATAAAAGAAAAACTTCGAGAATAATTGTCTTCGTCACTCTTGGATAACTTAGCCGAGATGACAAAGATATGTCAACACCATTACAAGGTTTTCGGCAGTGGATTTGTGTCACTTTCAGAGTTTTAGTTAACACTCTCCCTATATAAGACGAACTGTACCATTTTACTATGGCAAATGCCAGACGCTTCTAATTGTCAAGGGAGAACTTCAGTGGTGAAAAGGTTAAGTAAACCTTACGCTTGTTTCGACAAGTAGTTTTTCACCAGCAGTGACACGAACATGAAATCATGAATTGGTAAATCTGACGAATACAGTACATCAGAAAATCCCAAATTCGCAGTTCTCGGTACATTTACAAAATAGTTTCAGAGTCGTCGGACTCATTTCAAGATAAATAGAAACATTCAAAACAATTCTGATTTAGTTCGATTGTTGGACATTTCAGTGCGATTCACATTTGGCGACCTACGTCTGATCTTGACACAAAATATAGAAACAATAAAATGATATCAGCTTCAAATGACGCAACAGCTGTTCCAAACGTTCGAAATCTTTTGCTCTGAAGACTAACTAAAAGATTACGCTCCTGTCGCAGTATTAGAGCGCGTGCAATGCATGACGGTTACGACTCAGGACGCAAGTCAAGTGTCGCTCAGATTGTTTTCGTTGTCTTCAGCAAGCAGTCGTTCCACAATTGACTGACGTTTAACCTCATTTGTTAATTTTGCATCAGCTACTGCAACATTACAAATAAAATTGTTAGAAAGTGCGGGTTCCATTAAATTTCCTTCAAATTGTCAAAAAAATCCTTCAAATTTCCTTCTAAATTTGATTTCTTTCAAATCTCCTTTATTACCTCAAAATTTCCTTCAAAAAAAAGGAAATGTTCTTCAAAGTGGAAGTACTGGGCTGGAGTTTACTGGCTAGGAATACGGCGGATCTAGCGCATGCGCACTTGAAAACGTGAACACTTTGCACCCCCAAGTGGTCCTGGTTATTCCTTATTCTGTGGCCTGAGAGTATAGTGTGAACGGATGCACTTTGACCTAGGCCTGGGCAAGGTCTGGCCCAGGTCAGGCCTACCCCGATAGTGTGAACGTGGCTTAACTAATTCTAGACTGAAAGAGAAACTGTATGATTACCCAATATTAATTTACATTAAAAATTATTGAGAAAGCGAACGCGAATAACGAAATTCGCTTGCCTACTATCATCCACGGGCCTATGTAGCACGATGCTACTATTGCCGTCAGCGGCGTAATTAGATCTGCACTGTTGGTTCGAGGGGGGGACACATAATCGAAGATGTATTGTACCGTCAAACTGTAAAAAGTGTGGCGGTGCTGTAGTCTAACGTCGCTACTATGTCCATTAACTTAATGAGGTACAACTGTGACGTAGACCTGTTACAAGGATTGCATCCAAGCACCATTTTCTTTTCTCTTCTTTTTTCTTCCCAAATTGCGAAGCCGGTACAGTTCGTACAAAAACATTGTAACTAAAACGAGAGAATATGAGAATAAGTTCAAAACAACTTTAACTCTTTTAAGGCGGAACTCTCCCTCTGACGAGCAAAATAGTCTGGCGTTAACTAGAGTAACATAAAAGTAATATGGCGCCGGGAAAGAGTTGATAATCTATGTTGTTGAAGTAAATCAGTAAGTAAATCGAAAAACTCAAGTAGAAATCGTTGGAATCTTTTTAAGTAGCAAGAGGGAATTTCGTAAAAAAATGTTTGTTACTGGACAATAAAGAAGGAAGAATAGCCCTTTGCCATTTCACCGATGATGTACCGACGGTTTACTAGGTTGTACCGACAGACGTGGAATGATCATGGCTGGGGGCACGGCCTTCCGGGCCCTCCATTGGGTACACCACGAGTTGCCGTTAACTGATTCATATGCGGTTGCGTATAAATTCTCTTTAAAAAAATGAAAAATCACAACATAAACCGCGTATTCGGAAATAAAAGAAACGTGTCCTTAATTTGGATACAAATTCGTATCTCAAGATCGTGGCTGTATCCGTGTCCGTACAAATGGAAATGTAGCTTAACCCTGACCAGCACGATTTGAATCTGTAACTTTGACCTTGTTTTCACCTTACTGAAATTAAAATGATGCAAAAACATTCACGATATGCCGGTTGATCGGCAGTTCCATGTTACGTGTAGAGTTATGGCTTCAAATCATTCTGGTCAAAATTACCGTTTCACACCTTTTAGTTCCGGTGACGTCCGAACGCATGGAATTATGGAAAATCCGTAACGGTTTAGTTACGGTTTCAGGACGTACAACTATTATGTGAACGGTGTCTTAAGATAAGGGCGGCTGAAGCAGGGGGTAGTGGGGGCATTCGCCCTCTCAAAACTTACACAGTGGGGGCATAGCTCCCACGAATGGTGGCAATGTCCCTAACCACAACGCCCCGAAGCATGGCTTTATTGTTCTCACCGTAAGCCGTGTGAAGCATTTCAATGCAATTTGAGCTATTTTGACCTGCGGCAAAGCTGCCGAAAGCCTGAAATACATTCAACTGATAAAATGTAAACGAAATGCTGTAAATTCTTGTTGCTGTTTCGCGCAAAATTCTTGCCGCGGTGTCGACAAAAAATCTAACGTTGCGTTTGTAAAAAAGGAATAAAAAGTTAACAGAAATTTAGAAATATGAAAATTCAAAAAGGATTCAAGTAACAGCACGCCTCAGAATTTGGTGCACTTTTTAGACTATGATCTCAAAGTTCCCTAACAATAGTAGAACATTTGGACCTCGTCCCCACGAAACTCAAACTGTTCCGCCGCCATTGTCTTAACAATTTATCAGTGCAGCGAAGCCGTGCGAAACCTACGAGATTTTCAGAAGTTATTTTTTTGTTAGAATATAATTTTTATTAATTTTTTTTTTATTTTTCAGGACTTAATCGAACTGCAGTGCCCATTTCATGGGACGACGGACTGCTCTTTAGCGGGCAAATATGATCCCATCACTCCCTAACTTGGAAGAAGTTAATTTGCTGGTGTTAGAATGACAATTTGTGACGAGATTTTAAACAGTTCTGTCCATGACAGACTGCTATCGACATTTATTCTAATGCAAACCCTATCCTTAAACTAACCTTGATTCTTAACGTTTTTCAAAGCAATTCTTCCGTTACTTATCCACATCCAAACCCAAAGCCTGTGCCTGTGTGTGTTCTTCCATAATGTCGTGGAATGTATCCCCTAATCTATGTTTCTAAGCTTTTCTAGTCAGTACCGTACGTTTTGATTTTACTCTGGTTAACGCCAGATGATTTACTCGTCAACAGTAACCTGACCAGTAATAAATGTTCGAAACGTTACAGAGTACGGCACCCCGAAAAGCTTCTGTTCAAGAAGTGGGCAACACTGGAGATTCCGCCTTTGCGAAAGAACGAGCATGACACCACCCTATGCGAGCTTGGACACCTCGTCGTTTTTCCGACTTATCACGAGGGGCCTAAGAATGAGCATGAATTGTCATCTACATTTCACACTTCCGTAAAGGTTGGCAAAGAAGCCAACATGGCGGACTGGTCCAACGTAGTTGAGATACTTTCCGCTATTTTACATGGATCATCGCTGGAAGCTATTCCTGATTTATGTCGAGTTTTAAACAAGAGGTAAGATGTTATGTTTTACGCTTAGTCTCCCTTCATATCACTATTTTAATTAGTGTGTTATTATAAGAACAATGACATAGGTAGAGTGAATCATTGTCAGGGCAGAAACTTGAAGGTATCAGGAAATAAAAGTGGTGCTATTTATTTTAGTTTACAACATTTTTGATAATGTAGTTTTTCCAACATGATGTATGTTTCATTTCTTTCACCGAAGTCAGATAATTTTGGCTGCCAGTCGAAAGCACAAAGTAAATTTATTTGCATTAGTATTAGGACGTTTTTTAGTCCATTGCAGCTGCTTTGTGCAGTCAGTATCCTCAGACGCGGAGAGCTAGAATAACAATTTTTATTTCACAACCTTGCATTATCTAAAATATATCTTCTCTGAAAGTTACTCTCTTCAACATGCATATACCCAGCTGGCTGCTGTCAGACACTGGACATCTTTGGCATGACTCAGCAATTGATTCTCCCGGTTAATTTGGTCAGTAAAGAAATATAGTAAAGTTATTTTGTAATTTTTTAAGGATTATATGTACCATTTAGTTTGATAATTCAGGTTTTATAACTGCTCAGTCCTCTCAACATACAGTTATATAATGTTATACAATGTAATAAAATGTACATATAAATACAGGGATCACAACAGCATTTTTAATGGCTGTAGCTGTTAAATCAATATACTGGTCTTACAATTAAATGAAAACTGTGAAATGAATATGGGTATCATGTAATGGGTATTCCAGATTGTGTAGGTTCAATTAAGAATGAAGAAAAGTATCCCGACATAACTTCTTGAAACATAATGTAATGTGTTGTAATATTCAGTATGTAGTGGTATGTATCTGATGGTATAACAACATAATGGAGAATCTGAAAATATATATAACATACACTGTAACATTTCACAATGCAAAATATATGTAACATGATGCAATACCTTAATAACTGACAATGGACAGCCTTTCATCTGCTAAATAAAATCATGTGCTGTAGCACTGGACAGAGTGAAGTTGGGAAAATGACATTTGGCAGGAGTGAACTGCATGTAATTATACACCATACGGGTATACAGAGCAAGGTGAAAAATAAGGGCAGATCAGGTCTGGTATATTACCACATAGCTAAAAGTGAGCCAAGTGAAAGTCACAAAGTACATAATGTGACAGGTACATATGTATGTAGTAAACTGTAATAGTCAGCATACTGTAGAACATAATTACAGTCTTACATTTGCCTACATGTATCTGACAGAAGTATAGAGTTCATAAGGTGAGACTAAGTTATTATTCAGGAGTTCAAATTGATTATTGAAAAACAGTTCATGATTTTTCAGGAATTTTAAAGCTCAATTATGCAGATTATACTACCATGCTGATAATAATAATAATAATAATAATAATAATAATAATAATAATAATAGAATTTTTAGAATTTAATTTAAGATCTGTTACATTTCAGTTACCATGCTGATAATAATAGTAATAGAATTTTTAGAATTTGATTTAAGGTCTGTTGCATTTCAGTTATTACTCATTTACAAAAAATATACAGAAATATCTCATTGTCTAAAATGATGGTTGTCATCCTCAATCTCATTTTTTAAATCGTGCATTATAAATCTGCATTCCCATTAGATATTACAATTGTTAAAATCTTTTTCGAACCATTGAATTCAAATCAAATTCAAATAATTTTGCCACTTAGTTACAGGCTGGAGAATTTATACTGGTTTTCTTTGGCATGTTTATTAGCCTGAATGATTGCACAAAAATAGTTTGTATATCCCAACAAACTTGATGGCTTTGACAATAATTTTGCAATGAAATATAGAGAATTTCCAATATGAATACGTTCAAAAAAATGTCTACCAAGCCTTGAGATATATCTTGCAAATCTACTGGTCACATTTGTCTTTTTCTTTGTGACCTATAAACTCCACTTTTGTTTGTCTTGGATGCAATAGTCAAGGTCATTGCTCATTTTTCAGCACTGTCACTGCTTTTTGGTGGTGTTGTTAAAAAAGAACACACGTGTGCTAGTTGTGCTTGTTTTCTATTCACGATTCACTTTTCACCAGCAAAAGGTTACTTACACTTCACTTATCATCACTTAGAACGTGCCCAACCTGATACTGTTTTTCACTGTAACTAAAAACACACATTACAAACGGTGTTTCACTGCATGAACTATGCCTGAATATTTAGTATTTGGACAACAATAGACAGAACAATTGTTCTCCATAGTGACTAGCAAAGAGTAATGACAACTGCTATGTGCCATGAGGTATTGTGCATTAGTGTGACATTTTAACCTGAGATGCAAGTGTTTCAACAGGAGGAATTTCTGTAATGCTTGCAGCATTTTGAGTTGAGATGTTAGCTTGAAATATATATTCACAATGATACCAAAAGTAACATTTTCTGAAATAAGAAACTGGATCTTATTCACACTTTTTTTGTGGGAAAAAAAAAAAATTACTGGTCATGGATGACTGGTAAACCACAATATTTGCCAGTCAAAAAGGATAGTTCTACTGGCCAATGACCGGTGACCAGCACTAATTTCCAGGCTTGGTCATTACTAACCCAGTATACCAAAGAATGACAGGCTGTGACAGCTACTAAAATGTGCCAGCCACATCAGAAAATTTTGATTCATGATTTTGCTCAAATTGTCGAAATTTTCAATCACAAAAGTTGTAATTTGATTTATAAATCACAAATTGTTATTTCAAACTTTGTTATTGCCTACTTGCCTGCTATTACTTGGCAATGTATCTGTACAATGGTAACTTATATTGTCATTTAATGTTTGTAGGAGTTATAATATATTGAACCACAGTGATGAATATGAAGAATATTTTTCATGTTTGGTTGCTTTGTCAGCTCATTCCATTGGCCTAAATGCATCCTCTTGTAAGTAAACTAATTTTTTGATCTGAAAAACTAGATATAGTATAAGATTATAGGATCTTAAATAAGAACATAATAACTAAAGTTGGTGGTCAAGTTTTAAATTTTTTTGTCATTACTGATGGGACTTCCTACTTGTGATGAAAGGAATGCATAGAGTGCATTCAGTCTTGCTAAGTTTGGTAAAATTGGTGTTAAAAAGGGTTAAAAGCCATTTCTAGTAATACAGGGTAGGTGGGTCCTGGTTTTGAAGTAGAACAGCTCCAAATTCTTTGTCAGCTATAGTACCATGGAGTGGTCACAATGCTGTATGTCTGACTGGAAGGGCTGTATGATTGTAATGCTGTACCTATACTGTTGACTTTCTAAAAGTGTAATAGTTATGTTAGCCTGGATACTATACTCATCCACTGTAGAAACTTTTCAAACTGTTCCTGTGTCAGTAAAACAGCCATTTTTCTGAGTTGAATACACTGTTATGCCATGATGAATGTATAAAATCCAGTTATCCAAATCATGGGTGTTACTGTTGTAGTACAGTATATCCTACTGTATCATGTTTTCAAAAAAAGTACATGTATATGCCAACTTCACTGCAATGTAGACAAAATTTATGGCCAGCCTATCTACATAGATCAGTAGGTAGAGCTGCAGTAGCTTTTAGGGTCATGGATTTGATTCCTGTTAAAAGGCCTGCATGTAGTATACTGTATTTGCAACAGGTCTCAGCTGAGTTTGGAAAACAGAAATGTTAATCACATAACTTTAAAATTAAGTAGAAATATTTTCTTTTTCATGTTTGTATTGTTTTGCCTCTTAAATCTTGAGCTTACAAGATGTACAATTTCATACAAATTTCAATGAAATGTCAGAAATTGTTTACTTATTTATTTGTTTATTTCCCTACTTTACTTTCCTATTAACTCTTTCCTGGCAGCATAAGATTTGTTTTATTTTATCCAGGCTAATGCTATATTATTTTACTGTGGTTAAAGTGGTATTATTTTATTCAAGTTAATGCCTGTTGGTTTTACTCATCAAGAGGAGAGCTCCCACTGGGAAAGAGTCAATCCATTACGTCTGTGCTTAGGGCTAAGTTTATTTGCATATTTAAGCTTGTGACTTAGAAACGGTTTGTAGATACACGTACTGTACAGTGTACGCCATGACATAAATCATGCCAACTCATCTATCAGTGTCATGAATATCTAGTGGAACATTATGGCGTTTACACATGACTACTAATTGTAAGTCAAAAATTCTGATGAAGGAAAATCTCAAGCGCATAGATACCTCGACTTTAAGACCCAATTGGGACCTGTTGCGAAAATGCAACTTTTGGCGTTCCTGCTGGGAATCGAACCCGTTACATTGCGAATCTAGTGCGATGCTCTACCAACTGAGTTATGGACGCTGTTGCCGAGAACATGGCCACAAGTTCAGTATTTTATGAAGTGATAATGCCAATTAAGTTAAGAGTACAGTATATTCAGGAGCATTATGGCATTTACTTTGAAATACTAATTGTAAGTCATTAATTCTGATGAAGGAAAATCTCGGGTGCCTAGATACCTCGACTTTAACGTTATGAATATCTAATGTGGTGTGAGAAAGACTTTTCACTGATTTACAAGGGTACATATACACTGTAAACCCATATATACATTTGAGTTTGCACAAAACAGTCTTATGGGGTGATTACATGAGACCGGTGCGAAAGTGAAAATTTTCTGAAATGTTGACATGAGACCGGAATGAAACTCAAGCCATGTTCCTGCAAATATTCCGGACAGCATTCTGAACTTTCGTTCTCAGCAGCAATGTTTTTCTTATTATTTCTCACATCAGTGGTTGACAAAATAGTTACCAGCGATTTATCAGACGGAAAGCGAAGTCGTAATATAAAAATAAGAGCCCAGCTCAAAATTCTCACAGAAAGAGACATTGATTAAAAATATATTTTACTGACGTTTCGTCGTTAGACGCGCGACAAATTGTTTTATCCTATACCATGTAAATATAATTTAATATGCAAACTCTCAGTATTCATTCCTACTCTGAAGATGTCGTTTTCATGAATAAAATGTCGTAGCGGTCCGTATTCGAACCGGTCTGAACTGTTTCGTGTTGGTCCAGCACTGGAAGTGATACCAATCCAAACTAGTTTTTCGAACTGGTCTCATGTAAACTAAAACAAGGATTTGTAAGGGGAGCGATCTCAAGTCGTATTGGTCTCATGCAATCAGCCCCGTACAGTTTGCTCTACCGTCCATTTTGACTTCTAATACATCGATCTTGTAATGCTTTTAGGTGCAGATTGTCTGACTCATGCGCTGAGTGCGTGTAATGTTATTCTGAAGTTCTGCTTGGCGCAGATTAAAAAACAGAAGAATAAATTGTTGTCAAAGGTAACTCTTGCAAGTGTCTACTTCCCTTTGAAGACGTATTAAAAGAGGTTGTTAAACAACCAATGGTATAAAAACAATGCAGATCACACAGCTTGGCATCCTGGGTACCATCAGTAAATGGCTTTGTCAGATTCTGAGCTACTACAGTCAGTGTTGTAGGACTCGGGTCCGGACTTGAGTGCTTGACTTAGACTCGTGGACGGTGGACTTGGACTCGGCTGGGAAAGACCCGGACTCGGACTCGAGTAGTCGTGGCTTGAGAGTTTCGTGCAAGTTCAATATGAGTGCAGCTAAATTTCTATGCTTTTTCTTCTTTCCGTCAATTTTTGGTCGAGGGATTGTATAAAATATTTGGCCTATTGAGTGCGGCAATGTTTAGTTTCAAGTCTTACAGTCAGAGAAAATACTCACAACTGTACAAGCTGGCAATGAAACCTCTTTCAGTGCTAGCATCAAGTTTTCCGTTTGAAAGGTTTTATTTTCAGGGAGGTATTATGATGTGTTCTCATCGTACAAGGCTGGGAGCAGAAACCCTCTCTTGACTCATTTTTTTGCAATGCAATCAATCATTTTGCTATGAATTATGAAAGTGAAATTAAAATTTAAGGTTGTCTTCGTAAATGTCCTCATCACAGTCTTTGTCTATGCGACATATGGGGTACTACATTGCTGTTCATTTGCAGAAGCATAAAGTGTATACGTTGAAGACTCGGACTTAAACTCGAAATGTAAGGAGTCGGACTCGAGAGAGGTTGACTCGGATTGATATCGTTGGACTCGGACTTGGACTTGGGGTCTAATTGACTGCACTCGGACTTCGACTCGGATGTAGTGGACGACTACAACACTGATTACAGTATACTTGTATATAATAGCACTGTTGGAGGAGCTCTAAAAAGTAACCCTAAAATGATAACATGATATATGGGTCGTGGCTAGAGTGTATACCTGAGAAGGAGGATTAGGATCAGGGTTAGGATAGGTTAGGATTAGGGTTAGTTCTAGCCGTAGCCGTAACCCAAATCCTAATCCGAACCCTGATTCTAATCTTAATCTTCCTTCTCATGTATACCTACAAGCCACAACCGTCATTTATGGGCCCTTGTGCTCATGGTACCGACCGCTGGCCGAAATTGCTGGCTTTATTATCTACGACCAATCAAATGACGTCTAATATTCTTCGGAACGGTTCATTTTGCGGAACGAAGTGATGTTTAGATAATCCCTTGACACCTGAAAACCAAACGAGTGTTTGACATATCAGGAATTTTTTGATAAGGTAATGAATAAAAACTCCTCTACTTCCTACTGATACTTTTGAGCAAATACTTCTTAACCCGTGGTTCCATAATTAACGATAACCGACGGTGTAAAGAAAGAAAAACACTATGTATGAACATAGATGATGAATAAGATATTTACCAGAAGGACTTACATTATCAAGGACTTATATAAAATCCCTTTAATGATCGCCCACTATTCGGTTAAAATACAAGCCACTGGTCGCCGCCATTAGCAGAAAAAGCAACGCTATCTTTTTTAAAACCCTTGATTTGCACGGCATTTTGAATTACCTATTTTCCAAAGGTCACAAACAGGATATAATTTTATTCATCACAATTAGTCTTTTTTTCGTGCTGTTCGCTATATGTGTATTGCTTACGAACGTCCATGTGATAGTCGAAATAATGAAGAAGACAACTGCATTTTCTTGAATCTCACACACAAAAAGTCCATGTAACGTCAACGCACATCTGCTCTGGTTGCGATATCAGGTCATGATCTTTGTTCAATTTTTAAGAAGGCTGGGTGCGACAGTCACAGTCATGTGGAAGGCAGTTTACGCATTAGCCAAAAACCTCTCCGGAAAGAAACATGGTCCCTGTCAACCATCTGAAGAATATTTGAAGAAAAAGAAATGTTAAAATATCTTGCCAATGTAAATAGCTTAAGATCTGTCATATTCTAGAGGATATTGCTTTCAATTATCCGGTCGATTGCCTGTTCAATAGTTCCATACAGTGGAATATTGGTGAAAAGACGGACAAAACCATAAAAAATCGAACTCAATAAAGTCGAAATCAAATCTGTAGATTTCAAAGACAAATTCATGGCTTTGTTCCACTTATGTAGTCTTTTCACCAATATTCCACTGGAAGAAACGGTTGAACTGGCACTCGAACTGATAATAGAAAACGACATCCTCCGGATATAACACCTAGTGATCTTAAAAATTATTTAATGATGTCACTTCACGTACAGTGCACACTTCTTATATAGTGCCAATGTTCTTCAATGCATGCGTTAAAAATGACTACTTCTAGCGGTATGAAAGACAGTACTCAAGCGTTTGTCGAACTGAAGCTCTCAGAGTATGTTTCCGGGCCGCTGCTGGAACAGAATCTTCTGGTGACCGATGTGACTCTCTAACCTATGAATTTCGGATGTGTGATAAAATTACGCCTGGGCATTAAAAATCGACTAGTGGAGAGAATTGTTCTTGTTAGTGTTAGAAGTTATGACAGATAGCAAACCGTCAAACTGTGGTTCTTGGTAAAGGCTATTGAGCTGCCGATGCTGACTTGCATGTAAATCGAAACATTTTCACAAGATTTGATGTGGAAAAATAGTTGCCAGTTTTATGAAATCAAAATATTCCAGATATTGCTAACAGGAGTGAGTGGAAAATTGATGTTCTGTTTTAAAGTACTGTAGAAAACACCATTAATTACTATTATTTTTAATATATTTCTTTTAGAAAAATCTGGTCTCAATCATTGAAGGTCTTTGTAAAGGCCATGGCTGCCTTGATCGAACTGAGGTGACAATGTTCATGTCTCCTCTTAAGAAAGAGATGAAGGAGCAACCATCTGTCTCACCAACCACGCCTGAGCAATTTGATTTTTACGAAAAATTAACGGGGACATTCGAACTTGGAGCGGCTGATAACCAGCCTTTTTCAAGGTACTATACTACAGAATTTAGCAATATGGCGAGGGGCTGAAACCATAGAGATCACTTGGTGAAACCAGAGGGATAATTTGCCCTTAATTTCAGTTATCAATGGATAAACAGTTGGGGGCCGCCATATTATAACAGCTGGGGAACAAACATTAGGTGCGCTGGGGTTGAAAGGACTGGTCCTAGGACTTTCGACACTGTAATGTTATATGTTATGGCCGCATCTAATTGTTCACCAAATTTAGGCATTAATAATTCCTTTAGATTAATTTGCGATCTACGTAACTAAAACTGATGTTCAAAATGGATCCAGTGTCCACGCTTGTTGGATTCACTCACGTTTTGATTGACAGTCCCCTTCCAGTTCCAGTAGAACTCTGCGGCAGCCGCTCAATGACGTCAAAAGTCGAAGGAAACGCCCCGCTTTTCGTCTATTCTGAGCTGTCGCCTTAAAGTGCTCATAAACCCTTCACGGTTTTTCGTTCTTTGTAAAGAGGACGAAAAACTGGCTGATGAGTTTTTTCACTGTTTTTGATTTAAACACCGTTTACACTGTTAACATTTTGGGCACGGCACGGACGATTTTCACAGTGTAAACCGTTTACACTGTGAAAACGCTTAAAACGGCGCGGACTTCTCAAAATTTAGCCGTGCCGAGCACCTCTGTACATGTAGGTCTCGGCACGGGAAATAAGCCGTGACGTGCCCAAAATTTGCCGTGCCATGCCCAAAATGTTACAGTGTAAAGGAGGTTTTAGTCTCTTCGTTTCAGAGGTACATGTATCTCTTTAAATATTGCCAAAAATTCTAATTTTGCCAAAAATTTCTGCGAATGTCCTCATTGCTGTAGAGCTTGGGCCCCAAGCAAGTTAAAGCTAGACGGCGATTACTGATTTTAATTACCGAAACTGCGTCCCATCAGTCTAGCTTGTGAGTCTTTGGTAATAATCACGGACAGGTGCGTTGTTTACGGATGTTCAAACACGGCAAGTTTGAAGAGTGATATATCCCTTTGTCGACTACCATACTGAAGCAATGATTCACCAGTCGCGAAGAGCAGAAGGCAGAAGTGGATAGTCATCGTGCTACGAATAGATTAGTGTACGCCAACCTGTTTGTGCTTGAGACGGCAACCATTTTACGAAATATACGTATTTTTGATAGCTTTGTGAACAAAACGCAATTGTTTTCTTTGCTGTGTGAAATCTATGCGTTCCTGAGTCCCAGGTCTCCTTACTGCACAACTTTTTCATGCAAATAGGCGTATTTAAAGTGATATATCTCCAAAACAAATGTATTAAATCAAAAATTGTAGAAGAACTTATCAGCTCTTTTTGCTTCTTGTATACACAAAAAACTTTAAAAAATTGCAGAGAGTTTGTACGCACTTTAACCATTTCCGGTCCTTACATGACTTTTTAATTTACTCAGACTTACACCAAACGATTTTACTCGTCAAGGGGAGACGTCTGGGACGGGAAATGGTTAAGTTAACGAAATGTAAGATCTATAAAGTCCCAACGTCATGTTTAACAAAGTAAATTTCCGTCTTACAACTTGGCGTTAGTTTCTTGTAGAAGTTCATCGTCTCATTTAGTGTGGTAGTGAAATTTGGTGGCGACTGCCTTTTTGACTGTCTCAGCGGCAGTCATTGTCAAAGTCCAGTGAATAGTGTTTGCCAAATTTGCCAGTTAATATGTGTGGTTTATTTCGTTATACCAGCGAAGAATTTTAGTTCTAAGCGCTAGGAAAAGATTTTCTAGCAATTTGTCTGTGATGAATATATAAAATTTGGTACTTCTCTGTTATTTTTGTGTTCACTGGCACAATAAGTGCACATATTGCCAGCGACTTCTTGTGGCTGGCTGGCTGGCTAGGTTCGTGGCAATCACGTAATAACTGAATTAGGTACGGAAATTACCGAACACGTTTCGGAATGCGAACGAGACATCGCCGTTTCATTTCGCCGATATCACAAGATCAGATGTCAAATCACTGGAACGCGTTGTTTACGTACGAAGAACGTCTTGGTAGCTTCTGGGGTTGAAGTACTATTAATTTTTGTTTTTTGACTGAAGATAAGTACTATTATCCCAAGCCCTTCTCGCTTGACTCATCAGCATTTTTGTCCGATATTGTTTTCTTGTGAATATCATGTATGGAAATACCCACGGAACCATTGTGTTTATACTGACCATACCTCGATTAGGCCGAGCTGATTCGGTATTATGCTGCGTAAAAAGCCTCTTATAATCAAGCAAATACAATTGAAATCCTATAGTAACAACCATTGTGTTTGTACCGATCATAGTTTCATTAGGCGTCGTTTTACATTAAAGCCACGCACAAATCAAATATAGATATAAATCAATATGTATGCACGATGAAGTTTCGAACTTTCCGAATACAGTAGAATCCAGTTATCTCGAATCTTTCGTTTGATGATGATGATAACTTTATTTATTCACGCTAGCCTCGTCAACATAAGCTGGTTTCCACGAAGGGCGTGAAAAAAAAATGTGTACAAATTACAAGAGATTCGTTAGTTAAGGTCTACGCTAATAGCTAAGGTATTTACAATGGAAGCTTGGACTAGGTAATTAAAAGATAGATTCAGAAGTAAAAGTATATTTACCGAGTTAAATGTTAAGTGTTGTTGGCGATACTGTGAGCAGTGATTTTAGTTTCAAACCTCGAGAAAGAAGTGCACCTTCTTATTTGCTCAGGTAAACTATTCCATAGCTTAGCTCCGTCAAACAAGCTTTTTTTCCTGGTGTTTGTACGCGGTTTTGGTAAAGAAAGTTTAAGCGACGTATCACGTACGTCATAATTTGAAACATCGCTTCTAAAGGTAAAGAAGTTTGAGAGGCATTTTGGACCCATGTTGTTCAATATTTTAAACATCATTTTTGACTTCGCCCTTTTCCTTTGAATTTTCAAAGGTTCCCAATTTAATGCGTGCAGAGCAATCGAGTGATCTACATCATTACTCGTATTTGTAATTATTTGGGCAGATCTGTTTTGCAATTTTTGAAGGCGCTTTGATTGGGGTTCACCAAAACCATCCCATACTTCACAACAATAGTCAAAGTATAGACGGACAGTCGAATTGTAGACGGATAATAGTGAATCTTTGTCGACGAAATCTTTTAAGCGTCTAAGGGCTGATATTGCTGAAGTTATTTTTTTACAAATATAGTTAGTGTTGTTTTTCCAAGACAAGTGCTGATCAATTATTACCCCAAGAGTTTTACATTCATTAACTTGACTGATTGATTTGTCATCAATTTTAATATTGGGTAGTGATTTTGATATACTCTTCATCATTGGCTTAGATCCAATGATCATAAATTCAGTCTTTGCCACATTCAGGCTAAGTTTGTTGACGACTAACCATTTTTTGAGGGTGTCTAAGTCAGAGTTCATTGCGATCTCTACATCACGAACTAAAAGCAATTTTCGTTAAAAGTCGCGACACATTTACAGTAGTTTACTATTGTCTATCTCGAACATCGTTATTTCAAAACTCTCGCTATCTTGAACAATATGTGAGGTCTCGTGGCGTTATTTGGTACGGTTTATCTCAAACTTGTTAAGGATGGCAGTCAACTGACAACTGGAATCGCTTTGTCAATTCGTCTGACTAATGGACCGCCATACGATAGCTTTTCAAACTTACCTTTTCAATCTATTTTAGCAGTTTTATGACAACAATTCATTTTTGAAAACGTTCATAAATTTCTCTTGGTCCGCAAACTTGTCAAAAACGGGCTCAACTGATAGACTTTATCACAATCTGAAGTATGATACCTTCTTGCAATTTCGGCTTCTAGCTTAGAGAGGTTGCAAAGGACATCTACCGGAAGTACGCATAAACTTTTAACAAATTAAAAAACAACAAAAGGCTCACAAGTGCAACGACTTGTTTATGTTGTGTAAAAAATAAATCAGCATTTTGTAGAGGACTGAAAAAACGATACGCCATCGATTTGCGCACCGAAAATATTGGATCTACTGTGGGGGTGAAAACGCGGAATTCAAATTTAACAGGACTACCAAGGACGGGATTGTGGCACTGCATTTTCATATGTAATTAGAAACACTTGGAAACATAACTACGATTTAGAATAGGAAAAGTTATTTGTAAAATATTTCCTAATATTTCAAACAAAGCACTTTGGGAGTAACCCATTATGATGAATTTGCAACGACAAATTTCGAAATATTATATTAACTGAAACCAGTTCAGTTCCGAGTGCTTTAAAATCTCATCTCAACTTCAAAGAACAAACGATATGCGAGACGAACATCTCTCAACATGCTCTGAGAAATGGGACTGTTTCATGATTTTATCCCCCCCTGTCCTATTTTTCAGAGAGGCTATTATTTGTTCAGACATTTGACCCTTATCTCAGTGTTACGAAGTAGTTTTAGTCAGTTTGCTATGTTATTCACTTTTACTATCTTTAATTTGCCTCCAACAACTCAGTCAGTGAACACATGCACACGCTGTGTGCCTATTTTTTCCAATCACACATAGGAGACGAGAGAGAAACCCTCTCTTTTTTTCATCGTTTAATGTCGGGCTCCATAAACTTTTATCCAGCCTAAATGACCCTCGCCATCCCATATGCCGTAAGAAGTCCGTTTGAGGATCTTTGTTTTTGAGAGCCCGTGTTACTATACTATTAGCGATTCATGGGAAAGCAAATGATATTTTAAAGGTGGACAACTGTCCTAACGATTATTAAAAATCTGTTTAAAACCAGGTAGATCACCAGAAACAAACACTGAGATTGAAAATTCTGTGACGGGTTGTGCGATTGTTCTGTATATCCAGGTAATTACGGAACCAATCGAAAGAATATTAGGTAGTTTCATTGTAAGTGTTGCTCGAAAACCTTAAACGACTGTGGAACATATTTTTGCAAAACCTAAGCATCGTTAATAGAAAATCAAAAGATTGGGGGTTTTTTCTCAAAAGAGAAAATTCTGCTTGGTTTAGCGCGTGTGCCAAACCAGCGATACGATTACGTTGGAAATTCGAGAATGTCAGTTCAATGAACTGCTATAAAGAACCTCAAACTCTGGGATGATACGGCAGAAAATATTTTAATTCAACTTTATAAAATGACAACTAACCAGAGTACACAGACGTGGACGACGCCACAAAAATTTGATGACAACGTAGCTATTTTATAATGCAAATAGAAAAAGGTTCCGTGTCCTGAAACAGTACTCTGATACGTACATGAATGACGCCATTTCAGTCGGAAAAGTGTCAATAAATACTCGGCCATGCCTCGTGTTTTCACTAGGCATTTATCTGGTTTAAATGATATCACTCATTTTGCTATCACAACACGGAGACACTCGTGCAATTTTGTATTTGTTAGTTCCAATGTGCCCAAAGCTATTGCAATTTAGCCAAAGTTAACTTTTTTGTCCCTAATGTCGATTCTTATATTTCATAAAAAGTGTGAAAAGCGAGGAGGAACCTCGCTGAATGATATATATTGCTCATTCCTGATTTTTTTCCTGTTTGTTCTGATTTAGGTTTCCTTTTGCCAGGTATGAGATGTTTGGCATGGAAGACGAGCTTGTTATTGACGCAAAAACTCATCTTTCGAACGGCAATGTTTCCACACTGAGGGAAATGCAGGGAGGAAAGGTCCTGCTGGATTTGTGTGTTTCTTTGCCCAACATTTCTCAGTTCATGGCTCTTCGTGGCATGGAAGATGCTCAGCCATCTATGAGAACCATCAACAGTTTAACATCTTCGTCGATGCAATCTTTTTCCTCAAGCAGGTAACATGCATAAGAATGTCGTGTATGTTTCAAAACACTGAAGTTGATAGATATGAAAGGCAGTTAAGGGACATGCATTTGAAGTTTCAGCGATATTGTTCGCTTCGAACTGTATTTCCAGGGGAAGGAAAGTTGTTCAAGCACTGAGGTGCTGGAAGAATCTGTATTAAAACTGTGCAGGATCAGTTTTAATTGTGATAAAACAATAAGGAATGTTAGAAATTTCACTATCTGAGCTTTGCTTTAGTATTGCTTCATGCTCGTTGATTCCCGCCATAAATTTACTGGTACTTTGCCGATAAAACATTAAACATCAAATATGATGCCTCTTAACTCGCATGTGAAGTTATCATTTCATAATACCCTGAGGATGATTCTGAAATAGAACTGAAACACTGCACATCCATCCTCATGGATAGCGTTAAGAAGTCGCGAAAATATCTCGTACACTTAAATTGGGTAAAGCTCGCCTTTATTCCCTGTGGAATCGATGGCTCAACAGGTAGAGCGGCGGACCGGCATCCCGAAGGTGCGAGTTCAAATTCTGCTCGAGTCAACATTTTTCAGTTGACTTCGGCAGTGTAGGTTAATTGTGAAGTTATCACTTCATAATACCCTGAGGATGATTCTTAACTCACATGGTTAGTTATGTCTTGGAACTGTGTATAACTGTACCAAAAGTGTCTTTCGTTTAAATAGAATTGAACACGATCCATGAATTTATGTTCGTCCCTTGCGTTCTCGCGTAAGCTCCAACCCTTTCGCGAACTTGTGAACTTTGTTTCTCATCGTCCTAGTTGAGGTCATGGCAAGTGGAATCTTCAGACAGAACTTATGTGGTCCTGTCCATGTTACATAATCTTTAACATCTGACTAAAGTTTTTGAGTAGAATGTGACGCATATTTTAGTTCGCAAATTAAAACTTAGTATGTTAAAAAGCGGTGTTAGTTGATTTCGATGCCATTTTCAGAAGCTAAAAACAGTGGTGTGTAGTTCTTATCTTATTTTTCGTACAAGTGTGCAGTCGGCAGAAATTAGTAAATTAAAACATCTTCAAGATCTTGCGTATAATTAGCCCCGAGATCCAGCTACGAGAGATTTTAGTACATAGATAAAAATAACACAACTCTTTGAAGGAAACTAGAAACGTAAATAGGGTGAGTGCAAGCTCAGGTACTAGGGGGCATGTGATTTCTACTTCTATACTCTTGAGCGAATTAATTGGTGAATATTGTTACATGTATACCATACGTTCTTTTTTTTCCAGGGTCGTTAGGGGACGGTAGGGGCAATGAGGTACTTGGGTGTATGAGGTTCTTTCTGACTTTGAAAGTCTTAAAAAATTAATGAATAAATATCATTTACTTAAATAGTTCTACCGTATGTTCTTTGGTTTCCAAGGTCACGAGCGGACACTAGGGTCACTTAGGGTTCATACTTACAGTGTGATTCTTAAGAGAATTGATTAGTAAATATTATTCACTTAAATTGTTATACCGTACGTTGCTTTTTTCCAGGGTCACTACGGGACACTAGAGTCGTTCAGGAACTAGGGTGCATGGGGTTCTTTCTTATCTTGAGAGAATTCATCAGTGAATATTATTTACTTAAATTATTGTACCGTACGTTATGTTTATTTTTTCAGGATTACTGCGGGACACCATGTTCACTTAAACACTAGGTTGCATGGGGTTCTTACTTTCTTATCTTGAAAAAATTTCCGTAAATGTCATTTACTTACATAGTTATACCGTACGTTGCTTTGTTTTCCAGGGTTACTAGGGGACGGTAGGTTTACTCAGGCAACAAGAAAACTGGAGTTCTTACTACGTAACTCAAACCCCGTTTACACTATTAACATTTCGGGCACGGCATGGCTAGAATTTTCGCGCGGGTGCCGCTATTTTTGGGCACGGCGCGGGTGATATCCACAGTGTAAACAGTGCGGACTGCTGAAACTTTGGTACCTATGTCTGAAAATATAGCCGTGCCGAGCACTGTATATGTAGATCTCGGCACGAAAAATTGGCCGTGCCGTGCCCAAAATGTTACAGTGTGAACGGGGTTTCAAAATAGAATTACAAGTAATCAGTAAATGTTATTTACTTCGATGTCTATACCGTACGTTGCTTTTTTCCCAGGGTCCACGAACTTGCTTCTGAGATAAACTTAATTTGCAGCATTGCCTCAATTCCAGTGATGGAGCCTCTCAATAGCTATCGCTTAAATAAAATTGCTTTGTTGGCCTTGGGTTGTGTGGATATAGCCATGTACGCAGCATCTGGACACTTCGTTGGGATAGGATCAGGTAATACTTTGTGATGAAGATTTCAGATACTCCACCCCACTCCACCCTCAACTCAAAAACTTGACATGTTTGTAGTCAAGTCGTCTCGAGGAATGATACCATTGCCGAACATGTCAAGGTAGACATTCCCAATGATAAGATCTTATTGTATCCCATGTTTTTCCTCAGTTTCCGAAAATGGTACTCTTTTTATTTTTACTCTCTATTTGCAGATGAAGGTAACTATGAGGAAATCGCCAAACAACTTGTAAGAAGCAGTGTAAGTACTTAATGTTAGATATTTTATTGCATCAGCTGTTCAGTGGCTCTGACATTCTTAGACATACAGTATGATTCACAGTTATATTGATAATTCATGGATATTCCCTATGTGAACAGCACAAAAGGAATTTACGTATGAATTTCCCCTACCAATCTTCCCCTTTCCTCTTTTTTATTGTGAAAAAGAATGAAAAAGAATAAAAAATAAAAATAAACGAATTAACTTTTACTGTGGTCAAGCCCATCTTGAACTATGAGATGCGCTAGTTTAAAGTGTACGTTAGGGCACTTACGACAAAAGTTATTCCAGCTTGTCACCCCGGTTAAAATTTATCCCAGCTTGTCACTCGGGATATTGGGACGATACACCAGTTCACAGTGAGCAACCGCTTGACCTCTGCCATTTAAAGGAATTCCGACCTCCCCGGGACGAGAAGTGGTATCTTTACATTTTGCTTCTGAAAGTCGGTTTTCAAACACCAACATGGTTCATATGGTTTTGGCTTCCTTCTCCATGGCCTAAACTTAACCTTCTAGGAGACAGTCCTTCCTTTCCCACTTTTTTGTTAAAGTGATTGAGAAAGAATGCAAATCAAAGGCTCCTGTGAGCTACCTCATGCGTGAATATGCACAAGAGAAGGGGAGACTATGAAGTTGTAAGGCCAAATATTGTTATTGAGAACAGAAAAAGTTGGACAAAATTTGATGTAGTTTTGCAATTCATGTTGGTGCAATCAAACTACAACAGAATGGTTTTATCAGCTCTTGATACATATATTAAATACCGATGCAGTAGGGACACTTACCTTCGAAGAAGTTCGCTCGTGCTGTTTTATTTCTGCAACCCATTTGGAAGACTCGCTTAGAAGACTTGCACTTAGAAGTTTCTTCAAGTAACTTTTTGAGACCGTTTTATCAGGTTTCTTGTATGTTTGGTAATTTATTTTCGTGAAAATAATAATAATAATAATAATAATAATAATAATAATAATAATAATAATAATAATAAGCTGGGAGCCCGTAACAGGCTTAGACCCCTTCCACTGTCCTTAGTTGGGTGGTGTGCGAGTTGTAATAATAATAATAATAATTATAACCTGTAACTCGGTTTGACTGTCGAAATATATTTAAAATTCTTAAACTTCTATATTTTGAAGACATGTTTTGTGTGTATTTCCAAAGAAAACTCGTTAGAAAATGTAAAAAGTCGCGTAGGAGACTAAAACTGACGTACAAACCCGCGTAGGGGACTGAAACTGACGTCCAAAATTGGCCTCCATGGGCGGCCATCTTGGCTTTACTTTTCATTGGCCAGTTAGCATTCCAGATATGGAAATTGAGTTCACTGATTGAACCTCACTGCTTTACGTCATGGATTACGTCATCCATGAGGTGAAAAATGGACAAAATAGGAGAGAAGTTTCCGCGTCAGACGTTCTTTTATCACTGTCCCCTAACCTGTCTTGAACCACGAGATACGTTAGTTTAACGCATGGGCGACCGATAGGGTCGTGTACGACACTACGTTTGTTCTTCAGGATCTCATCCGTAACAAATCATCAAATCAAATGAGCAAACGCAACTTCTCGAAAGAAATGTGAGTTAACTGGTGCGGAGTCTCTGCAAAGTCCCACCCGCACCAGCCTACCCGCACGTGGACTCTTTTTCATAGTGGATGCATTATTTTCTGCTGTATGTCGTATTTGCTCGAACAAGCGTCTCGGTGCTTATTAAATTTTAAGATTTTTTGATGTGGTGCTTATTTGAAGGCGGTGCTTATTAAGTTTGATGAAACTAATTGAAAGAAACGATTATTAAACTAATTGAATAATAAACTAATTGAAAGAAACGATTCCGGATAAAACATGGCTACTTTTTATTTCTAATAACGAAAACAACCAGAATAAGGAAAACGAAACGCAACCTAAAGTATTGTCACGGTTAATGTCACTGTCTTCTTCACGATCGGATTTAAATCTGATCGAGGTCAAGCACCTGCATCAGGGACTAGCTTCTTCAACATTATTGCGAATAAGCGCCGTATTCTTCTTGAGTGCGGCGCTTATGCGACCATTTAGTACATCTGGACACTTAATTCGTTGCTACCCGTCTTTGTACTTGACGAACCTAATTAGACAAAATAAAAATTTCTGCTCAATGTCCTCCGAACGACGGACGTATAAACACGGCCATAAGTTGCGCTGTTGATGTAGTCCTTCTCGGTATGGTTATCCCAGTTAGCCCGCTCAGTTTTCTTATCCGATACCTGCACCAGATTTGAATTAGACCTGTCTTTACTCGATTTTTGAATAGCATACGAAAAAAAAGTTCTATAGCAGAAATTGAAGAGTTAGTTAAGAAGGTAAATAAAACTGCCAAACATAGGAAAGAGTCTTGCTGCTCAGGGAGAAAGCTCTTTGTCAAATTCAAGACAAATCTGATGAAGGTTTCTTGGCTTAAACGTCCACTTATTTTCTCTCAATTTCTTATCACTTATTTTTGAATACAGCATAGATGCATCTTACACTTTTAAGTAATATTTGAAAGCCGAGCAGGAGTGCTTTATCGGGATTTAAAACACGAGGCATTTGCCGAGTGTTTTAGACCCGATAAAGCACGGACTGCCAGTTTTTTAGGTGTCTTGTAAAGTTCACTTCTTAATACGCCAATTTGTGAAGAAAGTTTGCTAAGCCGAAACAATTACCTTCTTCACATATAAATGCACGAGGATAAAGATGATATAATACAACATCACATAACGTAACGTAACGTAACGTAATGTATTGTAATGTAATGTAATATAGTATAACATGTGATATAAGATAATATATCGACATATTGATATATTATAAGATAGATGTGTCTTTATCACATATGAAGACACGACACGGTTATGATTTTCGTTTGTAATTTCCTCAGCAATTTTTAATGAATTTTATAATATACGTTATGGGTAGGGGGTGGCACAGTGATAGTGCACGTGTCTCTACTTCGTAACTAGGATTCGATTGGGGCGAATACGATATGCCATGATAAACTCTGTGCTGTGGTCTTTCTTTGGCTAGTAAAGTCGTCTGTCGTTTGCAAAAGTAAAATAATATGAAAGCGACCCGGACAGACAAGAGTTCAACAAAGGGTTCTTAACTTGCACTGTTAATGCTTCACGTTCTTCTTTTCCCAACTTTTAGTTGTCCGTTGTTGACATCATTTCCCATGTTCTGGCCACATCTCACAGAGCTGGTGGACATGTCGTTCAAAATTTTAATTTACTGGTCAGCCATTGCATTCTGAAAGGTCTTGCTTCACTTTTGAACCTTGAATCGTCAACAGGAATGAGGACAAAGGAAAAAGAAGTCAACAAGTTGAAAAGGTGGGTTAAATTTTCCTCGATATTCTAGAACTATATGTCTTCTTTAATAATATACATAAAAAGTCTCTCGATTCCGATTGGCTAAGAGCAGTGCAATTTCAAGGTTCCACAGCGCCGAAGGAGGGTATTACACTAATTTGCACTGAATTACTTTTTTTGGCGCTCTACTTCTTTTTAATGCACATTATTAATTGGTAATAGAATGATGTCTCGTACAATTTGGAAAAACATGTACTTGTGAGTTTTTCAAAGACCTCAAATAGTACTCGTCCTTCTTACTCGTGCTATTTTGATAGTCTTTGAAAAACTCAGAAACTTTACAATTAACGTACACTGCCGAAGTCAACTGAAAATGTTGACTCGAGCGGGATTTGAACTGGCACCTTCGGGATACCGGTCCGCCGCTCTACCTGTTGAGCTATCGAGTCCACAGGGATTGGAGGCGAGTTTTTATCCGATTTAAGAGCACGAGATATTCTCCCGACAACTTAACGCTATGTATGAGGATTGATGTGCAGTGTTTCAATTCTATTTGAGAATCATCCTCAGGGTATTTAAGTTTTTGAAACAGGTGAAGTTTTCGTTTCATAATACTCTGAGGATGATTCTGAAATAGAGTTTAAACACTGCACATCCATCCTCATGAATAGCGTTGAGTTGTCGCGAGAATATCTCGTACACTTAAATTGGATAAAGCTCGCCTCCAATCCCTGTGGACTCGATAGCTCAACAGGTAGAGCGGCGGACCAGTATCTGGAAGGTGCGACTTCAAATCCCGCTCGAGTCAACATTTTCAGTTGACTTCGGCAGTGTATGTTAATTGTGAAGTTTTCGTTTCATAATACCCTGAGGATGATTCTGAAATAGAATTGAAAAACTCTCTCGTGCGTGTTTTTTCCAAATTGTACTTGAAACCATGCTATTACCTATACTTACCAGATTGTTATTTCATTACACATCACCTCCATCTCTGTTGACCTCCGTGCGATATGGTTGGCTTGGCGTCGTTGGTAATGCTCCGCTAAACATTCAAACGTTGTAGCACGTTGGATAGGCAGTAATGATCACATAATCAAAGCAAAATTGCTTGTTCAACTGGGACACTGTATCTTGTCTTGTAGTTCGTGGCAGGAACCTATTCTGTGACATAACTTTCAAGTTACAATCTTTCACTTCGTAATGCCCGTTGCCCCTGGTTCAAGACCGGTTAAACAATATCACAATCTGCTTTATAACATAGATGTAATACAACACCGCTTCTGATTGGTTGCCGTGCGTGCTCCATAAATCGATGGAGCACGGGAAAAACTGCGGGAAAACATTTCGAGAGAAAAAAAATTTGAGCAAATTATTATTAAACGGTCAAAAAAGCGAGTTCTTAAATGGCAATGGAAAACGTGATCGACAGCTGGAAGCGAGTAACAGATTTTGAGCCAACATTTCGGCGGACTTTGGTGAGGAAGAAGCGTTTTAGTCAAATGTTAACAAGCAAATCAGCGAATCTACTCGACCAACGAAACGTTTTGCCTCTTTGCCAATGTACCATCTCTTTAATAGCGATGCCGTAGCAACATATACAAAAACGAACAAAAGAGAAACACTGGACATCGTCCGAAAGAAAGATGTTTGGCACGATTGTTTATTGTAATTCTTGAATGTGATAGACAAGACTGTGATACCTGCACAGCGAAATTTTATTTTGGTGGAACTTTGAAGCATTTATTAGCAAACTACAACTAAGGCAATGGCGGACTTAGGGCGCTCCCTAAGTCCGTCATAGCATCCTGACACTTATTTCTACATTTGACTACATTTTGCAATTACTCCACTTATGTTTGATCCATCGCTAAAAGCATCGCGAGATTGCAGAAAATTCTACTACGTCATATATACTCGAATCGTGAACATCATACTCAAATTGCTATCTATGTCTGTAATATGTAATACCAATGAAATTATTTGAAAGTATAATTGAATTATAATTCAAATTATTTGAAATAATATAAGTATGTGAATTATTCATATATATTTATAAAATACATTTCCTATTCCGCATGGAATGATTGGTCAGTTACTATGTGTGTATCAGGCTACGCAAATACGTTTATCACATCACAGGAGCCGCTTGACGCCAGAATTTGTACTTGGCACGTTTGGGAATGTCTGATTGGTTTACTGACGCCAGAATTTGTTCTTGACGCGAATTGGAAGCTCTGATTGGTATACAAACCAATATGAACTTACCATATGATATTAAAAACGAAGTTCGTTATTCACAATCATTACGGTGTAGTTCTTTGTTTATTTTATAAAAGAAAAAGAAACTGTTTTGTTGTGTTTGTATAGCCTGTTGCAAACACTCGGCGAGGTTGGGAGAACTCTCAAGCAGCTGTGTAAACCCATCGACCTTTGATCTCGGGCGTACACAGCAGCTTTCGAGTTCTCCCAACCTTCTCGTGTTTGCATTAGGCTATATGACCACGGAAAAACAGTTTATATTTCTTAAATATGTATATATTGTAATATATGATAATTTCAATTGTATATAATTGAAATTATTACAATTGTTTAAATTATAATTTAAATTACTTAATTTTTTCTCTAATGTATAATATCAAAAGTTAGGTATATATATATATATATATACCTATATATAAAACTAATTTTCATGTCATGTTGTAGTGCAAAACGATGCCCCGTGAAAAGCAAAAACAAATTATGTGGTAGCTAAGAGATACCGTTCCGCGCTCGGCGTACCGTGCTTGCTGCAGCTGAATATTTAGTGCGCCTACTTAAACTTGGACTCCCTTTACATTTACCCTAGGTCCGCCCCTGTCAGGCCAATCTCATCAATGCCGAACGGTTTTCATGTTTGTTACAAATAATAACGGTTAACAATAACGGTTTTCCGGTTTGTCACAAATAATGTCTTATTAAATCTGTTGTCCCTTTCTCCTGGTATACATTGGAAGATCAGCATATCTTGCTGAAAAATGAAGAAGTAGAGGCTTTGACATCTAAGTTTTGATTCTTATTGTTTAACTTTGTTAGACCTCATGGCTTAAACGTTTTATTAGTGGAAGTGTCCAAGAAAGTGATTAGCATCCTGTCTTCGTTGCTGGAATACTTAAAGTTGGAAGGTGGTGGTGAAGAAAGTGAAACTAATACTCCCCCAGGCGAGATGAATATTGAAGTGCAAGTTTCAGCATGGGAGCGCGTTAAACAGCTGTTGAAACACGTTCCATTGACTCCTTTGTTAATGAAACTGTTCACATATTCTTACAACAAGGTATATGTCTCAGCTCCGTAATGTCCAAAATAGCAGTTACGGATGATAATTGTTCTACACTGTTTTTATTTAGACTTGACTATGTCAACCTACTTATATCTTCCTTCTTCGTGTTTCTATCAAATAAGCGCAAAAAGACGGAATGACACTGAACCAAAATTGCAACATAACTTGCTTCTATACTCTAAGCACACGGTGGCAACTGTGCCGGGATAGGATCTTTTCACATCAAGATTCCATTTTTATGCAGGAAACAGTGATACTCCGAAAAACGCATTGTGAATAACGCTTATGTAACATGTCTTTCAGTTAGTCAAAGTCCGTTGCTAATATCCAGATAAATATGATGCATTTCGTTTGTACCACGGAGAGTAGTACTATTTACAATATTCTCGTCGGTGTTGCATCGGAAATACAGTCACTCGCCTTAGGCTCGTGTTTGTATATCCGATGCAACACCAATGCGAATATTGTAAAGTGTTTATGGCATGAATACATTCAAACATTCGTGTTCTTCAAAAACGGTAAAGATTTCAACGATTTTAGTTGAGAAAAAAGCGCGAATCGTTCATGTAAATCAGGTGATGTATCATAGATACAACACATGTGTTGTATTTACAACAACTCATTAAGCTTTAAATTCTTTTGTTTCTTTCTTCTCATGAATTGGTGATGAGTGTGAATGCTTTTACAGTACCGATATGTCGAGCGTTAAGTGTGTTATTTATTTAGTGACTACGATGGTGATTTTTCACTAACCCTCCTGAGGTTGCTGGGGCTTTTAATCGTTTCAGGCAAATGTGTTGATTGAATCTGTGTCACAGACATCAGG
The DNA here is from genome assembly GCA_030142905.1 of Heliopora coerulea. Classification (NCBI taxonomy): domain Eukaryota; kingdom Metazoa; phylum Cnidaria; class Anthozoa; order Scleralcyonacea; family Helioporidae; genus Heliopora; species Heliopora coerulea. Next base: position 390,802 of record JASJOG010000097.1, read on the forward strand.
AACATCGAAAGCAGAGCCGACAAAGTTGGAAAACGATGTCGAACCTAAGTCAAATAGTGTCAGTGAAGGTTAGTAAGTGGCCATGTGGAACTGTGATTCCGATCAAACACTCCTCGTGTATAATATGTTAGTTACTAAATTTGAAAGATGATTCATTTGTTGTATGTTGTGGTAATTCGAAATGAGTAAATGAATGAATGAATGAAAACATTTATTGTTGTTGGGATGTCCAATTCAGCATAAGCTCGTTGAAATAGAGCGCTGCACTTATAAAATAGAAATACAATAAATATATGATTAATCTAATGAATTAATTTTGGAATATATTTTCTATAAATCTAATAAAGTACATATTAAATTATGTAATATTATACCTGCAATAATTCTAAAACCTACTTGAATAATTAGCCAGAAGAGTCAGCGGGAACCAACTCCAAATTGATGGATGTTACAAGGCAATTATACTGTTCTGATGGTCAACTACAGCCTTGCTCAATAGTCTGTCAAGGATTGATATGACAAATTCAAATTCCTTACATATACGTTGTAACCAGAAAATTAATAATAAAGGTTCATTTTGCTTGGAGGGAAGATTACATGTCACCTTTCAACTTATTCAGAACAAGACATAAATTGTCTTCATCTCGCAGCACCTCACTTTCTATCAGAAACGTCTAGTGTATAAGTCTCATAAATTACATATTAAATTATGCAGTCATTTATCTATAATAATACTGAAATCTACTTAAATAGTTAGTCTGAACAGCTAGCGGGCACCAACTCCAAATTGATGCATATGTTACTAGGCAATTATTCTATTCTGATGGTTAACTACAGCCTTGGTCAATAGTCTGTCAAGGATTGATATGTAATGTTTACAACATGAGCGACCGTGTTGTATTGAATATGAAACGAAAACACGGAAACATTCGTGTTCCTCAAAAATGGTGAAGATTCTTACGATTTTAGTCGAGAAAATAGTCCGAAAAGTTTATGAAAAGCAGTGTAATACAACCACTAGTGGCTGTATCAGCGTGATACAACCACTGGTTGTATCGCATTTACAACGACTGATTAAACTTTAAATTCTTTTGTTTTTTCCTCATGAATTATTAATGAGTTTTATAAGATTAGAAATCAATTTTCAGGTTTAACTTTAGTTATTTCAGTTAACCTAGGTCAAATCATTAAAGTTTGATTTAGTTGATCTGGATTATAAGAAACAATGCTGGCTAAGGGATTAGCAAAGTTAACCGGATAACTCTGCTACCTGCTACTCTGCTAAATTTTTCTCACCCATTATGGTTTGTATGATCAATTTAGATCCGACAGAAAACGATTCGATGTTTGGTCATTTGTTTGAAACGGAAATCCAGGACCAGGAATCATCCAAGTCTACCCTTTCTGGGCAAGATGATAGCGTCTCTGAGTCACCTTGGAAGCCGGAAGGCAAACGGTCATCGGCAGAATTGGTAAGGGAAGATGACTGGTATTTGCTGCCACAAAGCAGCTTCCTGAACTGAATATGTTGTTGACTTGTGATTTTGATTAAAAAATGAGAAATGAACCAAAAATCTCTCTCGGAACCTGTGATGATGTGTTCTCGTGTTTTCGGCTGTCGCCATCGTCCTTGCAAGCGTCGTTGAAAGATATTCAGGGTCTTCTGTACCGTAATTTTCCAAACAGTCGCCCGGGGTGTTTATTATAAGCTTTTCACTTTTAGAAGAGGGTTTATCTTGTTTAGGTGTTTGTCCAGTTGTTTGCAGTCAGGAAATTATTGATGGCCGCCCCTATGACCAGGCATGTTAGCAAAACTATCACAACACTTTGTTCTGGCGCAAATAAGTCGAACCCAATCAGTGCACTCGTCTGGTGATTGCACGAGCAACGGGAAGACTGATCAGTGAAAAAAAATGTTTTGCTGTAGATTGCATCACACAAATGTTCAACTTGAAATACCAAGACAGCGGGAAAAAAAACTAAATTTCGTTTTATAAAGGAAAGTAGCTGCGTGGAAACTGGCATGTAGCCTTTCTGGGATAGCAGTGGTTACTTTCGTAATGCGGATCCACGTGCCAATCTTCATATGATTTAAAACACTTCTGAAGATAAACTGAATATTCCAGTTACTCAAAATGCTGTGCCAATAGCACATTTTCCTGAGCAAAATTACTCAAGAACAGAGTGAAGTAACGTTCGATATAAACGTTAAGGTGCATGTTCTTCAAACTCTTTTGTCAGTTGACTTGATAATTCAAATAGTAAGGCCAACGATATGCTTAGACCAAACTGCTTGGGGTAATGGGGTGCCAAGGGGCTATGACCGAGTTTTTTAAAAGGTTTCTTCGGTAGTCCTCCAGTGTGAGGTTTGCCGTGATCCTCTTCGGGACTCTTTAGTTATGTTGTGTTGTGGACGGGATACACTTTTGTACGCGACCTTGTTTCCCATTTGATATCATGCCGGTGATGCTTAACAAAAATTAAAAATAAAAAAAACTGCGGATGTTTTTGCTGTAGCTATCAAAAACAACTTTTGGAAAATTTTTGACTTTATAGCTATTTCTGTTTGACAGCCACACGAGCTTTTTTAGGTAAGGTACACACCGACTTCTTCGACTTATGAAATTATTAGGGGGTGCCACGCCCTTACCACACCTCGCATTAACCACATCCTGAGTAGGGCAGTGGTCGGGTAACCTGATGGTGCGAGCTGAAACTCAGCTTGAGCCAACACATTTTTCAAGTTAACCCGCATACCGCCTGACTTCTTTTCTTTTGTTTGTGGTTTTTTATTTCTTTTTGCTTTGTCAATTCATTTGTTCTTTCGTTAGAGGTGTCCTACATGTAGGACACTGAGCGTTAAAGGGTTGCAAGCCAGAAGGTTTACACGTCGTTTACACTGCCCACGTAGCATTCTATTAACTGATTATCTATTTTACGACTTTTTGTTGGACTTTAGCCGTGTGGAATACCGTGGAATTTTGTCTTCGAAAAATTTGATCGTCTTTTCCCCTTCCTTTCTTAGTACCTGGAGATGTCAAGAACCGTTCTTGTTTTCATAAGTGAATACATGCTAAACAAAGGACAGGCAAAGCTAATTCTAAATGTTCAGAAAACATTCCAGTCGTCACATTTGAATGACTTAGCCTCCCTTGTGCAAGACCTGGATAGTCCAAAGAACCACGTAAAAAAACTGGACACTTACGCTCCATTCAATCGAAGCCTGAACCGTTATCTGCACGTTTTGTTAGATTGTGGTGTGCTTTCCGAACAACAACAGGTATTTAACTGTCAGATATACGTTGTTGTTGGTTGAAAGTAGGTGCCGTAGGTGGCATAGGCAAGCTCACTGGCAATAGGCAATTAAGCTCAGCAACAGAACAAGCAATGCGCAATTCCGATTTCGGGATAACGATAGATGTAGTAAAAGGTCACCGTCACAATCTGCCAAGGCAGACCTCCCGACACCAGTCACACCGAATATTTAGTGGAATGATATGTATTGCACATTTGTATATGCATGTATCGCACTGGTCTGTGTATGATGTACTCGTCTTTAAGTGGGTGGGGAAGGGGTGAATGAGACGAAAAAAGCAACCAGGAAGCAATAGTAAGCTAACTCTCATAACAATAGTAAACTCTTGGTAGCAATGCAACGGAGACAATGTGAAGCTTCACTAACCTGCTAAACGTGTGTGCCCCTGGGACACCCCATGAGGTGGGGACTCCCCACGATATGGGGACTCCCCACGATATGGTGTATCACTGCCTGACTACATCTGCAGTTAATTTAGCTTAAATTCTTTTTGACTTCATTCGTTACCCGTGTACAGTATATTGCCATCGAGACGCTTGCCTTGAGCGTAAAATTTTATACGGCGACATTTTCAGAGACAAAAACTCGACTATTTCGGTATTTTTTTACTAGTTTGAATAATGTTTTGCAAATCTGAACGAAGTGTTAAATCAATCTCTCAAATCCTCACAATTAATTGACGACTTTGCAGCTGTCAAGACTCGGAAGCGCCTGTTTTAAATATTCAATTACATGAGTAACAAAAAACCAAAAAGCACAAAAACCACTTGTTTCTACAGGCTTACTTCGTTTGGTTGTACACCGGTGATACCGCTATATAGTTATGATAATATAAGGTGGTCACAGTATGAAAATAAGAGCCCAGCTCAAAATTTTAGCAGAAAAAGACATCTCTCAGCAACTAAGTTAAAACAGACTGGACATGTTAAAGAATAATTTACTGACGTTTCGTCGCAAGACTTGTGACATCTTCAGAGCAACATACGAATACAGTGAGTCTGTTTGCATGTTGAATTATATTTACAAGTTAAACCTGATTTCGTTATTCGACATAGCTTCACTTGCACTTCCTCAAACAATTACTCCATTTCATGCAGTAAATGCTGCAACTCTACATTGGTGAAACTGGCCGTCATCTGAAAAATGTTGACTCCAGTGGGATTGGAACTCTTACCTTCGGGATGCCGGTTCGTCGTTCTACCTGTTGAGCTATCGAGTCCACAGGTAGAGTGGCGGACCGATATCCCTAAGATACGAGTTCAAATCCCGCTTGAGTCAACATTTTTCAGTTGACGTCGGCAGTGTCAGATTACCATGAAGGAATTTCTGTTCATGTATATCTCTGAGGATGATTCTGAAATGGGTGCCATCCCTCTGACAGGTTTGCTGAACATCTTCGCTCCGTAAGGAACAAAGATGGCGACAAACCCGTCTCCTGCGACCTAACTAGTATATCGTCATTGTAATTAGTTAATTTATTCATTCTGTAATTCCTATTTAAAGCCTTACAAACATCATCCTGTAAACTGAAGATGGCATAAGTCTTGCCGAAACATGTCTTTAAAAAGTATTCTCGTGTTTTAGAAATTTATAACATTCAATTTATGATATAAAATACTAGTATATGTAATATCACCCATCTTTGGTAGTAAATATAGCTCTAAAAGACAAGAAAAGCGACTCATATTCAAACTTGGAACTGTTCAACCTCGCCGGCTAAACGAACGTTTTTGTGTCATGTAATCCCTGACAAGTTGTAGCTTTTGTGTGGCATGGGCGGACAAGATCTTTAGCTTGTGCCCTTTTTTCGTTTAGTTTTTTTTTTTTTGTTTTTTTTCCTCCTACATCACCTCACTATATCCTTGCAAGTTTAAGGTTTTGTCTTGCATGGGGGGATAAAACCATCAGCTTGTGCAATTATTCTTCTTTTGATTTTTGTTTTGTTTTGTTTGTTTTTTTGTTTTTTTTTGTTTCACCCCTTACATGCTGCAATTCCCCTGTGTCTCCTACCACATTCCTCTCCTGCTGGTTTGCTTATCGTCGGTTAAAGTAACAAATGACATTCCTTGGTTACATCTCATTAATTATTTTGTAATGGACATTCGCAGTTGATTGTCTATTTTTTGTCACATGATTACACTACACATAAAAACCTCGCTTAGTTTTGATTTCACATTCACCTTTCGCTCCGACGAAGAGCCTCCGCTCGAAACGTCAATTTCCCTCATATATTTTTTTTGGCAACACACAACTCTTTTGCTGTTTCTGTTTGATATATAACAGCCTAAGCAGCACTCCTTTTGTATTACTGTGAGTAGGAAAGAGGAAGATGTGTGGACAGGAAACAGCGACAGGAAGAGAGAGAAAAATCTGTTTCCTGTCCTCACACCTTCCTTTTTCCTCATTGGCTTTGCGGTATTATCCTTTACCTTGTAACTATAATTTAATATGCAAACTAACTCGCTGTAGTCATATGTTGTTCTGAATATGTCGCAAGTCTAGCGGTGAAACGTCAGTAAAATATTCTTAAACATGTCTATTCTACTTTAACTTTATTGTTGATAGATGTCTCTTTCTGTTAAAATTTTGAGCTGGGCTCTTATTTTCGTACGGCGACTTCGCTTTCCGTCTTGTAAATCACTGGTTACTACTAATATAAGAAGCTTGGGTGCGTTAGAAAGGGCCGAAAGGGGTGCAGAGGGGCGCTGTACTGGACCTTTTCTTGGTGGGGCACTGCGTTCACGTAGAAAAGATTACTTAAACGTCCGTACCAACACTATTACTCTGCGACAGAATTTGTCCCGGGCGAATACTGCCTAGGTACGGTTCTGCATGGTCAAGTACTGCTATACTGTAAATGTGAAGTCCCTTTCAAATATTTTGGTTTCAATTTATTAGGAGATTTTACTTAACAAGCTTTCTTTATCTCCTGATTGCGGTGGACACTGGCCGTTGTACATTGGAACGAGGAGTTTATCAATCTTGGCCCGAGTTCTCCTTCGAAAACAGAAGAAGCGTCACAGATCATTGCTGGAGATGGATGATCCAAGTTGTGTTAAGATTTGGGAAGAATTAATACACACTTTGAAAGACAACGCAGCGAGCAATGACAAGACGAGCCCAGGTATCAGTTCAAGTTTTACAAATTTATTTAGTGAACCATGCCATTGTAAAGTTTTGGCCTTATGTTAGTGAGCATCCTTATCCACTATGCTGGATTGCTTATATAACTTGTGGGAACTGTTTGTAAAGTGTGTACACGATTTATGCCGAAATAGTCCAAGTGTCGCATAGACAGACAATCACAATATTAAATTATATTTAGTTATTTTTATCTACAACATATATGTTTGGTTATGTTAAAAAAATTGGTTATGTTTGAGTTAGTCGTTGATTGTCGTGTCCTGGGGTGAAGACTGTTTTATGATTGTTCTACTTACTACATGTAAGTGCGACTTTTAGCCTTGTTCCTTGAACCATGCTGTATATTACTAAGTACTTAAGTTATATCTCAGAAAACAGTATATACCTAACAGTTATTCACCGACACTGAGGTGAATAGTTGTTTTAGTATATGCTTCGCATAATTGTTTTCATATATTTATTTTTCAAATTTTTAAAACAATTTTACTGAACTCAGTCGACTTGTCGCCAATTCATCATTTGTAAACAAAACATTTTGAACTCATCCTGAGCGCATTTATCGCTAAAAAGTAAAATACATATCTTTGAATACTGCATTTCCAAATTTCGTCGCTTTTTTGGTAATTTATGGCACGCCAACTTCGTTTATTTAAGAAAAGTCCTTCTTCCGTAACCTTAAGAAAACGAGACGCGATCTTGTTTTGCTCGGAGGTGAATAGTGCAAGATACTCCAGGGGAACCAATCAGATTGCGCAAAAAACACTGTTTACCTGTGTGGTATATGCTAATAACTACTGAACCTTCCCCCCAGTGAACGTCATTTAGTAAAATTATCGAAAGCCGTAAGGAATATGCCATTTCAAATTAAGTGTTCCCGAGGACGTAGTGGTCACGCTGTGGGACAATGAATATTGCGCTATGACTATTGGCAGAAATGTCTTGCACAATCTCAACTGGGGGAAACACGTAATAAGTAAGGGTCAATAGATGGTCACGAGGGTGATAAAGAATTTAACATCTCTAGTGAAGCTTAACGGGCTCGAGGGGCCGTAGGCTTCCGAGTGAACGTTCAAGCTTCACGAGGGATGTTAAATCCTTTATCACGTGTGAACGTTGATAAACTACCTCATCTCATGACTCACCCATAATGAAATCTATTTTTCTTTTAGTTTAAAGCTGAAGAGACGTTGATCGTTAGAAATTAAGATATTCAGTCATTACCATGCAATAATCGGTTTATCCCACTGTTTTCCAAGGAGAGCAGTGTGATAAGTCTTTTGAAAAAGTTGTCGCACACCTGAATACTAATGAGTGGAATGGAGGATTTAGCGCTGTAGTTGAAACAATGAATTGTAGGTGTTTCGTGAGATAGAACAGTATAACAATATTATGTCAACTTTTTACATGCAAAGTACATGATTTGTTTTGTCATTGTATCTGCGGTACTCATGCCTGTTGTTTTCCAGTTTTTTATGAGTAAATATGATACGAAATGATGTGAAACAAAGTCAAGCTAGCCTGATCATACCTCATTACTAGTGCAAGAGGTCAAATTAGGATAGTTTGCAACCAGGTTAGGGATATTAGGGGTAAATCCGACTTCAAAAACTAAGAGCACTAAAGTTATGGTACATATATACATATATACATATGCATATACATATGCATATACATATGCATATACATATGCATATACATATACATATACATATACATATACATGCACATATGCATATACATATATCTAGATACACACATATGCACACACAAATAGATATGTACACATCCACACACAAATAGATATGTACCCATACACACACTTATACATATACGTATATATGTGTATTATATAGCCGGTACAATTATAGTACTCTTTCTGAGTTACTGTAAGCAGCTTTTCTACTATGTGTATAATCGTAAGTTATCCTTATTTACTCATTTTTAATACATTCACAGATCTTAATGTTGAACAGCTTCAATTACTTTTGGTTGTTTGGCACAACTTTACGAAAGATCAACGAGACAAGATTCTAGTGTTGTGTATACGTGCCTTGCATGACATTTCTAAGGACGCCAAGCTCTCCGACAAAGTACCTCTTTATTCTTTGAGATTACTGTTAATCGTTGACTACATGTTGCATCAAAGCCATGGACCCCCAAAAGAATTATATACGCAAGTATGTGTGACTAAATGTATGATATGGAAGTAATGAATGTTTTTTTAGAAGAAGATTGTACAGTTTTAATTGTTATTCAAAAACTCTATAATTCCTGAAGAAAATTACAAAGGAAGTCAATAACCGTGTCGTGTTATTAAAAGTGATAAAAACACTCTTACTTTTCTGCTCAAATTTTTGCAGCATAGAAAACACTGATTTTCAAACATTCTTCACGATATAGCATAGTAAGGGATTCGTTGGGAAGTCATTTAAAAAAACTTGCAGTACATGGTTTATTGGATCTAAAACACTAGTCTATCGCCTCGTGGTTTAAATTCGATAAAGCACTCCTGCTCATTTTTCAAATATTATTTAAAAGATTGGTTGACTGCTGATACCCTCTCTGCGCTAAGGAAAACGTGACTAGATTTGCCATAATACACACCCCACTCACCGTGGTATAATTTTAGATTACTTCATGGTTGGTGAGCGCGTACGATTTTTATTCACGGGTTGTGATGAATCACTGTATATGCGTACTGTGATAAACATCTTTTTGTAACAAGTGATGGGGAAAACACTCCTTCGAGTTCCTCGGTGCGACAAGTCGTATATAGACAACACAAAAGTTTGAGAATGTGTTAATTTTTAACAATATTTCTCAAAAGTTCACATGTTTAACAAGATGAGTATGAACAAAACGTAATAAAGATGATATTCTTGAGCAAACAAAAAGTTCACACTATAGGTTCGCATGAGCTATGGCGGGAAAAGTCGATACGCTTTCCTCACTAGTGGCAAACAATCGTCTGGGGCTTCTGACTGGTCAGACGATTGTAGTCACTGATGGGAAAAATTGTCTGACCAATCATGATCGAACTTCACCTGTAAGAGACAACTTTTATCTTTGTGCTAGCTGAGGAGTTTATCACAGTACGTTTATAATAAATGACTCATTACTGCGCTGTAGAATTAACTGGTCATTTATTGTGTCAATCATACTGGTTATTGGTGTGACACATTTATAGTGTCAGTAGAACTAGTTATCAGTAATCAACCGGTATGGCGTTCTTTTTATTACGAATAATTATTACAAATACTATATCACTTTTTTCTTTGCTTTTATTTCAATATATATCGGTTATCCAGGATTTGTCTCTGGTGTCTCTAGCATGCAGTTTATAAAACTAAGTATAAAATTTTTCGTTGTTATGTTCACATGTTACATGTCATTTAGATATGTCACTGTTTTCTGGGTCCTGGTAGATGTCATTAACTGTCTGTTTCGCTCTACTTCTGTATATTCTGCTCGGTTTTGTCCCTGCTTTCCCATTCATCATCGCCTTCTTCAACTTCTTTCTTGAAATGTGGTACATTACTACTTACAGTGATGGTTTTACCTTCCTATTCGATCGGCCATTACAGCACTGTGTTTTCTTTTGCAAGAAAATAACCCAGATTATAATCTGGATCGAATTAAGGTGCAGTGTATCAACTCTTAATTACAGACAACTGAGTCTAACTCCTTAACTACAAGTTCTTTCATTCAGTGATTCTTGTCGCGATTTTCTTTAATTCCCATTTTTGGGAAATGGAAGTCTTTTTTGAAGTCAAACTGGTTTCGAAAATACGCCTGTGTATCAAGATATCTACCAGAGAATTTCCTTGTCCTGATCAAGTGCTTTTTGTGACTACCCACATTTTAATTTAGAAGTCCGTTAGCTCAAAGCCAATCCTTTGTGATGCGTGAGAAACTCATCGATTGTTACTTATGGTGTTGTGTTTATTGTCGAAATACATGTTTTTGATGTATCATGCTTTTCTTTAGTGTAACCTTTGCTTTACTTAAATTTTATTTTTGCAGGTCCAGTACAATCTGTTCAAAACAGGAATGGGTGGTCCAATTGCACATGCGGACAAAGATTGCAGGGAAGAGCTGCGACCTTTATATTTTCGAAGTGTTGAGCGAGAAGCCAAGGCATCCAAAAAAGATGGACTTGAAGCGGCCCTTGAGAATAATACTCCTCGTTTTTATGGGGTGCGACCAAACGATGGAAATCAAGACAAACTGGAAGATGAAGAGGTAAATTCTAATTGGCTAACGATCATACGAAAAACATGGGGTTTGAGTGCCTTCAGGGTAGGCAGTTAATGAAGGACGCGCTACAAATAGTAATGAACAAGCCGGTTACGATGATACGAAGGAATCCAGCTCCAATGGTCAACTCCAAATCCCACCTGTCAAGTTAAAAAAGCAGCATTGGCTTTAAGAAAAACTTTGATCCATTGAAATCATCATTGAAAACCGAAATTGAGCAGTGGAGGTTCTGACATCGTTCATTATTTAGCATTGACTGCGCGTTATTTTGCAGTCCTGTTAATGCTCTAATTTAATGAGCCATCTGATTGACGTAGCTATAAGGCTGCATTGGAATCAAGGGTACAAGCCAACGTTTTCATTCGCCCATCCTAGACAAAATCATTAACTTATAAAGGAATGAAAGGGCGGATGCAAACATTGGCTTGTATCTTTGATTCTTATTCGTTTTCTTTCACGTCATTTATCCCTTTACAAGTTTATACTTTCATGTCGCATGGGCGGATAAAAACATTGGCTTGCATCCTATATTCCCTTGGGTTTTTGCTTTTTCTTTATTTTAACCTCTGCACATCAGTATTAATCCCTTTTTTTTCAGTTTTCATGCACGAGAAATCTCGAATGAGTAATGTGAAGACAAACAAAATCATTGTTAAAGGATTTCTTGTCATGTTATTAGGCACCCGTGGTGTAATGTCATTTTTCACCCATTTTTTTCCGGATTTCTTTTCTTAATCGATGCTATAAATTTTTCCTTTAACTATTTTCAGGTCAGGAGTCTTCTGTTCACCATGGATGATGGAGATCTAAACTATCAGACTTTTTATGAGATCTTAATCACTTTGCTCAGCGCTGGATCAAATTGTGACATCTTAATGAGGAAAAAGGCAAAATTAATTACTCTGTTTGATGCAAAAGTTGTGCGATGTATGTTTGGAATGTGCTGGCGGCTTCTTATGGTTCTTTTTACACCTGTTTCGTTTGTGCGTGATTTGCACCAAAAGCTATTTCTAGAATTAGAGGTAAGCGGTGAGATATGGCAGCATAAATGTGTACTAGAGATGAAAGCGAATGCAAGTTGTTTGTCATCGTAAATCTATGTGTAACTAAAGCTGTTGTGTTGTTGTTTTTTATTTTTATTTAATTTACCTATTAGTTCTTCTATTTATTTATTCGTTCGTTTGCTCGTTCGCTCGTTCGCTCGTTCGCTCGTTCGCTCGTTCGCTCGTTCGCTCGTTCGCTCGTTCGCTCGTTCGCTCGTTCGCTCGTTCGCTCGTTCGCTCGCTCGTTCGCTCGTTCGCTCGTTCGCTCGTTCGCTCGTTCGCTCGTTCGCTCGTTCGCTCGTTCGCTCGTTCGCTCGTTCGCTCGTTCGCTCGTTCGCTCGTTCGCTCGTTCGCTCGTTCGCTCGTTCGTTCGTTCGTTCGTTCGTTCGTTCGTTTGTTCGTTCGTTCGTTCGTTCGTTCGTTTGTTTTTCGTTTGTTGGTTCGTTTGTTTGTTTATTTATTTATTTTGTATCTTCTATGATAATGTCCCGTTCTTTTAGAGCACAAAGGATTTAGGCGCCTTGTTGGTTCGACTCTATTGGTGTGCCAAACTATGTGTTACCGACAGTCATGCCGCTTTAAAGGTTAGCTACTTCAAGGTGTTCACCACCAGATACTTTGATTTTATGAAACCAGGTTGTTTTTATGATTAAACTATCCTCTACAGTTGTATTATCCTACATTGCAATAAACAATGCAATTATTCCACCCTTTTCAGCGCAGTTAGTGTTTCTTTCCAATTTTCGTCTATCCGTCTATTAGTCGTCGAGAGGTATCAGGAAGGCCAAAGTTGTAAATGTATGTGTTAGTGTTTCCAGCTCGCCCCTAATTGGTGGCTTTTCCTCTACAAGTTGCGTGAATTTTTCATGATTATCTTAACAACTAAACGTAAACTATTAATAACTACAATTTCTATCATTAGTATCCTTATTTATCCTAACCCGCCCAGTCAACTTTCCCGGCAGAAGGAAACGGTAGAAGCTGTAAAGAAAACGGTAAAGTTATCTGATTAAAGATACATTGGTCACATGTGATAAGAGTACTGTCTAGTATGACTTTACCAAGCATCACAGGTTTTCTCCGGGTACTCCGGTTTCCTTCTGTAGTAACACTGGACCCATGAAGGGTGGCCCTTACTGGATGTCTAGGGAGAACAGCTTTGGTAGTTGGTCGGGTTATCCATTGTAAATAAAGATACTTTACCTTTACCTTTACTCGAACATTTCCTTCACCAAGCGTACTCTTCATTTCATGTGGTGAAGTGTAATGTCAAATATACATTGAATATGCCTTTTGGTATTACCACAATTATAAATTCAGAGTTGATAGCAGTACCGCCGAGGGGAAGAGGGTAGTGGGGTCAAATTGACCCCGGGCCTGGACGAAATAAGGGGGCCCGGAAGAAATCAAGGGGCTCGGTTGGCCGAAAATACTATATTGAATTCATATTTTTTATCAGTGGATTAAAGATGTATTGCTCATGTGCCATCATCGTTTCTAAGACCAATAAGACAATATGACCATTTTTGCATTCTACTTTGGCGACGTCCGTGTTCCAGACACAAAAAGATGAATGACTTTATATTACTTATTTTGCTTACTTTATATTACTTATTTTGCTTACTTTATATTACTTATTACTTTTTTTTGCTTATGTGACATGCATCAGTGTGTGTGGTTTGACTTAATTAAAGTAGGACTTTAGAGTACAGACAGTTTGGATTCATCATGCATAGAATACTGAATTAATTAGATTAAAGGGAATGTTTGAAAACCTGCTATAAAATTTTGAACTTGATGTTACTTGTATTTATTGATTTAAATTTAGAATTGCTTTGTTGTGCTGTCCATTTCTGAAGTTCATACGGCGAGACATTATTGCAATAACGCGAATTCGTTGTCATGAAAAAATGTCCGATATTTAAAAGGTTAATGGAATTAATTTTCGACAGGAGGGGGTCTACCAACATTTCTACCCTTACCCCCGGGGCCCGCAGCGGCTCTCGGTGGCACTAGCTGGTGGCCAAGTAGTTGACAACAGCTCTCGTAGTTCAGTTGGCAGAGTACTTCACTAGATTCGTAAGGTTGCAGATTCGATTCTCAGTCGACAGCTCAAAAGTTAAATTTCTCGTAATTGGTCTCATTTGTGTCTTAAATTTTGCCCTTCTGAAGTTTGAGATTTATAGGCAACTATTCAGTACTACATCATTTCACTGAACTGCTTGGACATTATTACATTTGTTGTACGTAACAGAACGTAAATGATTTCGATTAAGAACGTTGATGGACATTATTTATAATTGCTGCAAAGACATCATGGGAGAACTGTTCTCAGTTTCAATTTTTAACCCTTCTTTTGATTTATTCCAGGAGACTCTTATGCTACAAAATATGACAGAATCTGATGCAAATGTCATTATCTCTGGCATCAGCACACGTGCAAGTGATGTGGCAGAAGTTGTGAAGGAAAGCACGTGGTATTTACAGCAGGTAGATTTTGTACATTGAGATTGAAATTGCAGCGATGGTTACAGTGTTTTTTCTTCTCCAAAAAAAAACCAAAACAAAAAACGAGGGTTGGTGAAGGTGAACAGTTGGCTTTTGGTTAATTTCTAGGGTTTAGTTTTTCTTACGCCAAAATAAGGAAAATCTCAGCATTCCACACGGAGAAAATGAATAAAGGGAAAACATAGGACGATAATATGTGATCCTTCACAAATAAGCAAACAATCATAGGTCTGGCTGTTTCGCTCTGTCACAGTGCATTAGGATGTGTCTGAAACACTGAAAACATTTTAGGGTTACAGTCGGTGAATTTGAGGTGTACAATCTGGCCCGTTTACAATGCCAGTTTCCCTACCTTAAGGTCAAAAGGTCAGATCACAGCGTCGTCGGGTCTTGAACCCAAATTAACATATGAAACTATGGCAGCTGACTAATCGGTAACCGCGAGAAATAAACAGCTTGTCCTTAATTTTTGCAAGCCAGAAACAACCAAAACAAAACCAAAAAAATTTGACCAACATTAAGTCCACCCTTGGGCAAAGAGTTCTAAACTGTGGTATCCGCATCTCAATTCGGACATACAGTAACAAAGGCTGTTTGATTTATCTTAAAAAGATCAGACAAAACTTAACGTTTGTTGACCTCAATTTTCCGTATTTTTTATCTTATTGTTTTAGCAAAATTCAAAAATATAGGCACACAATGTGTGCATGTGTCCACTGACCCAGTTGTTGGAGACATTAGACATACCAAAATGGGTCACAACGAACTGAATAAAAATAATTCTCTTAAAAATGGCAACGCTTAAAGAAATAAAATGCTTGTCATTAGCATATCCTAATGGTCTGGAAACCAAGTTGATATGAGGCAATTCTTGAAGTTTTCGCTTCAGCTATACCTGCACAATAGCTTCGTTTAGTATAGGTAATACCGACGCGACGACTTGATTCACAGAGTTTGTTGTTTGGTTCGTGGCCTTTCACTCAAAATGGCGCCTGATCAAAGAGTGATTATAAAAGCAAACACAATGGCGCCTTTGATACACACGTAAACAGAATCTGGCCAAAATGCGGGTCAGACCAAGCAAAACGGCTTTGAAAACAAAAAAAGCCGTCTAAAACTTATCTTGTCTCAAAACATTTGCGAAATTTTCTCATCTCGTCGACGTCGTTAACGTACGATCACGGTTTCCACTCCAAATTCGCTACTATTCTTTCCCAAACTTCTTCGTTAATGTCCGTAAATTATTCAGCCGTCACACGATTGCCACAAACCCGGCAAGCCATCTTCAAGAAGTCGCCAGCGTAGTGCCGCGCCGACCTCGTAAAGGTCAGCGGACACAAAAACAAGCGGAGTACTTTATCGGAATTAAAATATAAGGTGAAAGCCGAATTTTTCGGATCCGATAATGGACATCCTACGAGTTTTTTCAATGACTTCAAAGACGAACTCTTTAATACTCTAATTCGCGAACGCAGTTTGAACGTTTATGTTTTCTAAGCTGCAAAGATTTGTAAAGAACAGTAAGAGTATTTTTACCACATTTAAAGATACGACACCGTTATGTTCTTCCACTGTATTTTTCATGAATTATTTATGAGTTATTGAATTCGTCTTAATGCTATAAAAATGCAAGGCCGCGGAGTTAACGTCAAACCTCGTGTAAAATACCAAATGGTTGTAAAAGCAGTGAAATTGAAAACAAAAAATATAGACGTTTTGTTCGAACCTTCGTGAAAGGAAGGACCGGATGAATGGAGTCCGCTGGTGACGTGAGTTCTCCTTATTCTCAGTTTCAGCAAACCCTCAATCCTTATGTCATGTTGTTTTAGTCTTTTTATCAACTTGGAAGAGATGTCTAGTTGTTTTAAAGACTGCACCAGTCATAACTGTTTCTGCCTGTCGTTTAAAGATTCTGGATAAGCACACCTGCCGTGAGGATGCTACCTCACCGGATGTTCTCCCAAGCCTCCTTGCTGTGGTCACACTCGATGGTGTTCTGACAAGAGTTTACGTCATGTTACGAGATCTACCTTCCATTGCAGACGCGGATATTAACATCAAAAATGAAATCCAGAAGTTGTTTCCGCTGGTGTTAGACTTCATTAAAGTCTATCAAGCATTTGCCAGGTAAATGAATCCCTGTATCAGTTTTCCAGAGGTTCAATGACTATTGTTTCATACAGTAATGAGGGTTTCGTACGGGTCCTCAAGGACCATGAAAGTCCTAAATTTTTTTTTCATAAATCAAGTTCTCAGAAATCCTTAAATTTTCTATTAAATTAAAAAAAAATTTAATTAAATTTTTCTCTGAATTTTTCGATGAATTAGTTTGTTAAAATAGATGGTTTAAACCGAAGAGTCTCGGTAGGGGTGTTGTAACTTCATACAAGAAATCAGCGTTGTTCGATTTTTTATTTGTTAAACAAGTGAAAGCTTTCTTAAAGATGAATATTAATATCCTTAATTTGCTTTGCACTAATATTCAACTTTAAAGTAATGTTTAAAAAACGAGCAGGATTGCTTTATCGGATATAAAACACGAGGCGGAAGCCACGTGTTTTGGGTCCGATAAAGCACGTACTGCGAGTTTTTTGAACGGCTTAAAAAACGAAACGTTTTATACGCTAATTCCTAACGTAAGTTTGGCAGTTTCTGTTTTTCAAGGCTAAAAATGTTGAGGAAAATTTTAAGAGAAATTCAGGATAAAGTCACACGTATCTTTATCTCATATAAAGACACGACACGGTTATGATTTTCTTTTGTATTTTCCTCATCAATTCTTAATACGTTTTTTAAGCATATTTACCGCCTGGTATATCTGTTGCCACAAAGGTGAAAGTTTTTTCATTATAAACATATACTTATGTTTACTTACTTAAGAAAGGCAGCAGGGCAGCTATTGTGTTTTTTAAATTAGTACTCAGTGGTTTCCGTTACTATTACATGGTGCATTATTGAGATAATACCCAAATTTTCTACTAGTAATTTTTTTCTTTTGCCATCATGATGGGTACAGGTTTTCTTTGCTGTTTCGCCCATCCAAACTAAACGAAGAGGTCGTGGATGCTGCTCTGGAAAATGAAGACGACTCAAGTTTGCAAGAGATTGCCATGTATTCCAAAGTTATCAAGATTGGCTCCAGCGCTCCAAGCAAGCTGCCCTTTTCTCCAATGACAGTTATAACTGGTACAATTCTAACAATTTAGATATAGTGCTATAGTGTTTTCCTTAAAATGCTAGCACGACGAAAAGGACAATTTTCCATACACATTTTTTCAAAAGTATTTTGTACCCAGGTGAAAATTTCATGAGTGATTTCACGTGTGGAAAACATATGGAACTGGAACATGTTCACATGTGAGATTTTCATGTCACGTATTAAATCGGAACGTTTTCAAGTATGATCGGTTTCGCTTATTTATCTGATGAATACAACTGCCAGAAGGCTTTTCAAAGTCTTTGTTATACTTATGTAAGCCACTGTCTTTCCGTTCCCTTCGGGTATTGAATATTTGCATGAAAAAGAAAACGTTATAAGGTATTCTGGCACTTGTATTCAGCTGATGTGACAAGGGGAGCCGACCATTCATACATGAAATGACTTGATTCAAAATTTCACCCGTGAAGTATTAGTATTCGAAAAATGCGTTTCACGAATGAAACTGGTGATTCATCTGTGAAAATTCATTTCACTTACGAAATTTTCATTTCCCGTATCGAATTGAAACACATTCATAAATTAAAAACTCTTTTCATATGTGATATGGCATGCGAAATTTTCGTAATGGTGAATAATGCAGTGTCGTATTCAACTTTATATTGAAACAGTTCCGGTCGCTTATAGTTCAAAGTTTTAGCTTTGTGAATAGGTGTTCCTCAGTAGATGGCCACACAGTTCTAGAAACAAAAAGATCCGTAAATCAGTCAGCCTTTTGAGTTAAATACGTTGAGAAACATTGGGAGTATAGCCCCGTGGGTACTTAATGCCACCGGGGCCAAAAGACTTAAAAATCTTGTTTTGGTTACACGATTTATTTTGTATTTTTTTTATTCTTATTTATGTATTTATTCGATTAAGTGCCTCCCTCGGTTCAGCGCAGCATATGAGCGCAAAGATATGAACAGCGCCAAATTCACTCGCTGTAATGCGGCGCTTAATCGAACCATTGTCAGGCTATCTTGAATTGGTCACGGAGCCGAACTAGAAACAGCTTTATTTTTTTATTAGCAGTGGCATGTTATAACTTACGAATGTTATGTAATATTTAAAGGCCGACAATGAGGACCAGACCGGGTTTTCAAGTGCGAGGAGTTCGTTCTAGTCCGAGGCGAAGCTGAGGACTGAAACGAATTCAGAGTCCGAATAGCAATGAATGAATGGATGAATAAACCGATTGCGTGAAATCACATTTTAAGCCAAGGACTTGAACTACTATTTGCAGTCCAAGGGCTGGAAGAAACAGTTCAAGTCCTTTGCCCAGTACTTCCATGGTATTTCAAGTTCGCTCACGCGGTGCCATTCCGCACGTCTGATTGAATGATATACTCATGAATTATCGATGAGTTTGAGAAGATCTTTTAAAGAACGCTGCCTCCGAACCCTAAAAAATTTATCGAGTGCCCTAAAAAAACCCTAAAAATTTATCGAGTGCCGCGGTGCTCAGTGGAGTAAATATGGTAGCCTTTTTTGTAATCAGTCAATCAGTTTCAGTACATATTTCCTCAATCGTCCTTTTTCGTTGTTTCTGTTAATTTTTCCTTGAATTATTCTATTTAACATAGGTCTGCCACTACCTGTCCAAGGACAGATTGAAAAGTGGAACAGTTCGGGGACTGTGGAATTCCTTCCACTGTTTTCTCCTGATCACATTCTTAATGAAGGAGTTTCGGAGTCTCCGAACTTCATCTACTCGTTGCTGTCTACGCACATGAAGGTGATGTCATTCAGGTTCCCTTTCAGTTTGGATTCCTCTATTCGGCATGTAATCCAATCAATGGTACATCTTATCTCCTATTTGTTGGTGTAAGTACTATCGCTATCTCGGTTAGGTTGATGTTCATTCTTTCAGCACACCCACCGTAATTTAACAATAATCGTCATTTGACAATTTTTTTCACGAGCAGTAACGTAATGTTGACAATTCATCGTTTCAGGAGGTACCCAAAAGAAGAAGGTTCCATCCATTCAGTTTTCAAAAAGGAAGTCACCGATGCTATAGTCCCGTTGACAGTCGATGCTTCGGCTGAATTTCTCGCGGAGCAAGCTTCTTCTATCATCGAAAATGTTTTCAGCTCTGCTGAGAGTGAAGATTTCATGGGCAGTATTCAACAATATTTACTGGAAAACTGTTTTGAACTCATGATTGAGCACAGTTTGTCGGAACGGTAAGTCATTTTTGTTCTTTAAAAGACAGCTTGTTTTATGATGATATAAAATGTTCTTCTTTGTGCAAGTTGGTTTTTAACTTTTTTTGTACCGTGCTAAATTGACCATATCGAAAAAAAAAATGGCGACTTAATCATAATCCTTTGCGCGGTGTAAACGTATCGTGGTGAAATATGGGAGTAAAAAGTTTCGAAAAATATAGCCCTTCTGTTATTATACTCTGGCCACCGCCAGACGATTTACTCGTGAAGAGAAGAGCTGCTGGTGGCACAGTGGCAGTGCACATGTCTCTCATCTCTATGACTAAGCTTCGATTCCGACTATAGCATTTATCTGATTAAAGTTACCTTAGTTACATGTGAGAAGAGTGTCGTCCAGTTTGACTCTACCAAGCATAACAGGTTTTCTCCGGGTATTCCGGTTTCCTCCTTTAGTAACACTGGACCCATGAGGGGTGGTCCTTATTGGACCTGTAGGTAGAGCAGCTTAGGTAGCTGATACGGTTATCCAGTATAAATAAAGACACTTTACTTTACATTACTTCACTTCACTTCACTTCACTTCACTTCACTTTACTTTACTTTGCTTTACTCCCGCCGGAAAAGAATTCAAGAATAAGTGGAAGATTTGCTGTACAGTAATGGAGTTGTTGAAGAAGATACATCCTGGTGGTAGTACCATATAAACTTTTCCTTGCCCTTTCGACGAAGTGTCCGTGTAGACGTCAATATTTTGATATTAATAGTTTAAATTAATTTTTTTTAACGCAACCTTTTTCATTCACAGCAACTAGTTAGGAAATTTATGGAAAGACGTTGCGAAAAATTAAGATGTTTGTGTAGAAAACACAGTAAAATTTACATATTCAATTTTAAAAAGATGCTTCTTGTTTTTGTGTCCTTATGAGCACTTCTCTTAGGTGTTTCCTTTGTCCTTGTTGATCATGAAGGAAGTGGATTTGCGGTGATGTTGTATTTAACTGATATAGCTACTTACTAACATTGCCTTCTTGACAGACCAGTGCTCTGTGAAGACGTTCTCATTGACTCTCAAAGACTGATCGAATCCTTGCTGGAAAGACCCCAAGGAAGAACTACATTGCAGAGATTTTATCAAGACAATGACAAATTTGTACGACTCCTCCTCCTTTCTGCCAATCAGAATTTTTCTCTGTCATTTGTTCATCGCATGTTAAAATTGGTATATCGTACCTTGGAAATGTGTAAGTGTTTTCATATAGTCTGAAATCCTTTCTGTTAACGTTTGGTTTCTAGAACTGCGCACTACTCGCAAAGAGGCAGTCGCCAGTGGAAGTATGGCCTGACTGTGCGTCTGACAAACTAACGTCTGACATATACACTTGATGTCTGTTCCCGAGGAAAACAGTTAGTTTTGTTTTCCCGAGAGGTTCGATGTTTCCCTCGACTTCGTCTCGGGGAAACATGGAAACTCGAGGGAAAAGATAATTAACTGTTTCCCGAGTGACAGGACATTAAGTGTTCCGTTATATAGCGACAGAGGCAAGAAGAAAAGAAAGCAAGCTAACTCCGACCTCAAAAGTTTCAGTAGGTTTTTCGGTGACGACTCTTCTGCTGAAACCTCCATAAGAAATACAAAAAGTAGTGCAACATCATTTTTGGTAGTCTTTTGTATATTTGCCGAGTTTTTTTCCTTTATAAGATGTTGTATTTCACCGTGTGAAAGATTGGAAAAACGTAGTTTCTCAAATTCAGGTTCCACGTCTTTGCATGAAACAAACATTCACCTGCTACTGAACTAGTGATTGACCGATCATCGGAATCGGACCGATTATTGCGTTATCGGTAGACAATCGGAATCGGTTAAAGTTCCTGTATTTCCCGATTATAACCGATTAATATGGAAATAAAACAACTCTTCAGAAGTTGCCAAATTGGCATCGTTTTCATCAGTTTCTTCTACGGTCAGCAGCGAGATGCGCGCGCGTATTTGTCTATCACCAGTCAGTCACTTACACAATCTTATAATGCAATGTGAAATAGATAAAATTACAAAAATAATCGGATGTTGATCGTCAGTTCGGCTTGAGCAACCTTCAGATGTCTACTGAAAATTCTTCGACAGATTTCTAGATGAATGGCTTTCTTTTAAATAAATACAAATTGGTATTTAAGACATTACTATTGTGTGAGTAGGAAATATTTCCTTCATTGCTCAACACAACCGGAAATAAAGATTTGTTGTTTGCTTTATCCAAGTCTTTTCAAAACGTCTGCAAGTTGCACGTCGGCTAGCACTGGAACACTGAATGCTCTAGCTGTGCTGTTGTTATTGATTGCTAGTGTCGCGCCAGATGCCAAGGCGTCAGCGAGTCTGGCCGAAAAATTACTTTTAAAAAAAAGCCAAAAACCTGTTAAAAGTATTTTGCTATTTCTACTAACAA
Source organism: Heliopora coerulea (assembly GCA_030142905.1). Taxonomy (NCBI): domain Eukaryota; kingdom Metazoa; phylum Cnidaria; class Anthozoa; order Scleralcyonacea; family Helioporidae; genus Heliopora; species Heliopora coerulea. The sequence continues at coordinate 412,878 of JASJOG010000097.1, forward strand.
GTTGAAGCGTGTGCAAGTCTCTTATGCAAAGCTACTAACTTAGCAGTGGGTTAAAAATTATTTTACCATGTGAAGGAATTGTGTTTTCTTACAAGTATTTGGCCAAGGAAGCCATTTAAAGTTGTTTACGCCAGGTTTGCGTGCAGAATGAATGACGTCATTGGACTCGTTTTGATAATCGGAATCGGAATCGGAATCGGACCGATTATGACTTGGAACAATCGGTAATCGGTAATTTCAGATTTCGGCATGATCGGTCAATCACTATATTGAACTTTGTGCTATTTATCGCCAGAATTCATGCGACGCGCTTTAATCATGTCCTGAAGACATACTTTGTTCACATGCTATTGTAGCCCGCTCGGGCAACAATTTTGAAATTGCTGCCCGCGCGGGATACATTTAAATTTAGATAATGCACGAGACAATGTTACGCATCTTTTACTCTTTCTCTCTGTATTCATACATACTTCTTTATTAAACTCTACACTGCATGGCCAACTGCGTAGCCATCTACCTTCGGTAAAACCCCAAGGCCGGGTGGTCGGTTTTGAATTCCCGTATCGCACTCGTGGTAATTACTAATACACCTGCACAACACAAATGTATACTCCACGGTTTACTCTGGAACTAAAAACTCATACTCATTCACTCAACTTTACATGGCATACCATTTGCGTAGCCATATCACGCTTACTATAGCCCACGGCTAAAAGCGCCTTCCATTATTAACAGTTTCACTCCCAGTCGTTAGACAATCACAATTACACAACTGTAACACCAGTGTGGTTCCAATTACCTACACTAAAACCAAGAAAAACCCAAAAAATCACCAAAAAAACTCCAGTGAAACTCCAGCTACATAGCAATTCGTCTACTGCATGTTAGACGTACGTTCTACATTGGAGTGAGTTGGGCCCGCTGTGCGTGAACAAGTCTATACTGCTACAGAAGTTCACATACAAAGATTAACGTATGCAGTCGAAGCAGTCAAAGCATTAACGTATACAGTCGGAATTTGCACGCTTTGCAATCGCCAAATCAATTTGAAAATGGCTGAGAGAATGGCAAAGGGAAAGTCAGAAATTTAAGGCACCCGAAAGTCGCTATCTAATGGACACTTACGAATAAAGTCATGTTGTTTTGTCTCCAGACTATAATAATTTCATTTCTTACGCGAAAAAGGAGAAAGGTTTTTGGCGATAAGGCGGCGTTAAAAAAACTTTACATCTTATCCCTGTTAGACGTTGAAGGACAGAACGACATGCTATAATCGTTCATGTTGTTGTTTGTAAGACTTGTATATAACGTAAGGAACATTCGACGACGAACAACACCTTGTACACTCTTTATTTGGGTTATAAAACAAGACAAAATTTCGAAGTAACTGTCAACAGGTTAGGTTTGACAATCTATCCCGCCAATGGTGATACCTCTATCCTTTGGCTTCCACTCGGATGTACTAATCACTGTAGCCGTAGAAGTATATTAATTTAAACTTTTGTACAAATATGGCATCTACAGTCGTGGCAAAAAGTCTGGAATATTACATCAAAAAGTTATGGTGTGGGGATGCATATCAGGAAAGGGTAGGGGTTCACTATAGATCATGCCTAAAAACACAACCATCACCTCAAAAGTATACCTGGATATCCTGAAGGAAAAGATAGAACCATCCATGACTATTTTGGGCTGTGACACTTTCCAACAAAATGGCGCTCCAGTCCTCACAGCTAAAATAGTGAAAACGTGGCTTTCGGAGAAGAACATCACGGTCTTAGATTGGCCAGGTAGCAGCCCTGACCTCAATTTTACTGAAAACTGCTGGATGATCCTTAATAAGAAAGTTGCTGGCAGACATCCTGCATCTCTTGCAGACCTTGTTAAGGTTATTAAGGACGTCTGGATGACTGAAGTAACACCTGAATACTGTGAAAATCAAGTGAAACCAATGTCCAAGAGAATACAAGCAGTCATAAGAAATAAGGGTTATTCTACAAAATTCTAAGAGTTTTGGGCTTATGCTTATCGTTAAAATCGCTTTTAAGAGTTGTGTGCCACTAAAAATCAATTTTGTTTTCATAGAATTGTCATTTTCCCTAATATTCAAAATTTGACCTTTTTGATGTAATATCTCAGACTTTTTGCCAGGACTGTAAGAACAGGGGTGGTGCCGGGGGGCAGAGGGGGCTGCAGCCCCCCGTCGGGGAACTATAGCCTCTTTGTCAGAAAAAAAAATTGAAAATTTATTGGGGAATTTTCACTGATGATAACACATTTACATACTGGACAAACTATGAGTTGTTATTGATTTAGCGCAGAAAGATAATAGACTTCTCTTCATGTCAAATCTAAAAGATTGATAAACTGTTTCCAGTCAGTTGTTGTGATTATTCTTACGAAAAAATACCATGATTACCACCTTCAAATAAGGAAATTATAAAGGATGCGTGGTTCTGGCCCCTCTGGTGTAGCCCCTGCCGTGGACAGTAGCCCCTGCGTCAGGGAATTCTTGGCGCCACCCCTGTCTAAGGAGCAATACAATCAACAAAGCCTGTTCCAATTTTTGTGGGAGTGACTAAACGATGACTTTACCCAAACCTGTTCGTCGTAACCAGTGATTTCTTGGTGTAACAATATCACTTAGTAATCAAAATTTACAAGGCGCAAATTTTGGATCAATTAGTGGATTCCGTCAATACTTAAGAGCTTTCTCGCAGACGAACAACTTAATTACAGTTTTTCTTTAATATCTTTGACATATCTTCTGATTTTTTTGGTTTTAGAGCAGGTAATTGGAACCACACATGTGTTACAGTTGTGTAGTTGTGATTGTCTAACGATTGGGAGTGAAACTGTTAATGATGGAACGCGCTTTTAGCCGCGGGCTATAGTGAGCGTGACATGGCTACACTAGTGATAGTATGAGTATGAGTCTTTAGTTTCAGAGTAAATCGTGGAGTATACATTTGTGCTGTGAAGGTGTATTAGTAATTACCACGAGTGCGATACGGGAATTCAAAACCGACCACCCGGCCTTGGGATTTTACCGACAGTTAGACGGCTACGCAGTTGGCCATGCAGTGTAGAGTTTAATAAAGAAGTATATATGGATACAGAGAGAAAGAGTAAAAGATGCGTAACATTGTCTTGTGCACAAATATCTTGGGACACAACCCTGGACGTACGTTTCGGCCTTCTGTGGCCCCTTCAGCAGGGATTTGGGGTTGGCAGTCAATGTTATACTGTCGGAAGAAAAGCGAGAAACAGTAAAAAATACAATAAAATAAAATAAAATATAAGTAGAAGGAGATAAAATGTGTCCTTACCAGTCTTGTTGTGTGTCTTGGGAAGACCAACCTGCTCAAAAACCAAAAAAATCAGTGAAAACCTCGTAGGGAAAGGGTAGAGCTAATCCAAGCTCGCCACACTGTGTAGTTTGACATTTCACTTAACGACTAAAACATCTTACACCACGTGCGCAGTAGCTAGGTTCAAAGGGCAAATGTCTTGCCGATGGATTTTAAGCAATCTCGCACTAGCCACATCAGATACCATCATCCTTGACACAACAAATCCAAAGGACAATATATTTGATCACAACCAACCAACATTTCACATAACACACGCGAACTTCTCGACGAAACGAAGCTCAATAATACCCTTATTTAGGTTACAATGTTATACGTAAACAAAACACAACTTCACAAGTAATTAACGACACACGATGGGATCATACAAGCAAAGCTGAAGCAAACAACCCTGACGATGACAAAGGAACTTCAACGGACACTAACACGGAAGAATACAAAACGAGAGAACTCAACGAACTCCTTCGTTAAACAACTCTTTTCACGTAACAACAATCTACCCGGTAACACAATAGTCGTCTTTATATACGATTGATAAGAGTCTATATACCAACATACCGAATAACGAAGGCATCAAAGCATCGATAGGTATGTTAGAAAAAGACACTAATCAAGACAATAAAACATTAGAAATGATACAAAAACTAAAGAACAGAATCTTCCGCTTACTCTAACTTAACATCAATCTACCACAACATAATGCCCGTCACTATAGACCCCATGAGTCTATATCACGACATACCAAATGACTAAGGCATCGACGCCTACATAGGTATGTTAAAAGAAGACGCTGGATCCGACAATAACACAGAAGTGATCATAACTGAAACATTTTAATAATCTTCCGCTTACTCTAACTTAACATCAATCTACCATAACATAATGCCCCTCACTATAGACGTCAGGAGTCTATATAACAACATACCAAATGACTAAGGCATCGATGCCTACATAGATATGTTAAAAGAAGACGCTGGACCCGACAATAACACAGAAGAGATCATAATTGAAACATTTTTACCAGTAACGACGAAAAACTTTTTTATATTCAACATGGTGTCAAATAACACATGAACTCATCTCGCAACACTACCCTCTTATGATCCAACACTTCACAGCTATCCTCAAAGGACACATTTGATCCGCGCACCCTTTATTTACTGGGAACGAACAACACTACTCGCTTAAACTTCACATCACAACTCGTCCACGCTCCCATTCTGTCCAACGCTAACACGGATGCCCACCTTCTCTCATCATGCGGTAAACTCCCCTTAAGATTACGATGGCACGCAGAATTGGTCTTTCCAAGACACACAACAAGACTGGTAAGCACACATCTTATCTCTTTCTACTTATATTTTATTTTATTTGATTTTATACTGATTATCGCTTCTCTTCCGACTGTATAACATCGACTGCCAACCCCAAATCCCTGCTGAAGAGGCCACAGAAGGCCGAAACGTACGTCCAGGGTTGTGTCCCAAGATATTTATGCACAAGACAATGTTACGCATCTTTTACTCTTTCTCTCTGTATTCATACATACTTCTTTATTAAACTCTACACTGCATGGCCAACTGTGTAGCCGTCTAACTGTCGGTAAAACTCCAAGGCCGGGTGGTCGGTTTTGAATTCCCGTATCGCACTCGTGGTAATTACTAATACACCTTCACAGCACAAACGTATACTCCACGACTTACTCTGAAACTAAAGACTCATACTCATTCACTCAACTCTACATGGCATACCACTAGTGTAGCCATGTCACGCTTACTATAGCCCGCGGCTAAAAGCGCGTTCCATCATTAACAGTTTCACTCCCAATCGTTAGACAATCACAACTACACAACTGTAACACCAGTGTGGTTCCAATTACCTGCTCTAAAACCAAAAAAAAACCAAAAAAAGTCAGATTATTGTGCGTAGTTTATACTTCTGTTGATTTCCTCCCGATTCATTCAATTTTTATCTAATTTTTTAGACGAAAAGCAACCTAACGAGATAGCCACGCAGTCGCTGGTTCAATCTGTATCAAGGCTGGGTGAAGTGAGTTCAACATCTCTTAGCAAGTGGCTGAGCAGGATAATTATCGGTGGTGATACTGATAAAGAAATGACTGGGAAAATGGCTGATAATCGGCTTCTTCTACAGTCAATTGTGACATTGCTTGTGAAAGAACAAAGGTATGAGTGGAGTACCAAATGTACGATTTAATGGAAACGAAAACAGTGCAGGTCGATATATGTTGTAGATAGTGTGAGGCGGTTTTCGAAAAAAACCGAAACCAAAACCGTCGCAAAAAACCCCGATAAAACCGACATAACCGATCTTTCGCGTGAACTAATTTATTGTGGATCAAAAGAAAGTTAAGAAACATGTGTTTACTTTATGAAGCGATAATATTATTGAAATCATAATAGATTATTTGACCTTTATCACTTATACATCAAAATTTAAAATTCTATGTATTTAATACAAGTGCTTTTGATCCTGATATCCAAAACATTAACCTGACTTCCGAATAATGGCACCTATGATCCGACAGGGCGCTCCTCGTGTTGAATCCCTATTCGCGTAGAATGCCAAGCCGATAAAATCAAACTGATAGATGCTAAATCGCTTTTTCGGTTTCCCGACGTGTGAAGGAAACCGACAAAACCGATCTCTAAATAAAATCGATTTTTTCCGGTAAACCAATTAACCGCCCCACGCTAGTTGTAGATGTGGGAGCTTGTAGATATTTTAGATGATCGATAAACGTTCATCAAGTCCTAACCTCATGAAAACGATTTCTGAACCTCAGACAGGGATCGAACCCGCAACCTTCTGAGTTCTTCTCACCGGTCATGAGAAGATTGCGGGTTCGATCCCCGTCTGTGGCTCTGAAATCGTTTTCCGAAGCTAGTTCGGATTCTTTCTGAGACCATTTTAGAATAAGAATACACAAAATCAAGGTTATTGCGTTCTTTTTGGACCTATTCTGGTTTAGGAACAGACAGGATATCATTCAGGCAGTTCAGTTCAGGTTATCAGAATGGTCGGAATAGCTTCCTCACCGACAGGCACCATTTCAAAATGGCGGAATTGATATGAAACATTCAAGTGCCAACGATTGTTATTCCACAGTAACAGTCATGTCTTCAGAAAAAAAATTACAAATTACAAGTTATATAGCATAATATAATGGTCCAACGAGACGGTTGGGTTCTTCAGGGGGTTTACAATAGCTACGAGTGACTGTATTCTATCATGTAAAATCGGAATCAAAACAGGAGTTCTAAGTAAGCAGTAATATTTCGAGTTATTTCAAAACCATTATACCAATAGAGTGGTCTCAAGCACCACCGATATTTATACTTTTTAGGTCTAGTGGAACTTTGCTATTAGTATAGAGGTGGGGGGGGGGGGGGGGGGTACGAGCGCACTTTTAAAATGCCGCAGTCTTTTTGTTGAAATCACAAAACCATTTAATAGAAATTAGATGGTTTTGAGCGGTACAAGCATAATTGTTTTTCAGACATTTCAAATAAGCGACAAATTTGAATTTGAATTTGAATTGTCGCTTATTTGAAATGTCTGACTACTATCGTGCTGTTACGAAACTACGGAAATAATTGTTTTTATTGTAATCTCAAAGCTATCTAAATGCTCATTAAATGGGCACCCCCCACCTCTATTCCAATTTATAGATTAAAGCTTAGCTTTTAGATTGCATATTTTTTTCCTATAATTCTTTTTAAATTTACTCAATTATCTTATAGTAATTATATATGATTTTTTAACATTTGCGTATTCTGTAATGACCATACGCATAGCTACTAACGCCATCCTCAAGAATATAACGTTTATCGTCAAAATATGACAGTGAGATCTTATTGATCTCATAACTGCTTAACTCATGTAAATTACTTCCTATCGTTTTCATCTTATGATGCATTTGCTTTTTCTCAAACAATGTATGTTTATAGTGTTTATGTGTAATGTCTTTTTTTATTCAATTTTTGTTAACACCTTTAGCTGTTTTACCACCTTTTTCATTGTCTTTTATATAACTATACATGTTACTTCGTAGTCCTATAAATTCTACCATTGGAATACCTGCTGCTTCATCTTTCATTTTTCCTATTACTTTTTTATTCTCTTTAAAATAAAAAGGTGAGTCAATAGAGTAGTCACTATTATCAAATAAGTCGTTCTTTCTGTAGAGATCATTGTATACATCTTCTGCTTTTATTTCATACATTAAGCTGTCTGTATCTGTGAATAATAATTTTGCATTTTCATGTCCATACATTTTCATGTCCATACATTTTCATTATTATGTTATAATGGAAATCATACATAGGATTCTTTGAGAGTTCCAGTATGCACATTCCAACATAAGCAGGTCTATTTAATGTTAATATTTCTTTTATCTTATGGACAGCAACAAGGTTTTCATCAAAGATTTTACTGCTTACATATGTTGGTTTTGATACTATCTTTATTAATTTCTTCTGATCTGTAATTAATTGGACATTTATACGTTTTCTTAAGTTTTTCATAGTCTTTCCATAAACGGCATTATTCATCAGCTTGAAAAAGTCCTTTTCAAGTGCGTTCTTAGGATTTGTTCTCTTTTGTGTGTTGAAATCAATGTATTCTTTTAGCCATTTTGATTGGTCAAATTCTAATACTCTGTGGGTCTTTTTCAATTTCATTCCTAAGGATAAATACAATTGCAAATTTCTGTAATGTATAACATACTTTTTCTTGTCATTTAATGTTATTAATTTACTTTCAAGTCCTACGGATATTTTATATTTCTTCTCTATCATTTTGCAATTTTTGGATAATTTATCTTTCTTTATAGTTTTCTTTTCTGGTGCTAATGGATAGTCGTTATGCAGGTCATGTAATTCCTTAGGATATTCTAGATCTACTTCCAATAACAGTCCTTTTTCTGAGTCTTCCATGTAATTATTCAGTTGTACTTCTTTTGGATCTTTCCATTTAAATTCTCCTGTAGGTAAGGATTGACTCATTGCCCATCCATATAAATTATTAGCATCTAGGTACATTATATATTTGCTTTCTTTGTTCTTTTTAAAGTTCTTCATATATTTATTATTTGCGGATCCATATCTATTTGCTGTGTAACTTATTCCTCCTCTCATTTCTCTTTCAATAAATTGGAACATATCAACGTCTGTTGATATGTTCTAATTTAATGTAAAAGTTCTAATTTAATGTCAGTCATTTTCAACATAGCATCCCAAGCAAGACCAGGAGAAGTGAAGTAATGACATGGATCTAATTTATAGTATTGCATACAGGTTTTTCTAAAGTTCTCAAATACATCTGCTAATAAAAGGATATCAGTTTTGAGGTATAAATCATGCTATTCTCCTAAGTTCTTTGTATTGAAAGTATTATAGATATTTTGAGCGTGTTCATATGCTTCATCTGTAATATGTTCGTCATTCAATATGCTATAGAATTGTTCTTTCGCTGGTAATTTCGTTTCTTCAAATCTATGGAAACTATCCATGTAATCATATGGATAAACACCTTTCTGCTTCATAAGATTGAATTGTTCTTCTATTGGAAATGCTTCTTTTCTATATTTAAATGCCTTTTCCGGCAAACAACCGGCAAGGTAATCTAAACTTCTGGACATAAATTGAAAACAATCCAGGAATATAAGATGGTCACCTAACATGAAAGACATGTATCTTTTCATGTTATTTGGTATAACATTTATTTTCCTTTTGAATTTGCCAATTTCTTGCATTATAAAGTGACTATCATATCCACGCAAATTATGGAATATGACTGGTATTTCCTCTGTTAATCTATAATTTATATTGCATTTCTGATGCGCAGAACCTCTATACTTGCCGGTGATATGGCGATGATCTCTAACTCTAACTTCACATGATTTGTATTTAATACCGCAAATGTGACATTTGTCTTCTTGTTTGAAGTTCTTTTCTTCAGCTGCTGTTATTTCCATTTGTTCGTTAAAATGCTTTTTCAATGTTTCTTGACACCATTTTTCGTCTTCTAACATCTTTTCCAGGAATTTATAAACTGCATTAGGTCCTCTGTATAATTCTATTGGCTTACTGTATTGATCATCATAACAACATACTACTTTGTAAGCATAACTGCAATCTTTATGTTTTTGATATGCGTCAGTACATGAGCTGTTTGAATTATTTTTAGCTCCATGGATTTTCTCTACAATCGCTTCAAAGTCTGCATAAATAACAAAGGGTACTTCTAATTTCTTGTGATAGTTTTTAAATTGAACTTTTTCTCCTTCTTTTGGCATATTTATTGCTTGCTTGCCATTTACAGTTATACAGTTCTTCTTATGTTTTTCAAGAGTATGTTCGCCGCGAAAACATTGCAGACAATACATGGAAAAGTGTTTTTTATCTTTGTGCTTTGTATGATTATACATGAATCTGTTAAAGTTGTTTGTTAGAACATAATGATTCTTATAAAACAGTAAATTCATGACTTCCTTATGCAGCTTCGCTGACTGCATAGCTGATATATAAATTGGAAAAGCTGAGCTGTTCTTCCAGCCAAATACATATATATTTATGTTATTTTGTTTTTCCACTTTTGGAAGGCTTTTATCTTTATAGGAAATTCCGCATTACTATAATCTAATTTGTTGATAAATTCTTTGTCAGTTCTTTTTATTCTTTGTAGATCCTTCTTCTGTGGATTTAAATGTCTAATATGGCACCATCTAAAACATTCATTGTGTTTATTTTTGATATTAATAAGACCTTTTGAACTATTCTGTAATTCTTTTGGAAGTTCTATATAACTACTGCCTTTTAATGGTTGTTATTTAACAAAATTAATAAAGTGTTTTTCTATTCTTTGTATTGTCCATCCAGATCCTTCTGATATCCAAATATCAATAAAATTAAGGATATCTGAATTTGCCTCATCTAAGCTGACGGCTGAGCTGTTATCAGCTCCAGCCAATATGCTTTTTGTTTTACTGTTAAAATATGTGGTTTTATGTATAAAAACTGCTTCACCATATGCGGATTTACTTTCTTTCTTAAATGTTACAACCAGCGTTTGTAAATATTTATACTGTGTTTTATTAGATAGTAAATCCTCTAATGGTTCTCGGGCTTCTTTAAATTGAATCCTTGGATCTTTATTATTTAATACCGCAATGTTGTAACTTTCTGCATAACCTTTTAATGCTTTTTCTTTCTTGGTAATAACAGCTGTGCTGACAGCTGTGTTGTTAGCTGTATCAAAGACGAATTTAATCTCATATTTTCCATAAAAATCGAAATTACTAAAGATCTCTTTATTTGGTTCTGTTAGTACTTTTCTCACAGATGATTTGTTTATGTATTTTATACTGCTCTTGAAAGATTTTCTACTCCAGAGTTTCCTATACACATAAGAAACAGCTCTCACTCTTACAAAAAAACTGCTACCTATAATATTTGGGCTCCTAAGGAACTCAATTGTTTTTGTATTAGTAAATCGAAATTCTTTACTAATATTTGTTTGCCTTACAATATTTATATCGTGTGACTCCATAATATTCTATAGACTCATTTCTTTAAGCCTCTTTAAATCAATTTTGCCGACTCAACATTTTTTCAATTTTGCTGAACAGCTGAACCATTCAGCATTTTTAAGCCACTTCAAAATCATGGTCTGTATGCACCATTTTTTATGAATAATAATTTCCGTTATGTTCTAACACTACCTGAATCAAATGAAGTAATGGTTGTCCAAAGTGGTCGAACTCTTGGTACATAGACATTAGAAGACTTACAACTGGAATATGAGACTATAGAAAACATGGACCTGGCTAATGAAATAGCAGAAAAATACTCTATTGGTAGATCACTTTCTTATGAACATATAACACTTATGAAAACCGTTGTTTGGGCAGCTGCTAGCACATTAATGAATGAAAATATAATTATACCGAGAAAATCTATGAAAGCAATTGTTTTATTGTTCATTAAACACAGCAGCTCAGCTGGTAGAGTAGACAGGAAGAGTAGACAGGTAGAGTGTTCAATATTAGAGAGTGTGATACACACTTTATTATATAAATATCAGTAAAAGATACACCTTTTAATATGATTATTACAGGAATGACAGGCTGTGGAAAGACTTATTATCTTCTTAATTTTATCGAGAAAAAATATAAGAACCACTTTGATTACATTATAATAATATGTCCAAGTTTCTCTTGGAATAAAACTTATGAGAATTGGAAATACATAAATGACCCAGATATAATTAAAATTGAATGTCAACAAGATTACATTGATAATATGCTTAGATTTGCTTCAAAAATTACCGAGGAACAAATAGTTTAATAATTTTAGATGGCTGTGCATGTACTTCAGATGTTAAGAAAAGAGTCAATGAATTGGTAAAATTAGAATTCGGAGCCAGACATTATGGTCTTTCAACAATAGTAATAACCCAACAATTGACAAGTATAACTAAATCATATAGAGAAAATATAAGCAAATTAAGTACTTTTTATAATCCCTATAGAAATGATATGAAAATCATAATAGATGATTATATGAATGGTGTTAGTAAGGAAGAGATAAGTGAAATAATAAGTATTCTGTATTAGAGATTAATTTCAATTATCCATATGAATATAGAATATGTGGTATTGTATAAATCCATGGTAAAACATATAAAGAAACATGAAAAATCATTGGAAGAAAACATTAAAGAACTGGAAGATGAAATTAAAACCGCAGAAATAGATGTTGACACTCCGTACAGCGGAGCTGATCCGCAAGATGAGATTGAAAGGAAAAGGGAAGAATGAATTAAATTAGCAGAAGACAACCAGTTTGATAAAAGTGTTAAAACCATTAAGAAAGCAAGTAATAAGATCATAGAAAAATATTATAATGAATATGAAAGGAAAAGAATGCAAAAAGCGAATGAATTTATAACTGACCAGTTAATAATTGGGTTTGCCGATGCATTAGGTGGTTTGGATGCAATAGAAAAACCAGAAGTATTATATGAAGAATTACAAGAAGATGACTTATTAAAAAGTGATGTTATAAAAGTTGTGGAAAAGATAAGTCCTCATATTCCATGTTTTGGATTTCTGTCTGGTGGTATTACCACTGGGAAACATACTTATAACCATAAAAAGAACAAAATTAAAAGTGAAGAGATTCTTACGAAAGCTAACAGTGAGGCTGATAATTCACAAACAAATGAGTAAATACGCATTTTTAACCAAAAGTGAGCAATCTACTGCTTAAGAGTAGTATAGAGGTGGGGGTGCCCATTTAATTAGCATTTAGATAGCTTTGAGATTACAATTAAAACAATTATGCTTGTACCTCTCAAAACCATCTAATTTCTATTAAATGGTTTTGTGATTTCAACAAAAAGACTGCTGCATTTTAAAAGTGCGCTCGTACCTCCCACCTCTATACTACTTTTGCTCAGCGCACCTGCTCCACTTCATTCAAGGGACTGTATTTTCTGTTTTCAATTTTATGCAATCGGTCACAGTTTCAACGCTCACCTTGTTCACGAGGCACATGTAACAATTAGATGACAACTGATCTTGCTTTTATGTAAAATTCTGGATGTCCGTCAAACCATATCGTATTACACCCGATAAACCATAAACTCATAAATTGTAGTTATCTCTCAATGTCCATAATTTACAGTTCATATGCTGTGCTACTCTTCTATATCTTTCATACTACAAAGTGAGATCATAACAGACCTACATACAGTTCTTTCTTGATGATATAATGCATTGTAAACATAAAGGTCGGGGATTTTTCGCACGGGTATTATAGTCTGATGATGACTTTGAAATAAGGTGGAAATATTTCCACATGTCTAGACGCCGCGTTTTTAGTCAGATTTTGAGTTTTCAAAATGTTTATATTCGATTGATGTTTCGTCTTTTATTAAAAAACCATTTCTCTGTTTTGTAACATGAATTTTATGGAATAAATCCTAATTGCATAGCGTGAAAGGCTAATTGTGCTATACGTTTTCATTCACGACTTCACCTGTTGTTAACAAAATCTTCAACTCTTAACTACAAACATTTATCACCTGATACTTTTACATGTTTTATGGATCTATGCCACCATTCTTTGCTGAAAATTTTATGTTTCAAGAAATATTTTCAATGAATAATGATGCCATAGATTTCAACATAATTTGAGTCATTTTTGAGAGACTAAGTTTTGGATTTTTAGTTGATTTAGGTCAGCATATTCTCGAAGTTACTTGAAGAGCACTATTCTTTACCTAATTTCTCGTGCCACGTTTAATTAAGCTTAAGAAGGGGGTGTATAAAGTAATTACCAATCATTCTGATGGAAAATTCATTGCAAAGATTCACCCTTTTCCATCTTTACCTCACACCTTGCATGCTTCAAGATCACTTAACAAGATTACGTAAGGGTAACGACTGTATCAGAGATTGGTTGTTGAGGAACATCGTCCACAGTGGCGAAGCGAGGGGGGGGGGGTGGGGGTGAAGGGGACGGTTGCCTCAGGCGGTACATTTTTGGCGGGCGGCACTTTCAGGTTGGAGTGGCACTTAGGGTTTAATCCAATAATCAATTGCAATAACATTGAATAGATAATAAAAAATAGCTTTATTTAGAAATGTTTTGTTGACATTTCTTAAGTTTTCTTTCCTGGACATGTAAACATATTGTGTTAAGAACGTATGCAGTATAGGTTGTGTAACAATCAAAAGTAAGCTGCAACAATCAAATAGCAATTTTTTGTCCTCGTTTTTGCGAATATATTCCAAAATTTTTTTAGGAAGCCACGCCCACGGGCCACGGAATTTTGGGAATTCGCCCCCTGTGGCACTTCTGCTCGCTACGCCACTGATCGTCCAGCCATGTAGGAAGAAGGTTGATAGTAACCCGTCTAGTTGTTATCATAAACTAACCGTGCCACTACTCCACCACGGTAATATTGATTACTTATTAACCTCGTTCGTTAGGTCTGCTATGGTTAAACGCGCTCGGCTTGTTTCTTTTTCTATGTGCCTGATCAGACCAGCTTGTTCCTGCTACTTTTTGCCTTTATGTGTTAACGAGCTTTATCACGTCATAAATATAAACAAGAAATATAAACATCAAAATGTTATATTATAACCATTAGGTAACTGAAATGTAGCAGTCTTGTAATTATACATTGCCTGTATTTCAGTCCAATCTGCGCCACTGCTATCGATGCACTACTTGACTCCATGATACCCCTTGGAGATCAACTTCTCAGGATGGCTACTGATGATTCCATCGTCATTGGATCAAAATTTGTCGATTTTCTTTCTATTTCGTCGACCCTGGCTGGTTTTGCTGATGGGTGCGGTCACCTGAAACTCATGGAAGGAGTAATCCATTGGTTAAAGACATGGTACGTGATTCTTTGAATGGATTTTGGTGTTGTTATTGAGTCTTCCAACACGTTGATTTTCAGAGATAGCGGTCTGTATTCGATATACCAGTAAAATTCGTATCCAGCTGATATGATTGTAATGTGCAAGAAGAGTGGTGCTTTATTTTAGCAGCAAATGCTTACTTTGTCTGTTTTAATTCATTTTAAGTAAAAAGCACCTCAGGCCAGAGTCAGTCGGAGATGGTAAAAGTAAAGAAAACTGTTCTGTAGAATGTATCAACGCATTGCTAGCACACGTAGCCGACATTCTGGCAGTTCTGAAGCAGACGTCGGATGAAGACGAAGTCGTATCTCCTTCCCATGGAGAAGATAATCTCATAAGTGATGTTGAATCTGATGGCGTTGATGACGAAGATGAATCTGCGGGAGAGGAATCAGTAAGTTGTCTAATTGTTGGAAGGGTGAAAAAGATTTATCAAAGGAAGGAACATGGGCATTGAAAGTCCCTCTCGAATCCAAAGGTTATGCGGCAAACCTCTGGAAAGTTTTGCTTGACAAATATTTCGTGTCGTAGAAAATAGTATTTCATATGTGAAAATGTTTCATTTCCAGATGTGAAATAAAAATTTCATATGTGATATTAATTTTCATTTGTGAATCTACAACGAATGTATTAGCAACATTTCACAGGTGAGATTTTCAACCAGTTAATTTCGTTTGTGAATTTAGTATTTCATATGTAAAAACATTCCGATATCATATGAGGGATTTTCTTAGGGCCTTTTTAGTGGGCGGTGTGCCCGGTGTTATGTATGTGAACCCCTCGCGTCATGAAACCAGACTAGTTTTCCCAGTTGAATGAAGTCTTGAGCTGACTATTAAAGTTTATTCAGCAGTCTAAGCGCTCAAGATAAATTCAATGGCTAACAGGTGTATTAATTCACCGAGGTATCTCAGAAATGGTATTGAGGACAAGAATTTTGCGCCTTTGTACCACGGGCGAACCTAGAACACGGATCTCACTCGAGGTGCAGCCTGTGGTTAACCCACCAGAACTAGAGTCAAAATGTGTCTGGGGAAATCCTTGTATATATAGAATGAAAGTTTCATATGTGAAAATGTTTTAATCCCATATGTTTTCTACATATGACATGAAACTTTTTAAGGATAACCGTTAAGTTGTCACGAGAACATTTCGTGCACTTAAGTTGGACAAAAACTCGCCTCCAATCCCTGTGGACTCGATAGCTCAACAGGTAGAGCGGCGGACCGCTGTCCCGAAGGTGCCTGTTCAAATCCTGCTCGAGTCAGCATTTTTCAGTTGACTTCAGCAGTGTCAGATTATCATGAAAAAATTTCTGTTCACGTATCTCTGAGGATTATTCTGAAATAATTTTTTTAAGTAATTTATTGGTATTTAAAGGATTAAGTGACTACACGTTTCAACTCTTCTAACAAGTTTTTGTTTTTATAAATACTCATCAAAAAACTACGTAAAACACTATTGTCCCTTTTGCTTTCTTAAGCACCCTTTTGGTGCCCGAACGAGCGTTGCAATGCTACGTTTTTAGGATGGAACACCATCCTGAAGTGCGGGCTCCCAAACAAGGGTAAACAGGGTGATCGCCTTGAATTCCCTTGCAACATGCTAATTCAAACAAAAATATGCTATATTGTAGTAGATAAAATTATCGTGCAACCGATTGTCCCCCATCTTACGCTAAGACCTGGATCATAACGCACTTGCCTTAATAATGCTTAAGAAATACCGTATTTTTTCTATTTAGTCCCCCTTCTAAAAAGCCTCCAGTTCAGCCTCCAGTTCAGCCTCCAGTTCAAGCCCCAACCCCTAATGGTGGTAGATTTATTCATTCAAAAGCAGGTGCATTTCAATATGGAAATACGAATACTAAACGACAACGTTTTATGAAGAAGTTCATTTAATTGAAAGTCGGTATATTTAAACGTCAGCGTAATGTATTTATGACTGTAAATTAATGTATTCGTTTATGTAATTATGAATTTCTAAAGAACATGAAGACTTATTTAGGGCCCCCAGCCTCCATTTAGCCCTCCCCCTTTTAATTAGTACTCAGTCGAAGAACACTGAAAAACTCAAAAAATATCCCAGGTGACTAAATAGAGGAAATATGGTATTCCAGTTAAAGGACGTTGCTTTTTAACCGCAGGAGGAAGACTCAGAAGAGAATCAGCTATGGAACAAACTATGCACCTTCACTACCACACGAAAGGAATTCGCCAACCAACATTGGTACCATTGCCACACGTGTAGAATGAACGATGGTGTTGGAGTGTGTACAATTTGTGCCAAGGTTTGCCATAAGAACCATGATGTCACCTACGCGAAATATGGATCTTTTTTTTGTGACTGTGGGGCCAAAGAAGACGATAGCTGTAAGGTAGGAGTAGTCAAATTGTAACTCGGTTATCTGGGTAAACGTTAAGAGAAGGTCGTTAGTCAAGACTGGAAGTTGTAGCAGGATTGCTAATGCAAATTTATCCATTAGAAGCAGCCATTTGGAAACAGGGTTCGTGCTACTCCTTGAACAATATGTTCAAGTAATAGTAAGGTAATAAGCTGATGGACCATGCCGAAAAAAGGTAGAAGATGATTTACGTCACAAAGGCTAATGGCTACAGGAGAACAATAAAGGGCATGAAAGAATAGGCAGAGGATTTGGATGAATTGGTAGAACAATTGAAAAAGAAACTAAAGAAATGATTTTCAGTTTTTTTTTTTTTAACTGCTGTCGTACAGTTTGACTGTAATTAAGCGATAGATGGTACCTCAAACAAGCATTTTGTAAAATCCAGTCGATGAGGTATTCTTTGAAGTTTATTGTCTTTTGCTGTTAGAACATTTCCTAAAATACTCATTGACAATTGCTATTTCCCTCCTTGAAAACTCCTTGAATTCTGCTTGAATTCAACATTTCAAGAGCAGCACGAACCCTATGGAAGAATCGATATTTATACTTTCATTTCCTTTTAAATAATTTTCTTGCTGTGGAGGTATGTTTATGTGAGTTGTTTGAACTCATTGCAGAGGTTTTTTCCCCGTCCTACCAACGAATAAACAAAAGAATTTTTGAATAAGCGATTTTGGCATGTTTAACGAAACCTTGTCTGCCTCGTTGTGGCTCAACTGCTACAACTTGTAGCTCATACTGCAGTACCGCTGATCAAAAGAGGGTGTGCTCAAATCTCAGAAAGTTTGCTGTATTCTTTGTGTGAAACTGGGAACTGTGAATAGTGTTAAGATTTTTTGGTTAATGTTTGATACAGAATAATTAGTTAACGTAGGAATTCTTCCACTGACTTGCATACTTTCCATCAAAATGAATGTCATTGGTTAAATATAAACAACTCAATGATAAAATCTTTCTCCGCCAAAAGTTATTTAAATAAATCACTCAAAACTCTATCAAAAGGCTTTATTCTACCAAGATAAGGGACAGGTTCACAAGACGTGGATGAAATGAAGTGTTTCAGTGAAGATTTCTTGATCTTCAGCCTTACTTAGATCTGGCTGATAAGTGAATCAAAATTCGAATGGAAGATGGGAATGTTCTGGAAGTGCTTCTCGTATGAAACGACCAATAGTTATTAGAACTCTAAAGGGTGTGAAATTGACCTCCTTCGAAGTTTAAAAAGTCGAAAAGGTCGTGGACCTACCAATACTTAGTATAGGAAATGCTACTCCTGCGTTCATATTTAAGAGGTTAGGTTTAACTTCTTCAAAGTAGTTTACGCCTGTCGACGATATAAGTTAATGGTGCGTTCAAGCTGGTTTTGGTAACGACGGAATTTCCGATTTGTATATCAGGGTTCATCCCAACCAGCGTCACAGAAAGCGAAAGAATTCCAAAACATTTCGATGATCGATGAACGTTCGTCAAGCCCTAATTTCAAAAAAATGATGACAGAGTTCCAGACGGGTATCGAACCCGTTTAGGCAGCGGATATGTCCGAATTGCACCTTAGCTTGCCATCTGTGTTTCGGTAGCTCAATGGTTAGAACGTCTCACCGGTCATCAGAAGGTTACAGAGTCGATCCCCGTCTGGGGACCGAAACGTAAACTAAGAATGCGTTTCACTCTCTGACGAAGATCCTTTGCTCAAAACGTTAGAATTCTATGCGATCAGTCACGGCAGTTACCAACCTTTGAATCTTTTACATTATTTACCACTGTCCGCGCAGTATCCTATTTTTATAGAATTGAAAAAAATCCTGTTTGTATACCATCTAAGGCTTTGCCGTATAGATCTCGTGGTATGGTTCTTCTTGGTATCTCAACGGAAAAGATTCTAAATAGTGTATAACAATATTATCAGCGTACACACTAATTATTATTATTGACTTATTATTACAAACCGGAAGTCTGTGTGAATTACATTTTGAATCCTATTTTGGTGCTATTTTCCAATCTCTTCAGGCGATGAAAAAACGTAGTCCACATGATAGTACTGACGCCGGTGGTCCTGATGAGAAAGTTTCAACTGTAAACAGTTACCGGAGAGCGCAACACACGGAGAAAAACGCTAGTTCTGCTGAAGGGAAGAGCGAGGAAATGGAAATTAAAAACAGCGACAAGCCGTCAAGCTATGAGTTTGGTCAACCTATACAGAGAAGAGCTCTTAGAGGACAGTTAGAGGTAGTCTTTGTTTGTTTACTACTTGTTTGCTTTCTTTTATTTATTTATCATTTTTCAGTTCATTGCATTTTTGTTTGGTTCTTGTTTGTCGTGTTATTTTCCACTGTTTCGCCTTCTGTTAGTTAGTAGTGTTGATGGGTTGCCCCATATGAAAATTCACATGCCAGATTTCACATGTAAAATTGGAGCACGTCCAGTTGTTTCATATTTGAACTCATGTAAACTACATGTGGATCCCATGGTTTAGCAGTGGTTTTTGCCGGTGGATACAAAGAGTTTCTTTAAAAAGTGGCGACGACCATTGTTTGACTTGGTCAATGATGTGACTATTGTCGAGGATTAATTGTTGTAAATTAGTAGTTTCGTTGAGACTGAGTAGGTTAGAAGGTAAATTTAACAATGTTTGAAAATATTGGAAGTGTTCACAAGAGTTAATATGGTTGTATATTTATGATTCTGTCTTGTAGGCAACCGTTTTCGGAGTGTCCATTGCTTTGTATTTTATAAAATTACTCAGTGGTAACCGTAACTTCTGGAGCTATACAGTCCACTACATTTTCACATGAATTACTTTTCTCCTGTTGCTCTACATAACTTCCTACATTTCTTAGGAGAGTCTACAGTGTGTCCTAATTTATACGGGAAATATTTGAAAAGAAAATTCTCGTTCACATTCATGTTCATTCAAAAGTGCATAATATCTCTGCTTTTAAATTTTTTGAACAAAAATTTTGAATACTAAAGGCGATTCATTATCTTGTTCTCATATTTACTGACGTTTGTGCATTGTGTAAATACCGAGAGGTAGAATGGGGAAACCGTATTCGTGGTACTTATGAAAATATTTTTGATGGGGGAAGGCAGTCTTCATCACACACAATACATCGTGTGTTGTAACGGACAGCACAAACAGATAAAAAGGGTAAGGGCGATTTCTTATGAGATAAATCTGGAATAAGGATTACATGGCATGAACGATAATTGTGTTTCCGGCGCTTGTTCCAGCAGCACCATAGAGCGCAGAATGCTCAGAACGAGTAATTTAGTGGTCAGGATATCTTAAAGATACCCTATTGGTTCCATATTCTGGTATATGATTATATGAATAGTCGTAATAGATCTAATGCGAAGTCCCATAAGATTGGAGACGGAGTTTCACGCATCATACCAGTAATGTTTCCGTTTCAGCGATTGTGTGGTTCAACTTCGTGTAATTTACGGTTGGTGGCTGTAGTATTTTTTTAGAGTGTGCATTACTTAGCGTCATTTGTTTATTTTCTTATTGCAGCCCAACAGGAAAGCCTTAATAAATCTAATCACCGACCATGACATGTGTCAAACTGTTCTTGGTTTGCTTAACATTTTGTCCAGCGTTTGCGATGGTGGTGAAGGCAACGCTATAATGGGAGGTGCTAGAAAGAGGATTGCTAAGGCATTAGAAGATTTGCACACTAATAACAAAACTGTTGAAAACAACGAGCTGTTACTGGTAAGTGAGCCTCAATTTTGGTTTATCTCCACTAATCTACTGGTACTTTCACGAAATGTAAGGATTGTCAGCTATAAATTAATCTTCGCCTCTTAAGTCTCTGTAATGTTGTACTTTGATGCCAAACAAGAATAACGACTGACCAATTGAGAGCAACGTATGTACGGGAACTATTTGTATTACTTGCCTATTAACCGAGTGTGAGGTCTGTAGGTGAAAGAGATTTTTGTACAGACCGATCTGCGATGGAGTGAGGTCTATGCGAAGAAAACGAGGACATATACTTTCCCAAAATACCGAACAAACGAGGTTAATAAAAATTTATTATATGGTACTTGGTTCCTTTTACATCGCTTTTAGCCCTCTCTATGTTTTGCGACATAGCAGTTTGGGTTTACTTCCTTGTTTTTACCTGTGACTTCGTGGGTTTTTTGTATCTATGCTTGTAGTTTTTTGTTTGAAACCATCCTTGGAAAGATTAAACTACGGCGTGAGCATTTCGCCTTTATGTTGATATATCGCTTAATGAACACTTTGGTCACGGAATATAACCTCTTTTTATAGCACGTTTAGACGGCCAAACAGCGCTCGTCATTTTGCGTACAGTTCAGATAAAAGCTCAGCCATATAATAAAGTTACATATTTAACTGAATGGGTTGAGTCTAGTTGAGTCTAATTAAATTTAATTTGAGTTGAATTAGATTGGTTTGAATTAATAATAGCAATACGTCTGTAAATCACTTGAACAGTCTTCATTTTGTCCCAAAAAGCCTTCTTGTAGGTGTTTGCAAGTAGATTTCAAACATACTGTTCAGGTTTTTGTTTCAACAATTCTTCTGCAGTTAATTTACTGCGACTCCTTATTTTTTAGGTACCAACTCTGGGATCTCAGGAAGGCGCATTTGAAAATGTGAAAATGGTGTGTAGCGGGGAACAAGGTCAAGCTATCCGTCAGCTGCTGGGAGCCCATGTTCTGCGTCGAGTTGCCATGTGTTGTCTAACATCTTCAAAAGGAAGACGACAACACCTTGCTGTTAGTCACGAGAAAGGCAAGGTAAGTAAGGAAAGATGATCTGAAATCAATAACTAGATTTAAACTGTAACATTACTGTAATAATTATTACTGTACATTACTAATATTGCTGATAATATATATTCCCAGATCTGTATTTTCCAGGGACAATATCATATACAGTAGAACCCGTATATAACGGTCATCCTCGGGACTTCAGAAACAGGCCGCTTGATACAGGATCACTAAAAATACTAACTGGGCGTGGTCAAATGTCAATTTTAATAGCGTGTCATACACCACTTCATTCAAGCAAAGATTAAGGCAATCAACGCTGTTTCAGGCGATCTTTACTTTCAACAAAGTTGCTGGCTTGTAAATGTAGCGGTGCACTAAACGCAAAGTTACGTAAAGGTATAATCAACTGTCCTCTTCTCTACCATACAGTATTTCTATGACTTACAGTTCACAACGAATACATCTTATTCCATCATTTCATAGTTCTTACGATCAGCGTGCAGTTAAAACGGAAATTTTGCAAAAGTAGCACTGAAGGCAATAAAATTCAAACCAACAAATAACGGAAAAATCACTGTAGGGGGGCAAGCGCGTTAACAATGATGGAAGTTATGGCCTGGAAATCTCGTGCAATTATACTTTTTAAGGCGATTCGTTCCTATAACATGGTTCAAGAACAAGCTAACAAAAGAGAAATTTCAAGTTAGAGCTAGAGAGAAGCAGATTCGAAACGAACAATACTTTTTGCGTCCCGTGATTTTGTACTACAGCTCATTGCGGACATCTGGAAAGCTTTAACCACAGTTATAAACATTAGATTTGTCGTTTCTGTGTGATGGGTCTCTTTTTAAACAAAATCAGATACAATAAAATATTGCGTGAAATGATATTTGACTTTGGTTTTCCGCTCATTGGTGGTAGCTTAGGTAAAAAGAACAAAGAAAGAAGAACATGGGACCGGTAAGGGTGACCGTGGCTGCTTAAGAGAGGGTGGCCTCTTAATACAGGGCCGTTACATACAGGTTCCACTGTACTTATACATATACATATATAAACATGTATTTATATTTATACCCATATGTATGTACCCATTCGTCATGGGTACATTGTGTATGCACCTATATAATTCGTAGATGATGTAAAACCTACACAATTCCGGATGATTGCTTATCATTATTCACTGTATACGCTTTTTTTACCCACCTAGATTACCATTCTGCAGCTCTCAACATTACTCAAACAAGCTGATTCAAGCCGTCGTAAGTTAACTTTAACTCGGTTGTCGACGGCACAAGTTCCATTCACGATTTTATCATTGACCGGGAACATGTGTAACGAAGACTTTCTCGCAGTCTGTGGCTTGAAAGATTGCCATGTGTTGACTTTGAGTGGAAGTGGATTTGTCGTCAATCATTTAGCACTACACCCTCAGTTGGAGACGGGTAACTTTATTATAAAAGCTATATGGCTGCCAGGCTCACAGACAGAACTGGCCATCGTTACTGCTGATTTTGTGAAGGTATGTTGCTCTCTCAAACGCTGATATGAGTAATAAGATTCTATGCCAGTTTAGTATAACCTTTATACATCTCATCAGGGCTATTGTCAGTTGGCTCATTCCTATGGTGTTTACGAGTACAAAATTTCCGGATTTAAATAAGTGGTGTTATTTGTTTGTTTGTTTATTTATTTATTTATTTTTTGTTGATTGATTGATTTGATTGATTGATTGATTGATTGATTAATTGACTGATTGATTCATTTCGTTTGTAAACCAAATATAACCAGAGAAGCCAAGTTCAGCAGAGCTACACTGAGTGAGGCTGAGTGAGGCTTTAACCCCACAACGATTAGAAAACTGAAAACATTTAAGAACTAAATATAACAATTAACAAAATGATTCATGGTAATAAGGTACCAGCGGCGGATTTAGGATTTTTCTCACCTTAGTCAAACTTTTGAATTTTCATTGTAGGGGGGGTTAGTACAAAACACGCACACGCTGTATAATTCTAATATGGGAACTACATGAATTTTAGAATTAATCATAATTTTAGTGTAAATGACCAAGTTGAATTTAAATTGGTTCGGACCAATCAACAGAAAGTACACGTATACTTAAACGTAAATCAAAACATTCTGCACATGGGACAGGTTTAAGTAAGAAAATCAGCCAAGGAACCGCAGTCAAGTTTTGATCTGGCTTTTTGTTAACAGTTGTAAGATCACAACACTTTCCTGACAGACGGACTAAAGTGCGTCAGAGTATTAACTACCATTAAGCGCAGTATACAATCTTGGCCTGAATAACAAGGTGTTTACACGATGCCGGGCAAGCTGTCATTCCACTACGGATTCATGTCGTTTCATTTAGGATTAAGGATTCAAATCACTACAGCTACCACTGCGATTCCACGGCATTTTACGCCGGTATCGTGAGAACGCAAACCCTATCTAATTCGATTTTGTTACGGTTTCATTTCGTACGGTATAGGGTGAACACAGTCTGAATTACTCTTTAGCATTAACCCGTCTTATAATATCCTTAACCAATAAGTCAAATTTTCCTGTATAACTTTTAAGAAAATCTGTTAACGAAGACCACTTTACCTGAAAGCAATGCCTGTCTTCTTGCCCACTGCATATGAAATGTCAAAGTACTCGGCGCCAAAATATATTACCGAAACGTTTACCACCATCAGCAGGACGACTGCGAAAGCTTCATATCGACAACAGTGACTCAGATGAAAAGCAAGGCCTTACCATCATCGCTGTTAAGCACAGTAAAGCGTTTCAAAAAGCTCGTAGACAACATGTTGAAGGACCGTAAGACTGCCAATCTGTCACTGAAAACGATCTCCACGCGCTAGTTCAAGCGTTTCAAAATCAGCCGAACACTGTTTACGGTAACATGACCAATCAGAAGACTATGGATGAAGCGTGATAGTCTCGGCAAGAAGACATCACAAATTCAGCAAAAGTCTTCAAAGTTTATACCACTAAACCAATAGCTGATGCTGTTAAGGAGCGTCTTAAAAGGTTGAGCCAATCAGAGCAAGTGACACAAAATGATTATTCGGCAAAACAGGCAACGAAATTGCTCAAACCAATCACGGTTCACGATAAAAGCAGTTTCAACAAACCAGTCAATTGCAAAGAGGAATGCAATCGAAAGATTCGGCGAACTGATTGAGCTTGACCGAGAAAGCGGCTAGAGCATGATTCTGATGTTCGGCAATGTTACCAGAGACGACAAATGCACTAGATCTAAGTACGACGCTGGGAATTAAGATTCGGCGATGTAAACAAAACTATCTGACGAGTTTAAAGCGGCAAATGTGCAACGTAAAGTCAATCTGATATCTTAGGATAGTGAGATAGTCACCTTAGTCGACTGACATATTTGACGTGCCCTAAATCCGCCACTGGGTAGTGTTCATCATAGACTCATCAAAAAGTTTTACTCCTCGTTCAACCACATCAGACCTTAATTACGTCGTAACCAGTTATCAGCCCTAAATACCCTCATTACATTGAACTTGTGATTGCTTACAAAGGTACCAAGTTGCGTTAATTCAGCAACGTTGTCTGCTCTTGAATCACCTAAAGGTAGTATTTATAAAAGGAAACTCTTCTTTGGGGACACTTTTTCGTCTGTAAATCGAATAATTTTTTTAAATAGGATTTATTTCGGCTATTACATGTATATCTGGTAAACTATTTTACGTGATTATCCACCCGTTTTCTGTATTGGAAACGATAATCTGAGATGTCTAATCCGTAACTTCACGTTCTGTCGTTCCGTGTGACAGGTAGCTGAACCACTGACTTCTGTATAGTGAACTATGGGAGGACCCCAGGAACATGTACCCAAAATTATGGCGTTGGAAATAAGTCTTCTGTTCATGTTAGTGACCACTGGCCGATATTACTGGCTCTAGGTGTTGTCAATGACCAATTTAGTATGATATTCGTCTTCGGCTAACTTATAAGTTGGACATGACATAATATCCATTCGTGAGATCAGGAAAAATTACCGGCGTGACTAGCGGGCACTTGCATAGAGATTATTTATTAAAGTGCCTATCCCGTGGGTGGCGATTTTGTACGTTTGCGTTCTTTGGACTTTTCCGATTAAAAATATAATTTATATTGCTTTTCGAAATTTTCATCTTCATGGAGATCTTCGAGGTCAAAGTTTTCAATTGTGCAATTTGGCTGGGAGGAAAAACACTGGTACCTACTTACTGGAAACGACGTCTAAGTGGGAACGACTGATCACAGCAGTAAGTGATTTGCATAGCGCCAGCCGCAAGGTTAGGTGTCTGTTTGAATCTTTGTTTCGAAGAACTGCTCAGAATTGTTTGAAAACATGCAAAAGCACTTTCAAGCATTTCTTCCTCGAATACGGATTATAGCCGAAAAGACTCAGGGGCAGACGTCATTGAGGTCGAAGGTGGATGCACGACAAAGTACGCATCCAACAATAATGCTGACGATAGGATCCAACCTTACGAAGGAGAGCCTTAGGGCAGAAAGCGGGCTTTTTTTTTTAATGTTTTAACCATCCGTACTTACAGTGAATTAGATATTTTTATACAAATTGGATGTTATTTTTGGGAAAATTCGCGGAGAAATTTCGTATTTTTGACACGTTAATTTTTTTGCTTCTTTGTACAATTGCGAAAACATGCTTTTTCACCAACGGTACAAGCAGGCAGACCACAAATAATAGCGTCAATTTTCATTGGTAAGTAGCATTTGTTTATTTACAAGAAGAACCGTTCAAGACCAACACGAAACCACGGTTAGTCGACCTCGAAGTTTTCGAAAAGACGAAAAAGGGTCTGAAGAAAAACAGTTTACCCTCATATGTACTCAAAATGGTGGAGCTGAAGTGGTTACCAAATTTTGTGGACAATCCCCTCTCTAGTTTTGTATAATCTCAATGGGCACTTATGCTGATTCTATTTACCACATTTTCTGAGGTAACTTGGGTTTGAGGCTCCATATTTGTCTTGATCTCTTGCAGATCTACGATTTGGCCAAAGATGCATTGAGTCCCGTTTATTACTTCGTTCTTCCTGCTGGTAAAGTTCGAGACGTAAGTTTTATCTTCCTTCCCTCGGTAAAACTGATGGCCTTGATGTCGTCAGGAGGGCAAATCTACACGCAGCCACTGGACGACTCTAGTTCCGCGAAATCCGGTCCATTTTACTTAACCAACATTGTTCCTGTGGAGCACAAGGATCTGAACGACACCAATGGGCAAATTGGAGGTGGTGGAGTTTCCATATATTATTCACATGGTTTTCAGCTGTTGTTCTTCAGTTACGTTCAAGGTACGGTTGAATTAAAATGCTTTTTCACTAATCTGAGTATCAAAATCAGCACCGAGCAAAACAAACGGAATATAACCGTGAGCACAAAATTTGAGTTTTTAAAATTTTTTAATGCTTACGTTTCCATGAATCTCACATGTAAAAACTCAAACTTTCTGCGAGTCGTTTTATGGCAGGGGTGTCCACGTTTTTTAAAGGTGGGCCTCGTGATC
This sequence comes from Heliopora coerulea, assembly GCA_030142905.1. Lineage (NCBI taxonomy): Eukaryota > Metazoa > Cnidaria > Anthozoa > Scleralcyonacea > Helioporidae > Heliopora > Heliopora coerulea. The sequence continues at coordinate 440,417 of JASJOG010000097.1, forward strand.
AGAAATTCATATCTGCACGGGCTACATAATTTTTTTTTAATGTGTAACAATGGTGAAATGTAACCTAACTGGCATTTGAACCAATAGTTAATTATTAATTTACAATTAATATTTTTATTAATTAATTGGTACAAAATTAATTAATTGGTACAAAAACTGTTAAGCGAAATTTCGCTGGAAGACTGCTGGTATAATATATCAAGCACTAGGTCGTTTTTTTGTTGTTTATTACACAAAGGAAAGCACTCCATTTTCCGAACAAAATTCAAGAAAGCGCTGTACCATCAAAGCTATGAAAGGGCAAGTTATAAACGACATGTGGAGGCACAAGGAGTGTGGTTTTGGCTAAGAAAGCAAGCGAAATCAATGTTTCACAGTTGGATGTCTCCATTACTTTAATTAATCGGACAAGCAAAAACCCACGATGGCCGCGACCAATATAAAAAATCTCAAACGGGCTGCATCCAGGGATCAAGTGGACCGCATGTTGGACAGCCCTGTTGTACGATATTGTATCTATTGCGGGCTATTCATTAAAAGCCAAAGCCTCTTTTTTTACGGGCTAACACAAAACAAGATGTAAATTACTGAATTAGTAGAAACGTACTAGAGGTCTTGCACAAATGCTGCTCTTAGATTAATTGGACTAGTCGCTCTCAAATGATCGACTGATAGCGAGCACAAGTCGTCGCGTAGCTTCTGGATGAAGAGGAGGTTTGATTTTAAGTAAAAACAATGCACTTCTTCTTGAAGTAATTTATAAGAAAATAGTTTCTTTTTACTTTTGAAATAATTTACAAGAAAATAAGGAATAGATGAAGACTTAGAGGCTGATTACATGAAGAATTTCAACCCGGTTAGGTTAACCGGACTGCGATTTCAGCCCAGCCTTCCAATAAAATACTTGAAAAATGGAGCTCGCGATTACATGAAGAACGTTTCAGCCCAGTTTGAGCTACCCAAACTGAAAAATCCCATGTAATCGCACGAAAAAATTTCGGTCAGGGCGAAAGAGAGGATGTAAATTGCCAAAACAACAGAGGTTACCGACAAATTCCTGCATGAGTTCACTTCCGATTTCGGTTTCAGCCTGAGCTGAAATACCTCATGTAATCGGGCTTTTCTGCCGGGCTGGATTTCAACCCGGGCTGAAATTTTTCGTATAATCAGCCCCTTGCTTGATATATTTCCGTTACTGGTATGTTTGGTAAACGTATGTCATATTTAAATGCGGATGAGTCAAATGTGCAAACTGGTAAAATGACACGTTGAAATTTAGCCATTTTGACTTTTTTTAATGCATATAGGCAAGACGTTTGTAGCCCCGTGGACGGAGAATTTGACGAAGATCGATAAATTGTTTTCCATCAACGTGAAAACAACAAATGGAAACAAAACGTCACCAGCAACTCTTTGTCAGTGGTCTGAAGTACCCCAACACCCAGGGCTTATTATGTGTTCAACATATACCAGCTGTGCTCCAATTGTCTTGATGGTGAAACCAGACGAAATATTGGTAAGATAGTCTACCCTGGGTAGTGGAATCTAAGAACAAATTGGGTGTAACATAGATAAAAAGTTTGACATTGTGCATCGGAATAATACTGGACTGCATTGGTTGATGAAGCAAGCTAAATTTTGAGGCACGGGTACCAAATTTTGAGCAGTCCGCACCGTTTACACTGTGAAAATCATCCTTGCCTTGCCTAAAAATAGCGGCATTCATGCCAAAACTTTAGCCGAGCCGTGCCCAAAATGTTAACAGTGTAAACAGGGGTGTGGTTAGATGTAGTAGTTATCTTAAACATTTTAAAACATACTTTTACACACAAGCCTATCAGGGCTCGTGTCAGAAGAAACTGTTTGTGTAAAACACGTTGATACAATGCCAAGCGCCAGTACTTGAATGTCTTGGAGAAGAGTTTGAAACTTGAATGAAGGAACCGCTTCTATGTGGACTGCAAGGCATTATTATTTAGTTACGTGAAATCGTTTTGAAAATAAGCTGCTTCGTACCATATCCAAATTCGTATTCCGTCCATATCGAAGCGTAGTATTTCCATGCTTTTAGTGCTGACTGGCTTTGGTTGCCTGCCAAAACATTCCGCGACTTAAAAGTAAACTTAACGTTACAAAAGTCTTACACTTCAAACTTTTGACATGACGGAAAGCGTTCAGTAATCACTCTGTTACCATTCCGATTACAATTGGTAACGTAGCGAGCGAGTGAGTGACAATCCAGGCGCACTCCAGTAATTGTTACGCTGTTTTCATTGTTTTGTGAGGTCGTCCAGCTGTGTTAATATACGTTACGTTACGTTAAATTTAATTCCCACTGTTCTTTTAAAAACTCCTGCTATTACCGTTCACCATGATGTCAACAAGTTTTAAAGTGATATTTAAATTTGTTACCACGACTAGATCATTATTTTTATGTATCTTTTTAAAGTTCCAAGAGATTAAGTCAGCATCATCCAAGTCCAAGATCCAGGATGTGGTCGCTATTCGTCACAGCCTGTCCAACTCAGACCAGTCTCGTACCACGGTTATTCTATTGTGTGAAGATGGAAGTTTAAAAATTTACATGGGAAGCCAAGAACAAACTGGATTTTGGATGTCACCTGCGTTTCAGCCAACTAGGTTAGCTCGTTATACTTCTGTGGTTGCTTTGGTTTGTTTCTTGGTATTAACTCCCGCGCTTGAAATTTTGTTTTTTTCAACACTGTTTCGTTTCAGAAAAATCAAACAGTGGTGTAGGAAGCAGGGGGACCGTGGGGGCCTTGGCCCCCTAACATTTTATTTAGTGGACCCGCAATATCGCTCGGTCCCCCTTAAAAACAGATGTGGTAACACTACGCAAAGGCTTTTCTAATTTTTGTCATTGCATGTATTTGCATTTTAAAGTTAAAATATAAAATATTTAAAAATGTAATGTACTGCACACATTTTAACGATGGTTGATACTTTGCTATAATTTAGAATTGCGCGAAGATGCCGTTAAAACGCGGGATAAATGTATGGCCACCTTTAGTCTCCTTTATAAGGGTTAAAAAAAGCTACGACATTTTAAAATTGTATTTAGTCTTCTAATTCACAAATTAGTAATCTACTGAAACATTTCTTTCTCGTATACACGAAATGTGTTTTACTATAGAAGCATAACTGCAAGTATTGTCCAAGCATTGTCAACAATCTAGGCTATGAAAACATTTACGTAATAACGTCCACCCTGAACTAAAATTTTGTTCCTGGCCCTTCTAAGTTCAACTAGCTTCCTACGCCACTGAAATCAAATGGATTTCCGTGATTGGATACTGCGATCGAAACACGCGGGATATTGCGAGACTTGAGAAAAGCGTGAAAAAAAAACAAGAGCCGCTTCCCGAGGGTTTTCAGCTTTTCGAAAGTCAAACTACGCCTTAAGTTTGTGGATAACAGTATCCAATCATGGAAATCGATTTTTCTTTTATACTGTAACGACAAATGAAAAGCTGTTAACTTTCTTGACACATTGATGAAGTGAGCAGGTCTCGTGAAAATCAACTGCTGATCAGAGACTGGAAAATAAAGTGAAGCTAATTCTAACAGCATACCAAGTGTCTGAATTACATCCAAACACACAAAAACTATTACGTATTTCTTTTCTAAAATAATAAGACTGAATGTTCAACCCAAACTCCAGAACTCTTTCGGCCGAAAATTTTTCGTGTTTGGATGATCTGATCTAAACATGGATAACTCGCGCACGATACTCGTTATTTTATAATTGGCATTACGCCCTTTCGCCCCACTACCTCGTATTAACTAACATGATTTCCTTGGTGCCCTTGAAATGGAAAGAAGCCAAAAGTTGGGTTATGGAGCGGAAGAGAGCGCGGGAAAGCGGACAAGAGGTCTGATGGTGGAGGCAACGTAGGATCCAACGATTTCAGAAGTATTGCTTCTTTTCGTTTTTTATTTAGTGCGGTAGCTGCTCTCAAACCAATAAAACAGAGAAAGTCCAAAAAATGCGTTCATAAATCCTCCAGTTCGCCTCACTTCCCCGTTGACTTCTTTGAGCATTGTCAAATACTAAATGACATCGAGTACGGGGGCAAGGATCTTCTGCAAGTTTATAATGTTCAACAGGTGAAGCACAGACTAATGACCGCTGGCATGTACATCGCATGTGCAAAGGTATGTCGCATCCTTCGTCCAATAAAACTCATGGGGCGTACAGGTCCTCAAAAACCATGAAAGTCCTTAAATTTTTTTGCCTTGCTCGCATTCAGTAAAGCTGGTATTAATTTTGAGTAGCCAGGGGTTATTTTGTATCGTGTTTGTAATCATTCGTCTTTATTCAAATGAGATCAGAGATTTTCTAGTCATCATGGCACTTGACATAGTTATGGCTGTATATTAATGTATCATATACTTTCCAGGTTTTTTCGAAATAGGGGGCTATATGCCTTGGTGCTTTAAAACGACTTAAATGTACCACAAAAAGTTCTTACCCCTTTCCGGTCCGTACCTGACTTTTTTAATTTTAGTCTGACTGACGCCAGACAATTTTACTGTGGCTAAGGCCAGACGATTTTACTCGTCAAGGGAAGACGTCTTGGACTGGAAGTGTTAGAAATTATCTCCCTAACCCTTTGCGGTCCGTACCCGAGTTTTTAAATTTTACTCTGGCTAACCCCAGACAATTTTACTCGTCATTGGGAGACGTCTCGATCAGAAAAGGGTTAAAAAGTCCTTAATATTTAAACTGAGATCAGGGGAAGAACCCTATAAAACGACACTTGGCAAGTGTAAGATTACGGCTCTGCCGTCTTATGTTGTTAGACCTACGTATGCAGCGTTTAGTTTTCTTGTAATGTTGTCCTTCACACTCATAGGTCTGGGTTCTTAGTTTCCCATAAGCTTTTTAGGTCACTTTCTATGAAAATATCTCTTGCCCACTAAGTGAAAACTACAACACATATTCCTTATAAGTTGCTTCCAAAGTATTATCATGTTGAATAATTGTTCAACCATGCAGAGGAAATAAATAGATAAATTTATGAACTAATTAATCGATTGATTCATTTCTTCTGCATAGTAAAAAGATGTGTGATACTTAATATACTTAATTTTTATTCCCGATGAACTTTATCTTAACTATTGCAACTATTTGGGTTTATGTGTAGGGTTCAAATTGCTGAATTTAAGAAATTAGAAAAGAGGTAGAAGAATCTACCCTCTCCCCCCAAAAATGCTTTTTTTTGATTAAAAATTAATTTTTTAAGTACGACACATCTTGTTATGAAGTTTATCGTAACTATTGGAACTATTTGGGTTTACATGCAGGGTTCAATTTGCTGAATTTAAGAGAGTAGAAAAGAGGCAGTGGAATCTTTCCTCCCCACAAAATGCTCTTTAACAAATTAGTTTTTAAGTAGGACGAATATTTCTATTATGTGGTAATTCTGAAGGAGGAAAATCTCGAGTGTGTAGATCCTTTTTTTACAATACTTTATTTTTTCCACTGGACTCGTGACCATGTACTCGGCAACGGCCTCCGTACCTCAGTTGTCAGAGTATCGCACTAGATTCGCGAGGTCGCGGCTTAGATTCCTCACCGGATGACCCAATGTTGCGTTTTTCACAACAGGTCCCGGTTCGGTCTTAAAATATCATGACATTCGAGATTTTCCTCCTTCAGTAATTAACAACTAAACGGTTAGCGGTCGAGTGTAAATGCCGTAATATTCTATTTTTATTATGAACTTTATCGTAACTGTTGAACTACGTAAGTTTGCATACCGAGTTCAATTTGCTGGATTTAGGAAAGTTGACAAGAGGTAGAGAAACATTTCCTCCCCCAAAATGCTCACTGACTTAGAGTTTCCCAAAATTTAACTACTACACGCATAACATTTTTGTAATAAGTGGTGTTTATGTCATTCACTCAGCAAAATGGTTTCTCATTGACGATCACCAACTGCAATCCCTCGGTAGTTATGGTTGGCATCAGAGTCTTAGTTGGTTGTCAAGCCATCGACAAAGCGCCCACTTTTCTGGAAGTATTTGGCCGTGTCATCGATGTTGAAATTAAGAGAAACCGATGGTTTGACATCCCGTTTACAAGAGAAGAAGTGCTGTCTACAGATAGAACTATTACTTTGACTGGTAAGATTGCATTTTGAATTTTCATCATTCTTTCGATATTAAGTAAGCAAAATTAGTACAATAACTTTTCGGTTGCATCTGTGAATGTTTAATCACATTGGAATCAATATGTTTGCGACTTCGAGCTCTGATTGTATCTTCGCTATACCTTTACAAAGATTTCGCGTGTCCTTTCACATGTGAAAAATGTATGGAATTGCAACATTTTCAGATATGAAACTTTCATTTCACATATGAAATGTGAACGTTTTCTCATATGAAATACCTAATTTACATGTGAAATTACCCAGTTCAAAATTTCATATCTCAAATGGTGAGCGAATGTATTTCACATGTGAAATAATAGATTCACGTATGAAAATTAATATTCACATGTGAAATTTTCAAGATTCTGCAAGAATACTTTGCGGCATTTTTTTTGTGCAAATGCACAAAAAAACCCGAACAAAGAAGAGTTGTAAAGCGTGGTGGCCAGATCTTTTCATTATGTCCTGATCATAAAATAATCGAATTACACAAACTAACAATTCTCTCGATGCTTGTTTTATTGTTTTTCATCTGGTTTGTATTGTACTTAGCTCTTACTTTTTGATAATGCAGCGAAATGCGGCGAATACAAGCAGTAAATGAAATTTGACACTCAGTAATGTGTTAAAAATGTTGTTTCTCTAGTTGGTCAACCCCACGATACCAGCGGTGTTACGATGATCGACTCCATCAAAGTTTACAGTAAAACCAAGGAAGCATTTGGGTGGCCTGACGACCTCCAAGATGAAGGACTACCACCTCCTACACCTACCATGGTACCAACGTCCAGCCCGTTTTCCCAAAGCAATGAAATGTTTTCCAGTAGTGCTCCTTTGTCCTTAAGAGAAATGTAAGTTCTCCTCATTCAAGCGTTCCCAACATGTCTGTAACCGTGTAATACCATGACGACCTCCGTTTCAATTGTTCTCAAGGGGAAATTTAATCCCTGGATTCCCCCAACAGCATGCACACTTTCCCTCATTAATATGCATAAGCGAACATTAAAAGGTCACTGTTTTATTCGACAGAACGCATTAACTGAATCAAGTTATACAAGGGCTGGTACCCACCATGAACAGTACTAACATCCCAAGAAGAATTTCAAACTATACCAATTAAATTCCGTCAGTAATCATGGTATTACAAACTCACACCATGACATGTAGGGAAGTAAGTAATTGAATGTCTCTCATACCATGGTATAATTTATAACAATCCTCTCAAACCTTTAACGTAAACCGAGCGGCAAAAGTTCGTTCCCGTTACAGTAAACCTAATCGTGGAAGGGCTAAGTGCCCTTTGAACGACCAGCCTCGGGTAACAGAGTCCCAGTGTACTGCTATCATAGTGGAAAATCGAATTTTAAGTTACCCGCTTAACGGTTTTTAAATTTCCCGAAAATATTGCCTCATACCCTAAATTAAAATCCGCGATGTACTCATGTCAAGTCCCGAATGTACATTGGCATTGGTTGCCCAAGTCTCTACGTGGCTCCACAAATCAAGTCATCCCAGACCAGTGTGTAGGCTTTATAAACTACCTTTTGCCAACCTCGTTTTAGAATGACGGCAAACTGTCTAAGGGCCCTGGATGGATTTGTTTCGCTAGTAAATGCTGAAGGACAGTCTGCCAATCAAGAGATAGTGAACATTGCTACCTCGTTATTGTCGTCGTCATTGCCACAACAAGTTCAAGAGCAAGCTAAAGTTTTACTCGCCTCATTGCATCCCTCCAAAATGGCATACAACAACCATAAGGTAATGCACTGCTGCATACTACGTATAAAGTTGAAAGGAAAAGTGAAAGAAATAGGACTGAGTAGTTATCGGTAGAGAGAGAGTAGGACTTTGTAAGGAGGCTTAAACTGTCGTGGTGGGTTGGTTAATTAAAGATCTTTGCGCAGCAAAATAAGACGGGCTTCTCGATCTTTAAAATTAGCTTGGTTATGTTAGTTCGAGTGAAGAATTAGTTCTGTGACCGGTCAATTAGTTTAACAATCATTTTGTTGTCAGACACTTTTATAGTCTTACAATAAGAGCGCACAAATTCACTTAAACACGAATTTGTACGCCGAACTTCCGACCGTCTTTTGCCATTTGTTTTGTAGGTGTTCATGTTTATTTGTTTGGTGTTATGTTTATGTGTTTGTGTGTTTGATTTTTGTTCTCTTATTCCATCCTTTCTTTCGTTCTTACGTTTTCGTTCGCTCGTTTGTTTGTTCATTCGTTTATTCACTGAATCAATGAATTGCTTCTGAATATTTAATAATTTATTCATTTGTTCGTTCGCTCGTTCGCTCGTTCGCTCGTTCGTTCGCTCGCTCGTTCGTTCGCTCGTTCGCTCGTTCGTTCGCTCGTTCGCTCGTTCGCTCGTTCGCTCGTTCGTTCGCTCGTTCGTTCGTTCGTTCGTTCGTTCGCTCGTTCGTTCGTTCGTTCGTTGGTTCGCTCGTTCGTTCGTTCGTTCGTTCGTTCGCTCGCTCGTTCGTTCGTTCGTTCGTTCGTTCGTTCGCTCGTTCGTTCGCTCGTCCGTTCGTTCGTTCGTTCGCTCGCTCGTTCGTTCGTTCGCTCGTTCGTTCGTTCGTTCGTTCGTTCGTTCGTTCTTTCGTTCGTTCATTTGTTCACCACTTACTAATTCGGCCATTGATTGACGGTTTGATTTACTGTTAGTTTTTTCGGTTGATCGATTGATTGATTGATGACTGATTGACTGATGACTTACTAATTGGTTGATTAAATGATTAATTGCCGAACAAAGGACAGCTTTGCTTAGTTTTGTTTAGGTTTTTTACGCGGAAGAAAAATCAACGACCTATTGTTAAAACAAATATCTATTCTCTTCAGGACCAAGCTCAACTGACTTACGTTGTCGACCGTCTTTACGACCGCCGATGTTCGTCATCCGACGGATCTCAAGGGGATATGACTTTGGACACTGATCCTGAAATGTTCGAGCGGCTTGTAGTGATGACCCGAGCCGTTGCTCTTAACAGACCTGAAAATCTAGTGAGATTTACTAACGAATTGACGGAAAAGTTCATAAATGGAGCCAGCTTGGGTAAGATGGATGTAATGTAAGTTTGTACGTGCTAAATGACATCAATGGAAGATTTGAGTATTACGAGAACCCGAAAAATGTAAGAAAACCAGTTTGACTTTCCTTCGCTGTTCTCTCAAGTATAATCACGAGACATTATGGTCAAATTAAAGGGGGGAAAGGTTGTTAAAAAGTACAGTATAGAAGTTGAACCTTCATTCTAAAAATTGGCTGAGTTGCGATGAGCAACGTTCAATTTTTCTTCTTTATTTAATAAAATATAAAACAGAAGACAATCCGATGGCAAGCATCTTGTAAAATCCAAGATTAGGATTAGAAACGAGATGACATTAATGACGATTAATGGTGAGATTTGGTGTTTATTTGCGCATTAGTAACAACAAACCTGTATAGGATGGACGGACGTCATCATGGGAAAGAGCCTTCCTAGATCTATTATCATAATTTCGACGATAAATTCATCCAATGGTTGTCAAATTGATGTAAACAGATCTGCATTCATTGTCAAAAACATTGGTACGATAGCTCAAAATCTGACTGTTCTGCCCCCTGCCCCCCGTTACAATGTCGTTATTTGAGTTGGAAGAGATCTATGAACTGCACATTGCTGCAGCTGCGTCTACGTATCGTTTTAAAAAGTATTGGGATGGGAAGAGGGGTAGTATGGATATTTTTCCGAAACTATTTTTGCCAAAGGAAAAATTTTACGGGCGTGCCAACTAATTTTGGAAACGATTGTAGTTCGGCTCTTTCACGTGATGATGTCATCGATCCTACATAAATTCGTTGTCATTAATGTGTTAATCCATTGGTTGGACGATGTCTTTGAAATAGAAGACTGAATATCACCATTAAACGTTGTCGTATCGTTTTTAATCCGAATCTTGGATTTTACGAGATGTTTGTGTTCGAATGGTGTTTTGTTTTGTATTTCTTAAAATTGTCAGCTGGTCAACGTTTAATAGCATCCTGCTTTTTTATAGGCTCCTTAAATGCCAGTGGTATGTTGCCTTTCCCAGAACAGATAATGGCCACTTTCTGGAAGATATACAAACTTCAGCCAAGCAACTCATCACTTGTAACAGTTGCCAGTTCAGGTAACAGAATAATTTTTGACATGCACTACCTTTTACAGCATTGTTGATGTTTTGGCTCCACTGTTATCCCCAAGGTTGTGGTTGGTTGTAGTTGGTTGTTGTTGTGGTTGTGGTTGTTGCTGTTTTTGTTGTTATTGTTGCTTCCTCGATTGACCTGTCCAATGATGTGGACGGACTGAGTGAATTTGTGACGAAACTGTAACAATGGGTAACTGATTGACCAGCTTGTAATATGAATAAAAATTAAAGTTTTTTGTCAAGCGTAGAATCCATCCTACGCCGACTATTAGTTTAGAATGCGAAATTTCGTTAGGTCAGGGATTAGATTAAGGTCATGTATTACTTTTAGGGTTTAGCGTTCGGAATCTTTGTTTAGAAATTGAACGAAAAAGTGAACGCACACTATCCTCTAAACCACACACAGGAACGGTTTTTTTTGGGTTTTTTGTGATTCTGTTCAGAACCAGCCAACCTGACTTTCACTTTTGTGATTTATTTCCAGGATGAGGTAATTATACCTCAGTACAATGGTAGATCCAATAAAGGCGCGCAGCACCGAGTAAAATTCCCTGGTAGAAATCAAATGCAAGGAGAAAATTCTAAGATTAATCAACAACTGCTAAAGTAAACAAGAAAAGTTGACTTACCATAAATCCTCCATTAAGCCCTCCTTTCTAACCCCCCTTCATAAAACAAGAAATTTATCAAGCCCCCCTCTTTTAAGCCCCCCTTTCCTTTCCCTTTTCACTTTCAACAAAAAAAACCCAAAAAAAAACATAAAACAACGTACAATATTTTTAGTGTAGTCTTAGAATACCAATCTCGGCACGAATTCGCATGCAGTACTCTTGCTCTACTTCCTTATGTAGTATTGATACCATTTTCTGGTTTTTTGAGGTGATATAGCCGCTCGGAATCACAAATCCGTCTCCGAGAACTCTCACTCTTGTCAGTGAAAATTCTAGGCTACAACCCACTCGAGATAAAAAATTTACACAATATAAACAACAGTTCGATAGGCAGATGTCCAACTAGTTCTTGATCATGACAACTACTAACATGCAGGCATTTGGCGAAATAAATATGTCCTCTTCCATTAAGCCCCCCGTTTCTATTAAAGGGACACCCAATCCCCAAAACAAGTTTTATTTAGAGGAAAGGTCTATATAACCTTACCTCAGAAAGGGTATTACTTTAAATTTTTTTGGTTTGGGAGAAATTTGACTTTGTCGTGTTTTCCGAGCACTGTAGGCCGCCATTTTTCCTTGCATGCGGGCGAATGCGGTCGCTCCAATTAGCGGTGTGACGTCCTTGAGTGATAGAAAGTTCATCAGGTCGCTGCGTCGCTGTATATTCTCAAATAATTTTCTCAGTCGTGTGCGAGCGGATTTATATCTAAAACTTGGAATGCTCAAAGTTTCAAACAATTATTCAAATGTCTGGACCGAGTAGTGACTCTTATTAAAACGGAGATAACACTGCTAACACTGAGGTTGAACTTCGGTCATAATCTCAATTGTCATCGTTCCAACATCTGTGAAGGATTGCATTTCATTGACATCAGTTGAGATACCTTCAGACAAGTCTTGTGGTAGGAGACTCTCGGGCTGTTGCTCATCAGCAGATACTTGCGATTGCACTTGACTTACATTGGTATCAGAGTATTCAAATAATTCGTACACCCGCTCGGACTTCGACGTTTCTTCCAATGAAGCAAGGCAGTCATCTGACATCTTCAGAAAACATGTATTGTCTAAATGTAATGTCTGTACGGTTTGTCATTTTAATATATCAACGAAGAGACCGAAACAAGATTTGTCATTGGATATATTCCAGTCTTTATGTATTTAAATTTTATTTGCGTGTTTGTACATTGACATAACTACTGAAACTATTTAACTATCAACAAGTACGCATTGATTTTGCCGCTAAGATATAGTACCTCTCTTCTTGCGCGCACAAGGTTTATCGCCGGTGGATCTCGGGTTACCGGTACTTCTTTGCGGAAATATTGAATGAACCGAATTAGCCTTAAGTTTCCCTTTGATTAGGTAACCAGGAACTAGTCCAGGTAAGGTTTTCTCCAAACAATCAGGCTTGAAATGTTCAAAGCAAACAAACAAATTGTTGCGACTGCATGGGCTGCTCGGCGAATTCTCGCTAACCATGCTTGCCGCAGACGTTTTTCTGCAGGAATTCGATGGTAACTTATTCCCGCAGTCTGACGTGAGTTGTTTGTGCAGTTTGGAACCATGCAATGACGCGTAAGAAATTTCAAAGAAACAACAACATTTGCGAACGGCGGAAGACTAGGCTGCAGAAATCTAGAAGTGGAGGTTGTTTCTATCACTCAATGACGTCACACCACTAGTGGGAGTGACCGCTTTCGCCCGCAAAAAAGTAAAAATTGCGGCCTACAGTACTCGGTAAAACACAACAAACAAAGTCAAATTTCTCCCAAACCGATTAGATTTCAAGGAAACTAATACCCGTTCTGAAGTAAGGTCACATGGACCTTTCATCTAAATAAAACTTGTTTTGAGGCTGGATTGTCCCTTTAAGCGCCTCCTCAAACGGGCTTGAAATAAATAAGCCCCCGGGGGTTTAATCGAGGATTTACAGGAAGCGGGATTCGAATTCGTGTTGTTGGCTTTCCGAACCGCTGCTCTACCAGTTGAGGTATCGAGTCGAGTGGGAACAGTATGCTCCTTTACATCCATGGGTTCGAATCCTGGTCAAGTCAACTTTTCTGGTTGACTTTCGTGGTGTAGGTTGACAATGTTACCCTGGGGATGATTCTGAAGTAGAATCGAAACAGTGCACATCCTCACGGCTATACTGGGTGCCAGCACCCAGGCTTAGGGTGCAGGCTGGGGCTTAGGGTGTGCTGGTGGCACAGTGATGATGCACATCTTTCTCACCAGTGTAACTTGGGTTCGATTCCATCTCCATTCGGGTATCTGATTAAAGTTGCCATTGTCACATGAGAGAAAAGTGTTATCCAGTTTGACTACCATGCGTTTTCTCCTGTGTTCCGCTTTCCTCCTGTTGTAACAGTGGACCCATAAGGGGTGGCCCATACTTGACCTCTAAGGAGAACAGCTTGGCTAGCTGATAGGGCTATCCAGTATAAATAAAAACACTCCACTCCACCCCACCCCACTCTCCTCTCCTCTCCTCTCCTCTCCTCTCCTCTCCTCTCCTCTCCTCTCCTCTCCTCTCCTCTCCTCTACTGTACTCTACTGTACTGTACTGTACTCTACTCTACTTTTACTCTACTTTACTTTATTTTTTACTTTACTTTACATTACATTAAATTGCATTACATTACATTAGTTTACTTTACATTACTTTACATTACTTTACTTTACTTTGCTGTACTTTACTGTACTTTGGTGTTCTTTACTTTACTTTGGTGTACTTTACTTTACTTTACTTTACTTTACTGTACTTTACTGTACTGTACTTTACCTTATTTTAATTTACTTTACTTTACTTTACTGTACTGTACTTTACTTTACTGTACTGTACTTTACTGTACTGTACTGTACTTTACTGTACTGTACTGTACTTTACTTTACTGTACTTTACTTTACTTTACTTTACTTTACTGTACTTTACTGTACTTTACTGTACTTTACTTTACTTTACTGTACTTTACTGTACTGTACTTTACTGTACTTTACTTTACTGTACTGTACTTTACTTTACTGTACTTTACTGTACTTTACTTTACTGTACTGTACTTTACTTTACTGTACTTTACTTTACTGTACTTTACTGTACTTTACTTTACTGTACTTTACTTTACTGTACTTTACTGTACTTTACTTTACTGTACTTTACTTTACTGTACTTTACTTTACTGTACTTTACTTTACTGTACTTTACTGTACTTTACTGTACTGTACTTTACTGTACTTCACTTTACTGTACTTCACTTTACTGTATTTTACTGTACTTTATTTTACTGTACTTTATTTTTACTGTACTTTATTTTTACTGTACTATACTTTACTGTACTTTACTTTACTGTACTTTACTTTACTTTACTGTACTTTACTTTACTGTACTTCACTTTACTTTACTGCACTTTACTGCACTTTACTGCACTTTACTTTACTGCAGTTTACTGCAGTTTACTGCACTTTACTGTACTTTACTGTACTTTACTGTACTTTACTGTACTTTACTTTACTGTACTTCACTTTACTTTACTGCACTTTACTGCACTTTACTTTACTGCAGTTTATTGCACTTTACTGCACTTTACTGTACTTTACTGTACTTTACTGTACTTTACTGTACTTTACTGTACTGTACTGTACTGCACTTTACTTCGCTTTACTTTACTATATCTTCGTTATTACAGTTAATACTTCTTATGTTCCATTATAGGAATGCAACACACAGAAATGACTGTCTTTGCTGTAGTGGAAATCCTTCATGCATTCATAGTAATCGACAGCTCTTACATTTCACTGATAACCGATTTGTATGTCCAAATGTTGCTGTGTCCGGTAATGTATCAGCTTTATGTACATTTTATCTACAATATACAAACTTCACAAGTTTACTAACATGTGAAGAGTTTCTCATATTTAGGATGCTGCAGTAAGCTTTTCATGTAAGCAAGCTTTAACATACCTTCTGCGGCCAGCCCCTCGTCGTAGAAAGTCCGGTCAAACTAACGACGAAGAAGTAAAGGCCGTCGGGAAAGCAACAGACGGACTGCAAGAAACAAAGAAAGAAAAGGAAAAAGACGGTGTCCAGCAAGGATTACCTGTTAATTCATCGGCGGCGAGTAGTTCGAATGTCGGACAAGCAGGACAATCGCGACAGGAAGAGGTTTGTGATACAGAAAATGTTCACTTTTAGTCTTGATTTACGCTAGCAATTTAATCCTTACAAAAATTTCACATGTCATTTCACATGTGAAAAATATATGGAGTTGGAAAACTTTCACGTGTAACAAATATCAGAGCCCAGCATATAATACGAAGGACACGCATTTTAAATAGAAAAGTGACAAGTAAATTTCAAAATTGTTTAATGGATCTAACGTTTCGTCGCAAAGCTTGCAACATCTTCAGAGATAAATAACAAACACAGTGACGCTAATTATATAGTGACAGGCAAATGCTAACACATGATAATAATAATAATAATAATAATAATAATAATAATAATAATCCGAGGGCTACGACCTTGTCGTGGTGGAGGGGCCTTGCGCGTCTCAACGATCCTGAGAGCTAGGCTGGCGGGAGCAAATGCTCCTGGTAGGGTCACCCAAGCCAGACAGGTTAAAGGGGAGAGGCCAGACAAAGAGTAGCTCGGTGGTTGTCTCATCTTATCAACACTAACTCACAAAAGTGATGAATAATGAGCAACAATAGAGATGAAGATAACGACGTGAATGAGGCCAGAAATGGTCTCTCGTCCGGCAGTGATGGTGTGAACGGACAGGCACCACTCGGTCGTCATCAAGCTACTGCCCGTAGAAAGTGGAACAATGCGTTATATCGAGTTGTAATGGAATGCTATTTTGAGAGTGAACCAGGAACCAGAGGGTACAGAAGGAGAATGTTGAATAGCTGGCAGAATAGAGGGATGTTCAGGATGTCTGAGCAAAATTTAGCTGATCAGGCAAAAGCAATTAGAAACAATAATTGGCTCTCCACTGTCGAGTTGGAGGAGATTAAGCGACGAGTGGATAGCGCGGCGGATGATGAGAATAATGAGAATAGGATGAATAATGATGGAATGAATATGCAGCAAAATCAAGAACCTGTTTCTGAGTGTAGATCGGAGAAGGAAGACAACGAGGAAGGAGTTTACCAATTTCGAGCCCTGAATCCGGAAGAACTGTCAGAGGGACAGCGAGATATTTTGAACGATATCAAACTGGCTCTAGAAGAAGATGAAGCAGAACAACCAAGATCTTTGAAACATGTGGAGAGAAAGAAGCTCCGTGAGGTGGCTAAAGAAGTGAATGATGTACTAGCGCACATTCAAACAGCTGATATAACCGAAACCAATCGGCTAGTGAGAACCGCAGCTATGATTGTAACGCGGAGACTAGGTATAAAGAAAAGAAGTACTGAAGCAAGAAAAGAATCCTTCTGGAAGAGAAGAATAAAGAACAAAATTGATAGGTTGAGGAGAGAGATAAACAAACTGGAGAGGAGAAAGAACAATAGGAATAAGGTTGGCAAGAGGTTGACACAGATTGAGAAGAAATACCAAGTGAGAAAGAAAGGGTTGTATGTTGTTATTGAGGAATTGAAGCAACGAGTGACAGCTAATGCTGCAAAATTGAGAAGATATGAGCAACGGATAAACCAGTACAGACAAAATCGCATATTTCAGAATGACCAGAAGAAATTCTATCAAGAAATGGGCGGAGTAACCAGGGAGAGAGATATTACACCTGATCCCCTAGAGAGCTGCGATTTTTGGAGCAGGATCTGGGATAATCCTACTGAGCACAATCGAGAGGCAGAATGGTTAGATGACGTTAGAGAAGAGCTTAGCCAATACACGGCCCAAAAGGATGTGATTTCTGTAGTAGATGTGAAACAGCAGTTGAAGAAAGTGTCGAATTGGAAAGGGCCTGGGCCGGATGGCGTACAGGGATTTTGGCTGAAGAATTTTAAAGCACTTCATTGTCGCATTGCAGAACAACTTAATGTAATTCTGGAATCTTGCTCCGTGCCGCAATGGATGAACCAAGGAAGAACGATTCTCTGTATAAAGGATCCGTCACTGGAAAATGCTGTGGAAAACTTCCGGCCCATAACATGTCTTCCACTTATGTGGAAATTACTCAGCGGAATGCTTTCGGAAAAAATGTACGACCATCTTGAGACTAGACACTTACTTCCTGAGGAACAAAAAGGGTGCCGGAAACGTTCAAGGGGGACTAAAGACCAACTCCTCATAGATAAAATGGTACTACGGAATTGTAAGCGTAGAAAAACGAATCTGGCGATGGCCTGGATTGACTATCGTAAGGCTTACGACATGGTGCCTCATTCCTGGCTTCTGGAAACGCTGGAACTTACTGGAATAGCTACTAATATCCAGCGATTAGTACGAGAGAGCATGCAAAATTGGAAGACGGTGCTTACATCAAATGGCCAAACTTTAGGGGAAGTCAAAATTCAACGAGGTATTTTCCAGGGCGACAGTCTATCACCCCTGTTGTTTGTCATCTGCTTGATACCGCTGTCGATTGTCTTGCGAAGCTGCAAAAGAAGATACCAACTAGGAAAGGATGCTGGGTCCATTAACCATCTGTTATACATGGACGACCTAAAGCTGTATGGAAAAGATGAGCGTGAAATTGACTCTCTAGTGAACACTGTCCGGATAGTCAGCAGTGATATCGGCATGGAGTTCGGCCTTAAGAAGTGTGGTGTACTCGTTTTAAAGAGAGGAAAGGTTGTGAAATCTGAAGGAATTGACCTATCAGAGGGGCGACAGATGAAAACGGTAGAGGATGATGGATACAAGTATCTCGGGGTCCTTGAGTACGACGATCTGCTTCACAACAAAATGAAGGAAGCGCTGACCAGTGAGTACTTCTACAGAGTGAAGAAGGTTTTAAAATCTAAGTTAAATGGAAGGAACACCATACTAGCCTTGAACACATGGGCCGTGCCAGTGCAACGTTATGGTGCCGGGATAGTGAACTGGTCTAAAGCTGAGCTGGAGAACAAGGACAGGAAGACAAGGAAACGGATGACAATCTATGGAATGCTACACCCTCGAGCGAATGTTGACCGCTTGTACCTTCCAAGACGATGTGGTGGTCGGGGGCTGATTGGAGTTGAGGACTGCGTACGTGCTGAAGAGATAGGCCTGTCCAATTATGTCCTGAAAAGTGAGGAAGCACTGCTTGGGGCGGTGAGGAATGAGAGTTTCTCAAACTCGGAGGACGATGAGACTGCCGAACATTTCAAAGAAAGGAAGAGGAGAAAAAGACAAGAGGACTGGAAGGCTAAGACATTGCATGGTCAGATCTTACGTCAAACTGAAGATATCAGAGATGGGGCATCGTGGGACTGGATGATGAGAGGAGACTTGAAAAAGGAGACCGAGAGTCTGATCACAGCGGCCCAAGATCAAGCGTTGAGAACTAATGCGATCAAAGCAAGAATCGACAAACAGCAGCTATCTCCTTTATGTAGAATGTGTGGTGTGAAAGACGAGCCGGTGGGCCACTTGTTGTGTGAATGTAGTAAGATGGCACAGATTCAATATAAACGTCGACATGACAACGTTGCCAGGATTGTGCACTGGGCAATCGCAAAACAGCGTGGACTTGACGTCGAAGAGAAATGGTACGAACACAAGCCGGAACCAGTCATTGAAAATGCTACCATAAAAATGCTGTGGGACTTTACCATCCAGACGGATCGTGAAATTGAAGCCCGGAGACCGGACATTGTACTGGTAAACAGGAAAGAGAATGAGTGCATAGTAATCGACATTGCTGTGCCTGCAGATGCTAATATTGCAGCAAAAGAAAAAGAAAAGATACAAAAGTACCAGGACCTTAGAAGAGAGATTGCACGTCTATGGGACATCAAAACGTGTGTGGTTCCAGTGGTGGTTGGTTCACTAGGTATGGTTACCAAGAACCTTGGCAAATACCTCGGGAAGATTGGAGTTCCAACAAAGATCGAACTCCTGCAGAAAGCAACACTACTCGGATCTGCAAGGATTCTGCGAAATGTGCTTGAGGCCTAAGGCTGTGAGATACAGCTTGCCCTCAGCGTACTAACATGTGACCAGCGATTATTTAAGCTGAGTATTTTAAATTAAAATAATAATAATAATAATAATAATAATAATAATAATAATAATAATAATAATCTGTATAGCCGGCTGATGCCCCTGACCTTAGTTGGTTGAGGATGAACCAGCCTTAAATGCTGAAACAGATCTGCACTAGTCTAAGAATAAAACAATATTCAAACTTAACCCTTGCAGTGGCACGCCTAAACTGACCTTAACTGGTTGGAAGTGCAAGAGCGTACTGTTAAGGTCAAACTAGATATACGCATTGGGGAGTACTTTCAGGGACTTTAAAGGGCTGTACATCCCTTACTCCTTCCTGACTGGATAAGTTGGGCGAGTAACGACTGGCCCGGTGGGTGTTTCTTAAAATCCATATTAATGGTAAAATTTCCTTTCTCCACAAGTTCCCTGAAATGTGCAATGTCTGTTGCGGCCTTACCTGGCGGGATGGTGGAAACCCGTAGCAGGCTTAGACCCCTTCCACTGTCCTTAGTTGGGTGGTGTGCGAGTTGTAATAATGATAATAATGAGAAAGGTAGAAGTAATTCCAGTTGTCGTTGGAGCCTTGGGCTGCGTAAGCATAAAGTTTGAATAATGGATTGAGAGGATTGGAATAACGGTGAACGTTGAAGATATCCAGAAAACGACACTTCTTGGAACAGCAAGAATTTTAAGAAGAGTGCTAGAAAACTAGTTGTAACAGTGCCACCTTAGTCTACTGGTTGTAGACAGCTGGCACCGATGAATACCGGATCCACAGCAAACCGTGTGAATAAGTGAAATTAATAAGTACCAGGATTTGAAATGGAATTATCAAGAATGTGGACGTTAAATCAAGTGGAAGTCATACCAATAGTTGTTGGTGCCCTGGGAACAGTATCAAAAAGACTTGAAGGGTTTTTGGAAAAGATTGGGACTGTGATACCTGTTGAAATGCTGCAAAAGATAGGATTACTTGGGACAGCAAGAATCACACGAAGGGTTATGGAAGGGTTATGGTTATGGATATATAACTCTTAGACCTTAGGTTGCGGATAGCAACTTGCTCCTAGTTTTATTCCAGTTTATTTAAGTAGACTGTGTGGAGAAACAATAATAATAATAATAATGGTAATTGGATCGCGCCAAGCCATAAAAAGGCCAACAAAATCAGAATTTATTTGGATAACGACTTGGTCGACGAAGTCGTTACCTTTGATTACCTCGGTGTCCACATCACTGATATCTTCTCGTGGGATCAACATGTAAACAAGTTATGTTAACGAATATATCCAAAACTTGGTTTATTGAATCGTATATCTTCATTCTTACCCAAGGCTATTTTACTCCAAATCTATAAACAAACTATACTACCTGTATTGGACTATGGTTCCATTGTGTGGCATGAGTGTGGCTCATCTCTAACCAAAAAGATCGAAAAATTGCAGAATCGTGCCATGAGAATCATTCTCCATCACGGAAGATCAAAATATACACAAGAAGTGCGCGACACGTTAAAATTGTTGTCATTGCACAGCAGGCGACTTTTTTAAGATTTGTAACTATTTTTAAATTATTACATAATTTAAACAGTCCCAAGCAACTAAGGGATACTTTCAAATTTAGACGAAATAGACATGGTAGGGAATTGCGAGATAAAACGTTGCTAGATTTTTCAAAGGTTAAAAGTGCTATCGGTCAATCTACGTTCAAGTATTCCGGTGCGAAAGACTGGAACTCTTTACTCTCTATTTTTAGAGAGATGACTTCTTTTACTAGTTTTAAACGTTTTATTTATATGTATCTCTTAGAAAGTGATAAAGATTCCCATATTTGTAGTTTATAGATTAATTTAGATTAGTTTTTCAATTTTCTCAATTTTGTTACGTAGTTATTTTATGTTTTATTTGTACTGTTCTCCCGTTAATATCAGCTTTTATGCTGATGGGATTTTTTAACAGTATAAATAAAGAATTTTTTATTATTATTATTATTATTATTATTATTATTATTATTATTATTATTATTATTATTATTATAGTTACAGGCAAATGCTAACACATGCGATAACCAATAGAATGAAAGAATAAAAATAAATATTACGCTAACTGACGGTAGGTCGAAAGACCGCAAAAAGTTAGATTAAAGCAATAAAGATTAATCAAAACAAAAAGTGGAACTGAGCCCATGTTGGTATTTAAAGAAGGCTTTAGTTTGGAGATAAGTAAACTTTCCCGTAAAAGTAAGAGATCGCATGTTGTTTATAAATTCACGTGTCAAGGCTGCGGAGTCTTGTATGTCGGAGAAACATCCCGGCACCCCCACTCGCTAGTCTCTGACCATTTGGGAATCTCAGTCTTTACTGGAAAGAAACGGAAATGTCCTTCTCCTACGGCCATTCTCTCACACCACGCTGACACTGGACACCCTATCTCATTTGATGACTTTAAAACCGTCAGCTCTTGTTACTCTGAGTTTGAGTTGCTTTTACGGGAAAGTTTACCTATCTCCAAACTAAAGCTTTCTTTAAATGTCAACATGGGCTCAGCTCCACCTTTTTTGTTTTGATTCATCTTTATAGCTTTTACTCTAACTTTTTACAGTCTGTCGACCTACCGTCAGTTAGTGTAATATTTATTTTTATTCTTTCATTCTATTGGTTATCTCATGTGTTAGCATTTGCCTGTCACTATATAATTAGCGTCACTGTGTTTGTTATTTATCTCTGAAGGTGTTGCAAGCTTTGCGACGAAACGTTAGATCCATTAAGCAATTTTGAAATTTACTTGTCACTTTTCTATTTAAAATGCCTATGCTTCGTATTATATGCTGGGCTCTGATATTTGTCACACGTTTACGATTCCCGCCTGGTGATTCTATCGCTGATGTTATGGAAGACTTTCACATGTGAAATCGTAGATTCACACATGAAAATTATTTTCACATGTGAAACTTTTATTTCACATGTGGAATTGAAATATTTTCACATACGAATTGCTATTTTCATATGTGAAATGGCATGTGAAATTTTTGTAAGGGATGCGTGAGTGTACGTGTGTATCAGACTTGTGGAGTTCTGTCCAGAATGTGTGTGAAATTTTAGTAAGAGAAGCATAACCATTACGAAATACGCTAGCATATAAAGTACTTCGTGGTAGGTTAATCCCTTAGTACTTGGGAAGTATAAAGCATGAAGTGCCAACTGCGTTTGCGTTTGTCTTTATGCTTATACTTATGTCACTGGTAAAACCCAGGCTGTAGGGCATGTCGGGAGCGCTGAGAGTGGGGGCACAGAATAAGGAAGTAACCAGAAGGATCACTCGAGGGTGTAACGTGTCCTCACTTTTTTGGAGCCGTTCCCATACTCTTCGCTCGGCCAAAGTCGTCGCAGCCAGTAAACCGCGCGGCCACCTCAACAGGGATTTAATCTACGAAATGCGGTGTTGGTTCAGTAAAATGGCTATATCTTGAAAAGTACTTGACCGATTTTCATTCTACGAAGACTGGTTGAAGAGGAAAGGTAAGTGATAATATTTCTGGTCACTATAAGTTATAGAAAGATTCCCAACTGTTAAATTTAGACGTATAATATTATTTAGACGTATTTAGACGTATTAGTTTCCACAGCAAGGAACAATAATGAACGTTATAAACAAATCAACCCATAGTTTTAAGTCTAATACAAATCGAAGTGATTTCATACATTGCATAAGAAATGCCTGTTGTTGCATAGCTGTGACTGTACCAGGGTAACGTGTGATTCTGTATGATCGTTATTCGTTGTGACATTAATTTGTCTCAAAAACGCTTAATATTACTTCAGGAACTTGATTGTTGATTACTGAACCTTATACTAGCGCACAGACGTCAATATCCAAGCCTTAGATTAAGCTGACAGAAAAATAATTCATCAGAGAAAGAAAAGAAACTATATCAATTGTGTGCGGGGCGCACGAATAGCCTACTCATATAGGAGATATACGTCTAAATTTAACAGTTGGGAATCTTTTTATAACTTATAGTTACCAGAAATATTATCACTTACCTTTCCTCTTCAACCAGTCTTCGTGGAATGAAAACCAGTCGAATGGTTTTCAAGATATTGCCATTTTACTGAGTCGATGCCGCATTTCGTAGATTAAATTCTTGTTGAGCTGGCTGCGGCTTACTGGCTGCAAGGATTTGGGCGGAGCAAAGGGTCTGGGGACGGCTTCGAAAAAGTGTGGACAAAAACGTCAGAGGTTCCGACGCGAGTTATCCTTCTGGTTACTTCCTTATTCTGTGGTAGCGGGAAGCCGGGGCAAGTACCCCGGGGCCCGCGCCGCGCGAGGGGCCTGCTGCCGGCCGTGTAACGTTAATCCGCTAATTTTCTTTAATGATGTAGAATAAATTAATTTTAGACATATTCAATCAATTTAGAACAGTCAATAACTACCATTTATACGATATGAATGCGTGTTAAAATCTGTCGCAAATCCGTGTCACCACTGACTTCAGAAGAATTTAACTCCCTGCGACCTTACCTTCCCCTGGGCCTATCTTGGCTCTCGGCGACCCTGGAGCATATGTTTTAGGAGTAAGAACTTGAAGTTTTTATGATCCAACGCGTTAGTCGATTAGGTTGACGTACCGGCTTAAAGGTTCAAGTAGAAAAGCAGTTTTCTGAACGAATCAACGAAAACCGGTAAATACTATTACTTTTAGGCTTCGTGTGGTAATATCCGTAAGTATCAACACAAACTGGTCATATAAAATGAGTAAAACAATTAGAAAGAAAAGAAAAACAGACCTTTAGTTCTGTTCTACCGAAAATGCTGAGTGAAGACAGAAAGCTAAAAACTAAAGCAAACAAGTTAACAAAATTAAAGGTGTTGACGTAGCCATGCAGTGCTCTGTCCAGCGACTTATTGTCCAGCTGATATAGAACTTCGATTTTTTTGGTTTTTGATTTTACGGAACGAAACCTCAAGTACTTTCAACATAACTACCTAAGAAAAGGTGATCACGTTTTAGACATTCTGCGATTACCACTGAGGCAAGACCAGCAGTTTTTATTGCTCCTTTGAACCAGTTTTCTTAATATGTCTTTCGTTTGTTTAGGCCATTCTTCCGTTACCTTCGGCAAGTAACTTGCCTGGCTCAGGCCAAGTGGCGGCTCCGTCAGCAGCAAATCGACTCGAAGCCCTGCTGGGTGGAGGATTTCCTGCAGTCTATGAACTTCCTCCTGATGCTGACGACGAAGCAATGATGGAATTAGCGATTGCTTTAAGTCTCCAAGAACAGGGAACAGAGGCTGGATTAGACCTGCACCATTTTCTTGATGATGCCATTCAAAACGGGGAACCCGTTGGCGAAGCCGAACAGTCGTCATCATCTGCGTCAGGTGAAACATGACCCTCAACCAAGATAAAATGAAAAATAAGTTTGAATGGGTATATGCTTTAAGATGAGTCTTTGTTACACCTTTTGCTGTTCATTACCGGAAAATATACTATCATTAACACCCATCTCAAACTCATTGACGTGAAAATACATTCATTTTATTCAATCGACATTCATTAGAATAGATACGCAACCATTTGCATCGAAGGGCATTCTGTAGTGCCAACAGAGGACCATTAACACCATTCTACTATACATTAGGGATAATAAAATTTCAATTGCGCCAGAGAAATATCTTGTCTAATTGAAATGTTATTATCCCTAATGTATAGTAGAATGGTGTTAATGGTCGTCTGTTGGCGCTATGGAATGCCCTTTGATGCAAATGGTAGCGTATGTACGTTAATGAATGTCGATGGAATAAAATGAATGTATTTTGCAGTAATGAGTTTGAGGTTGGCGTTAATGATAGTATATTTTCTGGTAATGAACAGCAAAAGGTGTAATAGATACAAGAAGAGAACTTATATGTGGTTGACTGGAAGAAATAAAACTCATTTTGTACAAACGTGACACGTGGTAATTATTTACCGTACAATATTTACAAAGTACTCATTTCTAAATCGAAACTGTAACTGTTCAGTTTGGATGAAAAGGAAAAATAGCTTTAAAACCTCATTATTCCTGATTTCATTTGGTGAAAAATTTTCATTAAAGTCATGTAATTTTTGTTTCAGTGACAACCATTTTAGACTAAGGGTTACGTTCAGCAAACTTTGGAAAAATTTGAATATCTTGTGACTGGGGATAAAACCCAACAAAGAAACCATCTAATGCCCGACAAGATTTTTTCAAGTTTCCGACAAATGTAGTGTGTGGTCGAATAGCAGAAAGATTATTCGTTGCTAGGATACTCAGTCATTCTTGTAGCTTTTCAATTTGAATTAGATTTCATAGGAAACCGTAATATGCAGCCATTTTAAAGCATTTTTAATACCAGTTTGTCTTACGCCATATTCTGATTATATATGGTACGGACGCACAACTTAGTTTTAGTTAATTTTTAACCCTTCCATTTCAGTCCACTTATCAAATTGGATCACTTTTTTAGGCCATGCTAGCGACGATGAGCTCGAGGCTGCAGCTGGCTCCATGGACGTCATGCAGATGCGTAATTCATCACAACCGGCTGTTCTTAGTCAGGGCGATCTTGGGTCTGTTAGTGAAGGAAGTGCTGAATCTTTAAGCGGAGAACATCAAGGAGACGAACAAGAAAGACAAGATGATGGTATAGGTCAGGAAAATGACTGAAAATCTCTTTCATGATATCCCCTGTACAATTTGTTAAAAAGTCCGGAAGTTGATAACTGCTGTAACTGGTCGTAAGGAATTCTAACGTTTCGAACAAAGGCCCATCGTCAGAGAGTGAAACGTAGCCATCGATGGTCGAAACGTTAGAATTGTTTACCATCAGTTACGACAATTACCAACCTTTGAACTTTTTACGTTGTTATGCACTCTCTACACAGCATCCTGTTTTTATATGATGTACAATTTGGTCTTGGGAGACGACATGGTCTTTCGAAACGTGCAAGTGAAACACCTTTGTACGGGTGTGTGTGCGTGTGTACATGTGTACGTACGTGACTTGGAGCATACGTGATGTACGTTTGTTTGTTTATTTGTCTGTTTGTTTGTGTATGTCGGGTTCTTATGTGACATATCACCGTAAAAGGAGTGTTTATTCTTATTTCCCAATACAGAGGAGCCCCACTATTTCGAACCTCCTGGGGATCAGAGAAAAGGTCTAGATTACGAATTTGTGTCGAATTTCTTTCTTTTTCAAAATTGTACTCATGTATATATAACGTCTGTACACCTCATTTGAAATAGAACTGCACTGACATGTATTGTCTTTGCATTTATGGGAGGCTAGCTTTTTTTTAAATCGTGTATACCATTCTGCCGTAAAGCTGTCAGAAGAGTTACGAAAATTAAAATTTTTACACCAACACAATTCATGAGTCGCCTGATAGTTCGAAAACAAGGCATCTCTTGAATTGCCTTACTAAGTTTACCGTTTCGTGTAACACGTCTAATATTGTTTTCCTCCATTTGAAATCTCGAACGTTTTTCTTCACTGGTGAAACGTACATTTGTTCACTGGAACTACACTACTGTATGCAAGCAGCAGAAAAGTCGATATATTTTACTCTCCTTGGTGCTGGTTTGAGATATCGGGGGTACAAACTAGGGAAAATTTTTTCAAGGGGACGGAAATTTCGTTCGAGCTGCGTTGGTTTTCGATATATCAAGGTTAAAACAACGATGTTATACTGAAGTAAATGCTCGGGATCTGGTCAAAAGTTTGAGATGACGGGAAGTTCGAAATATCGGAGAGTTGAGCTGAAAAACGAGGTAATATCCGGGGGGATTTATCCAACTTCGCTGTTTGGGAATGAGATCAATGACGACTGTTGGATCTATGTTGACCAATCACCATGTTCACTAGTTTGATCACCTACCAAACACTCGTGTTGGATCTGGTGTGATCTAGTGTTTGACCATTGTATCAAACCGCAAACACGTGACACAGAACAGAGCCGCTGATTGGATAAAGTATCGAGAATTATTAATGCGTTTGCAAACTGTAACTGAAAACCCTGTAGGCAGAAGTTTCTCATTAATGCCTGTTAGTTCACCTTCTTGGTTAAATAGCTGTTTTGATCGCCTTTATCAAAAATACTGCTAAATGTGTTGCTGTCATTTACTTTCTTAGAAAGCGGAGTATGTGCGACTCCTAAACCTGACGACCAAGGAGGTATGAATCCTTTTGATTTGACAAAATACGACGACGACGCCCGTGAAAAGTTACATAAGCTCAATCTAATGATTCTGGAGAAGTTTATTAAACATTTCCCGAAGTTGAAAGGTATTAATGGTATCCAAGCTATTCCCTTCATGCAGGTGGGCTATTACAATTGCCTTTATAGCTTTTCCTTTCTTTTTCTTTTTAATTTTTTTATATTTTTTTAAGATAGATTTCAAGTAGACGACAATTTTTGTAATTGTAAACATGTTTCGGCAAGACGTATGTCATCTTCAGTACTTGTTTTTTATAGACATTTACAAGTGGTATTTATATGTTAACCTAATTAAGATACAAGGAATGACGCATCTAATGGTTTCATATAAGTTAGCATATAAATAACACTTGTAAATATCTATAATCACTAGTACTGACGATGGCATAAGTCCTGTCGAAATATGTCGACAATTAAAAAATTTGTCGTCTACTTGAAATTTATCTTAACAGTGGTGCTTATACGATCCCAAGGATATATCTTTTTAAATTTTTATATTTATTGGTCTTGTCTGAAAACAACTGTAAAATATTTGGCACTTTATTTCGAGACTATGATGTCGTGACAACAGCGATGTCTCGGGGTATATAGAACAATTATTCACCGAAGTGAAGGAGAATAATTGCTTAGCATATACCTCGCAAAATTGTTCTGACATATATTTTTTGAAATATTTACAATTTTCTGAGTTGTCGGCTTGTCGCCCACTCATAATTTGTAAACAAAACATTCTGAAACACATCTTGAGTGCGTTTATCGCTAAAATTAAAAGAAATACATAGCTTTGAATACTTAATTGCCAAATTTCGTTGCTTGTTTTGGTGTTGTCTGGCACCAGCGACTTCATTTATTGGGAGAAAAGTTCTTCTGTAACGTAGGCATAACTGGACGCCATCTTATTTTGCTCGGAGGTGAATAGTGCAGGATGTTCCGAGATAGAGGAACCGATCAGATTGCGCAAAAAACACTATCCACCTGCAAACCTGATGTAAGTTTGATCAACCCATAGAACCTTGAAACAGTGCAGAATTTGTTCCTGAAAATTCTGGGGGCCCTCCTTGAGAGGTAGCGACCTACTGCTGCCCCCCCTTTTTCGCCCTTGCTATGGCCATATGTAGTGATGTCACTAGTGAAATCGGGAGGTGCAATACTTATTGAAATATTACCTAGACATGTTCTGTTAAAATTCATTATGTCTAAGCCGTTGAAAACCGGTCTCGTAAAGCAACTAATTGACTGTTAGTGTCGAAAAACTTAATTATGAGTATGACTGGGAAATCTTTTTGAGGCTTGATTTTGAAACACAAAATTACCTAATAATATGATTAAGTGGACTTGTGATGTTGCTTATTTATTCCTATAGGTTCTTCTTGTGCTGTGCTCTGACCTCGACAACAGTGAGACAGACAGCGAACTTCTTGACCGTGTTTTGACAACAAGTCTAAGCGAGCTTAATTTGGAAAGAACCGACTTGTCAGGCATTAGTACTCGATCAAATGTTCACGAAGTTCAGTTGATTGTCATGCGCTTCTTAAGTGTCTTAATGTCTAAGTCAAAATCGTCAGCGAAATCATCCGTCCCGGTAAGTAGAAGCACGAACAGAGTTATCCGTTTGTCTTGCTTTCTCCATGTTGGTACTAGGACATGAAATTTGATGAATAGTTGTATGTGGTTGTTTAAGAATGGGTGAAAAATGACGGAAATAATAGTTAATATTTTAAAAAATGAACAAAAAATTGAATAATTTTTATATTAGGGATATTATTATTAGGATTCATTATATTAGGAATATTGGGATAACTAAAATGTCTTAGTGTTGAACATTGGATCTAATTGTACCGTTTGCTCCCGGTAAGCAGAAGTTTAGGTAATGCATGAGTAGGCTTTCTAATGGTTATTAATAATAATCTACTGAGTCGAAATCGTTACATCTGGATGCAAAACATGTTTTAACGAGATTGGTATCTCCAGTTTATCTATATTTTGGCACACGGACTACAATTTTTTCCATGGCTTTTTAGGATTACGTAACTGACGTAACAAACTGTGGCAATATTGTCTGTCAATAGTTACCCACTAGGAACAAAATGGAGTTTCCTTCAGTTGACTTTGTGACACCATGAAACACGCGATTACCTTGAGTCCGTTGTAAAACGAATGTGATAAATACAAACGCTAGGTTAATATCAAAACTTCATTTCTTGCTCTGAGGAAGTCCTGAGTTTCCAAAACGAAAACTCATGCGAAGCTTTAAATCTCTTGAACTGTAACAACTCATAGAACAACTTGTCAAAATAATCGTAAAACCATTGTTCAGAAACTAAAAGCCAATTAACTGATTAGCCCGAACAACAGATAAACTGAGTTTGTTTTCCGTAGCCAACATCCTTGATGTCTACGCGGGTGGCGACATCCTTATGGAAGGAAAACATCATGGACCATTGCCTACACATTTTGATACTTCTTATGGAGCACTGGAAGCAGCTTGAAAAACGTGAAGAAAGTGATGGAAGCGTCAGTGGAACGTTGCTTAAACCTCAGCCCAGTCATTCTCCTCCTGATATGTCTCCATTTTTCTTAAGACAATATGTCAAGGTTTGTGTGTATTTAGAAATGGATATAATGCACCAAGCACATGACGATGCTGTGTTTATCTGTTCTTTTGACCTCAAGGGGTAGGTTGATGACCCGGTGTTTCGATAGGGGACAAAACTCGCTTTGAGGCATCTAGACCAACATGACTCATCCTCTGAGAAAACCAGGCTGAATACTAGCATAACTTCTGTATTTGTTTTACCTATCCGTGAAATAGTTAAGATGAGATGTCTTTCTTACTCACTCCCTCTCCTAGTCCGTCCGTTATTCGTTCACTCTCCATTAAGTATTTAATCATTCCGTACTTGATTTCAAATTTGTTCGCTCTCCGTTAGTCAGCATACATGCTTCGTTCGTTTGTCCGTTCGTTCATTCGTCCGTTAGTTTGTTCGTTTGTTCGTTCATTCGTCGTTTGCGCGTTCACTAATTTATTCCGTTGTATGTTTGTTTGCTTGTTTGTTTGTTTGGTTACAATATTTATCTCTTCCACAGAGAACAAAGTTCTCTGTTAAAGATTTAGTGTAAAACGTTAAACTAATCGCTACTTGAGAAAATCAAGCCGAACCCTTGTAAAGTTCATGCAGGTGTTCCACATGTTCATATACTTTGGCAAAACTGGACTAACTCCATATGCTTTTTTATGAATTGTTAATAACAGTCTTCGTTACTCACTTCCTCCTTTTGTCCTAACGTTATTCGCTTACTCGTCTATTCACTATTTAACCCTTCCACACGTTGTCACCGTTTCTCCATCTACTTGTTCGTTCGTTCGTTTGTCCGTTCGCTTATTGATTTGTTCGTTAATTTATTGTTTGTTTATTTGTATGTTTATTATTTGTTATCTGTTGCATTGTTTATTTATTCGAATGTTTGTTATATGCTGTCTCTCGTTTTGTTTGTTTGCATAAATAAACGCACTTACTTACATTTTAGTATTCTTTGCTCTTTGTTACTCTTTTCTGGTTTCCTGTGCTTTCCTTAGCTCATGTTTGCTTTGCTTTTTTTTTTTCTTTGTTTTTTGTTACTTGTCTTCGTGGGGTTTTTCTTTGTGTTTCTTTGCTTTCTTTTCATTCCCACCTTTTTCTTTTTTCTTCTTTTATTTTTTATTTTCCTATCTTTTCAATTTTTTTTTATTTCCTTTCTTTTCCTTTATTTTCTTTACTTTGATCTTCTTTTCTTCTTTCCTTTTTTCCTTTTTTGTTTTGTTTTTCTTTCTTTTGTTTCTTTTATTTTCTCTTTTTACTTGCTAGCTTACTTGTTTACTCATTTGAGTTCTTGGTCGCGTACTTACTTTGGTACTTACGAACTCACCAACTTACTTACGTGCATAAATGTTTACATACATATTTCTTCTGAGTAAACGTTTAAAACGTAACAAATGTGATCTTTAATTTTGACATTCTAGATCATGGGTTACCAACCTGGAGTGCGGGTTTTGAAGGGGTACGCGAGAAACCCGCTTAGCACTTGATTTGTGGCCTTGCATCGAAAACTGTTATCAGTTAAAATCGTTCAAAATTTAATCAAAGAAAGTTTTGTGCTTTCTTTCTTGTACTGGTAATCTTGCTCTTTTGGAGCCATTTCTGGACATGTTTCTAGGAAATTGGTCAACAAAAATTTGTTAAAGTATTGTCATACTTGATTGATAGTTATTAACATCATTCACCTCTTTTTCATGGTCATGTTATTGACCATTGATCAGAATCTGAGTTATGTAGCTCATAATTATTTCCCTTTTCGGGAGAGAGCATCTGAATAGAATAGCCGTATGAGTTGCCCAGCTGCAGGACTACCATTTAATCAATAGTCTCTACCTGGCTTACCTACTGCTTAGTAATAACTAATCTTGGAGCAGAACACGAGGGTACACAAAGAGTTAGTAACATGTGCAAGGATTACCTTGCTAGGAAAAGGTTGGGAACCAAAAAATAAAGATAAGAGTCCAGCTCAAAATTGTTTCATGAAAAGCATTGACACGGAAATTATTACGTTTACAAATTTACGTCTCAATACTGCAGAGCATTGTATTTGGGCGAAAAACGGCGCCATTTACATACGCGAATCTCGGAGCACATGAGGGGTTCGTCCTTGACTGGTAAGAAATTGGCATCAACGTCAAACTCAAGTATCCATGCACACACCCATTAAACAAATCACACCTTATCTCCTGCCGATTTTTATATCTAATCTTCCTGTCGGTCATCCTCAAACCTTAAACTCCTCATCCCAGAATGTTTACTCAATTCAAAACTTAAACCTTCTCTCAATGAAAATATCTCGTCCTTCACACTCTCTTCTAACTTTGGTCCGATCGGTTGGGCGCTAATTAATTATTCTCACATGTAAATAAACTTAAACCCCATTTACACTATTAACATTTTGGGCACGACACGGCTAAAATTTTGGCACAGGTGCTGCTATTTTTGGGCACGGCACGGACTTCTTAAAATTTGGTACCCGCGCCTGAAAATTTAGCAGTGCCGATCACCTCTGTACATGTAGGCCTCAGCAGACAAGTTAGCCGTGCTGCGCCCAAAATGTTACCGTGTAAACGGGGTTTTATATATAGATATTGAATACCTTGTAATGTCATAGTCTGGAGATGTTGCACGTTGCAACGAAGCGTCAGTAAACTTATTCGAACACATTTCAAACCCTCCTCATGGCTTTTCATGTAACAATTTTGAGCTGAGCTCTTTATTTTTTGTTTACGTTTTCCGCCCGAGAAATCTAACGCAAAGGTTGGGAACCCCTGTTGTAGATTATGCTGTTGCTGAGCCCAAAAATAGTTTAAATTAACATCACCTTGCAAAACTTAATTTTTCCACGAGTGTTCCAACTAATTCATTAGTTTGTTTGGTGCTACCGACTTTTCTTTCATAGAGTCACGCCAGCGACGTATTTGAAGCTTATCCTTTACTAGTGACCGAAATGGTTTTACGACTTACCTCGCAAGTTAAAAAGATTGCTGATGATTCAAACGAAGGTGAAATGAAGAAAGTTTGTCTTCGTGAAGAGTGGTTTACATGTCTTTTTGAGGTAATGAGTGTGTAGTTCAGCAGTCTTGCTTGTGCATGGTACTCACTTCAGTTCATCGTCCTCCAGTAAGTTCTTGTTATATTTGAATCACGAAGACTCATCAAACGTTTGCTTTGTCTTTAAAATTGTACCAATAAATGAACCAAGAACAGGATAAATGCTAAACCGAATATAGTGTGCGTTATCTATTTGGATAAATGACAAACAGTTTTTCTGAGCGAATTTTCAATTTTATCAAAGTCATCTTCAGACAACAAATTTGTGACAGTTAAGCATTCCAGATGACGATTACAAATAATAATAGGATTTGATTTTATTTTAAATTAGTTAAATAATTAAATTTCTATCATTGATTTCAAGTGAGGATATTCCAGCTGCCCGATGAGTCGAAGATTCAGTGCGTAATGCGACGAATTCTTTTTGTTTTTCGACGGAGTATAACGTTCAAATTTTATCGCAGGAATGGATATGTTGATTAAGTGGGCTTCCCCTGTTGGAATTAACATGCTCGTTGATTCCTTGTTTTAAGTCTTGGTCAGTTATTCCTGTGTAGCTGTTGTTGCAGTCTGGACAGGTAAATTCGTTTACGACATTGGATTCACTCAGTTTAGGAGCAGGTTCTTAAGTTAAGGTTTTAAGAGCTCTTTGGGATAAAAACAAGCTTGATTTTCGCTTCATTTCTTTTTTATGTTCAAACTTTTGTGGTGCCCTTATTACTTTGTCATGTGGTGAATTGTTACACAATGGTTGATAACCTATCCTCCCTTCTCTCAGCGGGAATAATCCATGTACATTGATGATTGTTTGTTATTTTTCTTACCCTGATTTTTGCTGGTTTGGGGTTCGTGGATGCCATTTAAGGGCCCATTTACGCGATACGCTTGTCGTATACGATTGATCATCCTGGGGTATGTAATGCTGTGTGAAGGGCACAATTCATGCTTTCAATTCGCTCACTAACATGGCAATACGTGCGTGGGACTCCACTAAGTTAATCGGATACATTAGAATGAACAATCATATACGGCAATCGTATCGTGTAAGTAGGCCTCAAGGACTAATACTGTTTATATATAGTACATGATGATACAGCAGCCATCGTTCGTGAAAATAAAGAGACAGGTTCGCAAGTTGTTGCTTTTCTTGTGTGGTTCGAAAGAAAACTACAGGGAGCAAAGGGATTCCCACGCTCTGGATGTACATTTTCAATCTGTCAGGTATTTATTTTATTTTATTTGTCTATTTAAACTTATTTACCCACGGTGACCTTTCAGCAAACTGGTTTTCAAAGGGCCGTTTTCTATGGTATTTAGCGTTTTAATAACAAATACAGACTAGAAGTGCCGTAAAAATTCGTAAATAAAACTGAAGCTTACGTTTGTGGGAAAGACTTTTCATGGCCCGAAAAAGTTATTTACATTTGTGGGGTTTTTCGGAGCACTATTTTTGCCGTTTGTGGTAGCAGTGGGGAATATAGAACCCCAAATCTCCCCTTCGTTACGCTACAGTATATTAACATTTGGAATATGCGTATGCATATCGGTGTACGTGTATTTGTATATAGCGTAATCATAACGACATACGCAAGCACAGTTGGTACTTCGTGGTAGGTTAATCCCTTTGTACTGGGGTTATACCACAGTACATTCATATATGAATATATGTACAGTATGTATATGGGTGTACATGCGTTTTTGTATACCTAACAAAAATTTCATATGCCTTTTCACATGTGAAACGCATGTGAAGTTGGAACACCTTCACATGTGAAATAACTTCGCTCAAAATTTCACTTCTGAAATACTGGAGTACGAAATACCGTATATCATGCATAAAGTGAAAGGTTCACCGATAAAAATGAGTTTCACATATAAAATTTTCACATCACAATTGGAGTTGAAGCATTTTCACATATGAAATACTGCTTTCATGTATGAAATTTTCTGATAAGGGGTGCTTGAGTGTATGTGTGTATCAGCAAAACTGTGGAATTCTATCCCAGATGACCTGGGAATGTCTGACAACTGTTGTGAATTCACGAGGAATATACTCACTGTTGTAAAATTTTTGTCTCCATTGTTATTTGTTGTAGTATGTGTCTCAATATGTATATTGCAAATTTAATTTTTATTTAAAGGCATCAACTTTATAACTACTCTTAAATTCGAGTGTAAATAAAGTTTATGTGTGTATGTAGGTAGGTAGGTATATAGGTAGGCAGGTATATAGGTAGGTAGGTATGTATCTGTGTACGTAGGTAGTAGATACAATGTATCCAATTGAACTGTGGGATTTAAAATCCTTGCCGAAGACGAGCGATGTAAATTCCATGCAGTTCTACCGGTAATATTGTACTAGTAAAGTTATTGTGTACTGCTAATCTCAAACAGGACTAAATATTTGGAGGAAGGCAAAAGATATGAAAGAGCTCTGAACGCCATTCATTGTTTTGATTGATAGTTTGTTAAAATGAAAAGAATCTTTTCATTATAACCACACACTGCCGAAGTCAACCGAAAATGTTGACTCTAGCGGGTCCGGTTCGGGAGACCGGTATCCCAAAGGTGCGAGTTCAAAATCCCGCTCGAGTCAACATTTTTTCAGCTGACGGCAGTGTCAGGTTATGACAAAATTCTGTTCATGTATCTCTGAAGATTTTTCGTGTTAAAATGAGACAAACTTATTTTTCCCTTTTAAATCTTTTCGGGCGGGACAAGACAATTATTTCACTCGGGTCAGCGCCAGACTATTTTATTCTGGCCTACGCCAAACGATTTAATCGTCAGAGGGAAAGCTCCCTTTGGGAAAGACTGAAACACATCCAAAACTTCTTAATTTAAATCTTTACGTTACTTATCGAAACCCAGTCATAATTGGCGTAACTTGCGCTGCGTATTCTTAAGGTACTTGTGCAACCTACATATTGAT
This sequence comes from Heliopora coerulea, assembly GCA_030142905.1. Lineage (NCBI taxonomy): Eukaryota > Metazoa > Cnidaria > Anthozoa > Scleralcyonacea > Helioporidae > Heliopora > Heliopora coerulea. The sequence goes on from JASJOG010000097.1 coordinate 476,337, forward strand.
ATGCTGAAATCACTACGAAGCGTACTTCCACTTTTGGTGCGGTCCATCTCGTAAACTGCTGTGCCTGAGAGCTTTCTTTTATCTTTTGAAGGCGTATTTGCAGCGAGGGTGGATTTGTTGAAGGAGTTCCGTCTTCTGGACCGATAAGCGTTGAGTATGACACGTTGTTGTCCCTCATTGAACACCTAAAAGCCGCTGCAGAAATAGCAAGTAACAGGACAAAGAACTGGCAAACGTATTGCCTGCGAAATAAGTGTAAGTGAAATAAAATGTTAACCACATGAGCATTATTTTTAAGAGTTCATGTACAGTTCATTAATAGTTCGGAAACAAACCGAATGTTTGCGTAATATAAAAATTAAAGCCCAGTATTTTACTCTGGAAAAAGCCATGAAGCACGGGTAAAGGATGTAACGTTTCGTCGCTATACTCGCGATTGATGAACCAGGCGGAAATCTTAGACGAAGTACAAATAAAATAGCCCAGCAAAACACACGAAATATAGGCATAGTGAAGTTTTATCGAATCTAACGAGACACTTGGTTTCTCCACGTGACTTTAATGTTTTATCTTCCTCTACTAACAGCTCAGAACTTCTTATAAGAGAAACCCACTTAATTCGAAAGTTTAACCCTTCACTCAATGCCAATCTGGGCTCCTTTCCTCTGTCTTTATTTTAGATTATGCTTTTTACCTTTGCTTTTTAACTGTTCCCTGCCTACTGTTTGTCATTCCTCACTGACAACCTGTCACTTCCTCGCTTTTGTCTTTACTCCACACTTCCTCTCACACGCCTATCATGTTAACATCACCTTTGTGATACAATCTAAATATATCATCATGTAACATAACCACTCATTCTCTGATGATGTTGCACGTTGCGACGAAACGTTAGTTTCAATAAAACATCGCTATACTCGCAGCATCTTCAGAGAACTATCTACAGAAATCAAAGTAAGCTAATTATATTATTACAAACAAGGTGATAATTAGTTATCTGGACCAATCAAAGAAAGGAAGAACTAAATATAAATCTTACAGGTAACAGAAGCGGTGACAAAAACGGAAATCAGCTGAGAAAGTCAATGTGTGGGAATGGTAACGAAAAAAGAAACAAAATTGAAAAAGAAGCACAGAGCCAATGTGGGCGTTAAAAGAGGGCTTAAGGTTCTTTAATAAACTTTCGCGCAGTTAACCGAATGTTCTTAAAGTTTGATTAAAGTCGTATTGGCATGTCGGATATATTACAATGAATTTTGTGGAATTAGCGTTCGGTTGATGTCATCCTAAGTCAGACCGACAATTTACATGAATGTGTTTCAAGTAACAGTGTTCAACGACGTTGAATGAAATGTTGAAAGCGTTTGATCAGGAGTTTAAAAGAAGATGAAACCAAGTTTTTAACGCACTTTATGATGCACCTTGATCTTTCTCGTTTCAGATACTTTGCCCTTCCTGTTCAAAGTCAGCTATCTTATTGATGAAGGAGTAACCGCTGCGATTCTTCAACTTCTAACCACTGCTCTTTGTGACAAGGGAGACGAACCAAGCGCACAGAAAGAGAAAAACAAAGGAACAGTCGAAGAGAAAAATAAATCTGTATTCCACTCCCTTGTTCAGCAATTGAATGAATTTGTGGATATTGATTCAATCAGGCAGTTTGTTCGTTGCTTCCTTTTGCAGTCCAACTCAACTAGCATCAGATGGCATGCCCACTCACTACTTTACTCCATCCAAAGGTCAGTTAAGTTACTTAAGAACAAAAATCACATCCATTTCGGTACATTTTTTTCCTCATTGTTATCTATTTTAAGCTCATAAAATAATTGTTCTCCTCAGCTGGCAGTAATCTGCTTTGCTTGTTAACATTAGACCTTATGTCAGCTTAAGTCGTGTGCTTAACACACTTCATCTTTGTGAGTGAGACTCAAATTTGCTGTTGCGAAGTTAGAGTGATGATTTGATTCTGCCTTTGGTCAGTCGGCGATATCACACGTTCTGAATATTTTTTAAATGCCCAATTTAGCTTTTGTACTCTGCTTTGATCTGTTCTGTTTTCATTAGTTTTTCGGTGCTTTGTAATGCCATGGTCTATTTTACTATTTGATTGAGTGACACTATGCTGTACCGTTCTCTTACTGTGCTGTAATTCATTCAGTCACACCATAAATACACCTCCCCTCAAGCGGAGCCCTTTATGTCTTGTTTTAAATAAACTGCCTGTTTGTATTGTGCGATATTATGACCCACACTTTATTGTGCTGTATTGTATTGTATTATATTGTTGTTGTTTCGTATTGTGTTGTTGCTTTGTATTGTATATCTTTTTGTTGTTGTGCTGCATTGTATTAAAGGTATGGCGTGGTATAGTATGGTAGGGTAGGTAATAGTGTGCTGTGGTATAGTAGAGTGTGGTGTGGTGTAGTGTAGTGGGTGTGGTATGGTATGGTATATGTTATAGAATGGTATGGTATGATATGGTATAGAATAGTATGGTATTATGTGGTGTGGTGTGCAGCGGCCTTATGTGCTATGGTATGGTATGGTATGGTATAGTATGAAATGGTATGCAATGGTATGTGTTGTATGATATTGAATTACGAACTTTTTAAACTTGTGGTCAACTGGTTGACTTTTTATATTGTTGTTAGAAATTCTGATAATTCGCAGCAAGACAAACTGTCTGACATGATGTGGAGTATCTGGCCAGAACTCCCCGGATTTGGTCGGAAAGCAGCACAGTTTGTGGATTTGCTGGGTTATTTTACCCTCAAACGATCCTTGTCAGAAGACAAAGCTAGTGAATTTTCCAAGAAAGCTGTTTGTTTGCTGAGGAAGCAGAACGAAATTCTACGAAATCACCCGAATTCGAACGTGTACAGGTACAGTTCCTTTTTCCCTAAACATATTTTTTGGCAGGATTTATCTTACTGGACATTATGGACGAGACTTCGTATACTCATTCATCAACCTTGACTACTCTGGAGCCTCCAGATTAAACCAGTGTCGACTTTTAACACAAACTTCCCTTTTTTGGTGAAACATAGGCTCCTGTCAGGCCTGGTCGACTTCGACGGCTTTTACCTGGAAAGTGACCCTTGCCTGGTTTGTAACAACCCGGAGGTACCTTATAGCATTTGCAAGTTGTCCGCGGTTAGGTCTGATGCTCGGTTCTCTACCACATGCCAGATGGTGAAACTGGTCAGCAGTCACAATATTTCAAGAATCTCGCTACGTATCAGTGACGTAAAACGACAGAAAATGGTAGGTGGCATGGGAACTATGAAGATGATTGCAACAACCATTACTCCAATCCCTCACGAATATTTCACGTCATTTCGCACGTGAAAAACACATGGAATTGGAACATTTTTAGATATGAAATTTTCATTTCACATATGAAATGGGAGAATTTTCCCATGTAAAATACCTAATTTACATGCGAAGTGAATTGGTTCAAAATTTGTATTCACATATGAAACAGGAGATTCACATATGAAAATTTATTTCACGTATGAAATATTAATTTCACATATGGAACTGAAACAATTCAGAGAAGAATTACCATTTTCATATGTGAAATTACATGTGAAATTTTTATAAGAGAATATTACATTCGATTTTTGCCGATAGTCGACGAGAATTCCCTTCTGTTCTTCTTAATTTTAGGTGAAAACAATCAACCTTTACTACAACAACAGATCTGTTCAGTCTGTAGTCGAACTAAAGAACAAACCAGCGCTGTGGCAAAAAGCAAAGAAGTGTCACCTAATCCAGGGGCAAACGGATTTAAAGATCGACTTTCCTCTTCCGATTGTCGCGTGCAATTTGATGGTCGAGTATGCCGACTTTTACGAGAACATTCAGGCCTCGTCAGAAACCCTTCAATGTCCCCGATGCAGCGCTGCTGTTCCTGCTACGCCTGGAGTTTGTGGAAATTGTGGAGAAAATGTCTACCAATGCCACAAATGCAGGTACTTAAAAATGGTATTTGACCATAATTTAAGATTTCTCATATTAGTATGACAGCCGTTCTTAAAAGCGTGGGAAATTAATACATGGGATATAACAGACATATAATATTTAAAAAAGGGGCAGGAGTCAGATTTAAAAGACGACTCAATAGCCGACTGCTTTAGATTCGCTAAAGTACCTACTGTGGGTGTTTTTAAACAAGTTCAAAAATTAAACCCCTGATACGTTAGTTCGCGAAGAAAGTTTGACAGTTAGGGACCGATTACACGGAGCGGGCTGGCTCGGTTAACCGGGTTATCCCGGTCTCTATACAAATAATATAGTTTTCAACGATTCGATTACATGGTAAGCTGGTCAGCCCGCTTTGCCGGGATCGCGGTTGTTGCAGTCCGGGCTAGCTCGGTTAACCGGACTGAAAACTTCCATGTAATCCTTTCATCCCGGTATGGCGGGCTGAAAATAGTTTGATGCATGAGCGTTCGTTTCGCCTACGGATCCACGGTTTCTCTTCTCAGGATGATAGTGCGCTTGGCGGCGTAGAAAATCAGTAGCTTATCATAGTAGTGCTTACGGAAGAGTGCGCAGATAATAAAAGTCACTCCGTAAAACTGCACTAAAGTGAAGTAAATAACTAAATGGTGCAACATTCGTTCACAGTTGTCAAAGTTTGCCTCTCAAGATGTCTGACCCACCATTTTGTTTCGTTCACAATGGATTCAAATCTTGCCGCTAAGTTTTCTGCTAAACAAATCTTCCCCAACCAACCGTTGTGGAATCACGCACATAATCGCTCAGTAAAACTCATCCCTCTTAACCGGACCAGCCCTCTCCATATAATCGGTTCCTTAATGTTTTCTAAGTCCCTAAAATATGAGAAAAATAAACGTTTTTATCACATTTCTAAAATTCATTAAGAATTCATGAGGAAAATACAAAAGAAATCATAACCGTATCGTGTCTTTATATGTGACTTTATAATGAAAAGAATTTAATTTTCTCGGCTTAGAAAACCTAAATTTCCGAAACTTTCTTCGCGAATTAGTGCATTAGATGGTTCATTTTAGAAGACATCTAGAAACCTCGCAGTACGTGCTTTATCGGATCTAAAACACTCGGCTATCGCCTCCTGTTTTAAATCCCGATAAAGCACTCTTGCTCGGTTTGTGGCGTCCATAACATCGTATCATTTATGGAATAGGTCAATCAATTATGACGAGAAAGATCCGTTCCTGTGCAATGCTTGTGGATTTTGTAAGTACGCCAAGTTTGATCTCACTCTGACCGCAAAGCCGTGTTGTGCTGTGGACCCTATAGAAAACGAGGAAGACAGAAAGAAGGTTAGTGATACCACACTATTAGAGACCTTAAGCAAACGACGTTCTTGAGTCACAGATGTCGACCGGAAGATTTGATGAACTTGTGTTTTTGATATTTGGGCCCTGTATTATTTGAACAGAATTTTTATGCCAGCATCGGTGATGAATAACTTAAAAACCCAAGGAGAGGTCATAGCGCGTCTAATCAGCAACGTAACGGTGAACTTAAATGACAGATGTTGACGTTGTAGGAGGAGATGTGGTATTTAGACCGTGGAAACGCTATTACTAACGTCTGTTCAGAATGAAAACGGCGTTTTAGAAGTTGGACGACGCCCATAGGATTTGAAATTGTTCATTTCCTTTTGTTTCGAATGAAAAATTCCATTGAAAGAAAAACCATTCGTGATTCAACAACGCCTGTTGCTTAAGCTCCCTATTAACTAGTGAAGTAGAATCCACCATTTCGGTATATAACAAAATATAAACACATAAATAACATTACACAGCCACACTGTGCAATATACATGGTACTAAACGCTAATTTGCGGTTGATTTTACGTAACGTAATTTTTAAAATCGGGCTGATTAATTATCAGGAAGAATCAACTTGACATCTGCACCGTAAAAATCAGCTCTTCACATTGTAGATAAGTTTGACAAGTCCACGATGTCATTGTTGCAAATCTGCTGTAAAACGTTCCTGAATCTGGTTTGTTTGTGCTCAAATCAACTCGCAAATTTTCCCACTAAAAATTGCCCGTCTGCACGAAAACCTTAGTGTACAGCTAGGCAGCCAATCAGCGTGCGTCATTTTGCCTGCAGACAGGATAGCGACCTCAACCATACAATAATTTGAAATATTGTGCAATGGGCAGTTAGGTATCTGTTCCTGACGTGCACATTGCTAATGTCGTTTATATAGGCTGTTACAAGTATCAATACTTTGTTAGAGCGCGCTGATAAGATGTACCGACAGCTAGTTGCACACAGGCAACCACTGGATTCTTTATTGATGAAAGTTGTGGAACAAGGAGACAGCAACCTTACCAAGGTAGTGTCCTCTAGTAATGCAAACACTTCAGCTGACTTTGAAGTCATAAATCGATCGAGTAACATTAACATTTTTCATAGGTTTCTATGGGAGAAAGAAACCAATTGTTGCTATTCTAGGACAAGTTTGCAGGATGAACCCTGCTTTCCCTAAAGTGCCTCGTATATCTTCGACACGAGGAATAACTATCCCAGCTAGATTCATTTTCTCCGCAGAACTTAATTGCATGATTGCCACCCTCAGAGGTCCCCTTGAGATGACAGTGGTGTTACAGGACTGCAGAGGACCCTGAAGTTGACCTGGTGTTAGCTTTAGCTGACGTTAATAGTAAATTTACCTTGACTTCGACATCCTGGTCCATTTCAGATCATGTGATATTTCTTTGTAGAAGGGTTTCTTTGAACCTTGATAATATTCAGATAGGTAACAAAGAATTGCGGTACAAAAGTTCCAAAACATCATGTGTCTGACACCGGCGAAGCTAGACACCTGTTGGAGGAGCTTATTAAATTAAATTTATTGAATGTGAATTTAGTCTAATTTTAATTCAGTTCGTAACTGAAATGATGTATTTTCTGGAAAATGTACAACTACGTCCCTAATATTTGCAGAGTGATCCATCTCAAGTGACAGTTGGTGCTCCTGGTTGTAGCAGTGGACATGCTGTGAATAAAACTATCCAGGCTGTAGCCCAGCGCTACTGTGTCGACTGTAGGAGTAATTTTGATGAACTGAGTAAAATCATCCAGGTACGATACGAATTCGTAAAAGTTTCTGTGAAATTCATTTGCATTTTATTTATTTACTTATTTATTTACTTATTTATTTATTTATTTACTTACTTATTTACTTATGTACTTATCTCTTTATTCACTCATTCATTTATTGATTCATGTACTTATTTATTCATTTATTTGTTTGTTTCCTTATCTACCAATCAATTTGTATATTTGTTTATTTGTTTACTAATTTATCTATTTGTTTAGGTATTTATATATTTATTTATTTATTTATTTATTTATTTTTATATGGTAAACATATGTGTGTACGATAATTTAAAACGTTCCTTGTTCACTGTCATTGTAAGATTTAAAGCCCTAGCTGACAGATATATTTTAAAAATAGTAAAGAGCAATGGCATGTTGAACGATCCTGTAGCTTCCTTTGCACCGTGTACACGAATAATCAAGAACTAATTATCATGTACGACTTCGCTATAGAAAGTTAAAAGTGAGGAAAAATAAGCCATTCAACATTTTGGATGCTGCTTGGCAAATACAATGTTCTTTAATTGCTTATATGATATTCTTGTAGAAAGTTCTCGCGTCACGTAAAGAACTAACTGAATATGATTGTCGTGTTCGCGAGAGTCCCTTAAAGAAGAGCAGAGTCGGCACGTCCACATCAGAAAGAGCTTCAACGGCGTCTGCACACCCTCCAGTCCAGTCCCTGCCCGCGGTTTCCGACGCGCATTCCGTTCCTGGTCGATGTTATGGGTGTTCTTCAGCGGCAACTGAGCACTGTGTTACGTTGTTAAAGGCCTTAGCTATGAAGCCATTGACACGAGATACATTAATTAAAGAGGTAGCGTATTGGCTGTTTATGTGATTCATTGGGCTTTTGCATACCTTATTCTTACTACTTCTTACTACTTCGCGATTTTCGCGATTTCAAAAAAATTGCGAAATTTAATACTCGCTAAAAATAGAATGTGCGAAAATTAAAAAAGCGAAATTTGATACTATATTATATTATGTCTGTGGAACAACAAAGCTTCCTCCCGAGGATCTGTTCGAGTACATTCAAATATAAACACTGTATACCAGAAGCTCATTTGACGAGACTCATACTGCTATTGTAGTAAGGTTTGTCCTGAGACTTGCACTCATCGCAATTTTGAAGTGGTTTGTTTTGTTTCTGTTACCAGACTGTTAGAACCGTTAATGAGAACGTATTGTAAATGTAACTGGTCTTTGTGAGTCTTTGAGAAATTAAAGAAATGACGAAATCGCGAAATTAAATACACTTTGGTTCTTTTTTCTCCAAAAATCGCGAAATTAGATACGTGCAAAATACAGCTTCCGAATTTTCGCGAATTAAGTACTCGCGGAAATTAGTAAGAATAAAGTACATTGCTTGAAGTTTGCTCATACAAAAAACGGACGTTTTTCTAGCTTCAATATTATCTTTATAAAACACTCTCGGTTTTGACTGAATTATTGAATACTTAATAGAAGTAATCGGTATACCGATAAACCAGTGACACCGGTATTAAATCCTTAATCGGTTCGTGGATCCTGACCTTTTCAGCTACACTGATGTATCGAGATGTTCGACGTACCAAAACTACTGATATACCCTGATTGCAATACGCGCAAGAACAAACCGGTACTAAAAATATTTGTTTATAAAGATCTGTTGATACTTTCTTCAAACAAAAAGCGTAAACATTTAATAAGACGTGACAGCATACTATAATTCATTTACATGAGCACATATAGAGAAAAGGGCTGCCTGTCGTTACTAATCGTTTTTCTGAGGATAGAGCTTGACGAACATTCATCTATCATTCAAGATATCTCCAAGCTCCCACATTTCCAAAATATATCTCATCAATAACATTAACATATAGTGGCTTCCGCTCAGGTCGCACGTTTGTCGAACTTGCACCTTAGGTCACCATCTAAGTCTTGGTACCTCAATGGTTAGAGCGTCTTACCAGTCATCAAAAGATTGCGGGTTCGATCCTCGTTTGGGGCTCAAATCGTTTTTCTGAGGATAGAGCTTGATGAACGTTCATCTGTCATTCAACATATAGAAAAATATAACAGAAAAACGTAGCAATCGAAGGCTTCAAAAAATTGGGCGGAAAAGAAGATCTTTCCTGTCATACAGGATGCAAAAAGGAGGTTTGATGTAACGGCCGGCTTTCTAGTCGACTGCTAGGGGTACCTGTCGTTACTAAGGTTGCAATTGAGCTCCACGACCTTTCGGGCATTGTTCAGGAACGAAACGATTTCTTGAATTTTAAAAATAATTCGAAGAGATGTCTTTTAATTTTGCAGTCGCAGTGTCCTCTTGGAGTTAAATGTAAATGACTTCCACAAACCTTGGATGCACTGTATCAATCGTCTTTTCTAACTTTTTCAGTCGAACTGTTTTCACTTAATAGCAACTGATTAAAAACTTTCTTTTCGTATTTTTTCCCCTACATAATGTCATATCGAATTTTAAATGAGAATTTATAGTTACTCGCAAGTGATAAAGGGTGTTATTTGTATAATTCCGCACTTCGGTATCTTGCTTTTTAGGGCCTGATCCTTGAGCTCGTCAACTACACTCTCTATCAGGGAACGTCTTCAATCAGAGATAACGTTCATGATCTATTGTGCTTGTTAACGAGAAGTAACCCCGAAGCAGCTGCTGAACTTAATGAAATTTTGGTTAGCCGTGTAACCAAAGGAATAACGGAACAGACCATAAACCCATCAGTGGTATGTTGCTGTGATAAAGTTCGTCTTTTTTTCTTTCTCTTAATATAATTTCTTTTTCTCTTAATGTAATTTCTTCTGCATAAAATTGTTGGCGATGAAGTTGACGTGCTAGGTTTGGATTAGACAGGGATAAGATTTAAGACCTCAACTTCAACAATGACGACCTTTAAAGTAAAGAATTCTTTATGCAAAACAAAAAAAACGAATAATTTTTATTCTTCAGAGCATTCTCAACACCGTCGTCGTTGTGCATATAACTGACGTTGTAGACAATTTTCACGTTTTAAGGAAGACGCCAGTTTGCGGAGCAAAAAAATGATGTTACTTAAGATTGAATTCACCTCGAGGCTACAATCGTTTCAGGGGAACTGGAGCGTTTTAGAAGTCATTAACTCTCATCCGGCGGCATAAGACTTCTATTATTTTACTCTGGCTGACGCCGGACGATTTTACTCGCCAAGGGGAGAGCTCCCGCCTTGAAAGAGTTAAACAAGCCACAAACAAGTATCAACCACGGTGGTGAATAAACGATGGTTTCTTTATATGGTTTCTTTAAAGGACGTAGTCACTGAAGCCTGAAGTTGAGGTCGTAGATCTCAAGGTCACTTATACCGAGAATGGGACGTTATAATCTATTCTTGCTAAGCTCCAATGGCTTGTACAGATGTAAAAATGGATGCTGACGTTTTAAGTGCATTTACACTCGCCTCAAATGACAATGTTAATCCTAATATGTCCTATATATAAAGAACTTAAGGTTATGCTTCCGACAACGGCCTTCGTGGCTCACTCATTAGAATACTTGATATTACGTCGCTTGTGGTTTGGTTGCAGCTGAAAGACTTTCAGTTTGATTTTTTTCCCTAATTTTCTCGTTCGAGTTTTCATGAGGGTTTTCCCCAGTCTTTCGAACTCGAAATTACCAGTCTACTAATTTATCAACTACAAATTTCTCATATATGTCATCAGTTGTAAATGTCAGTGTTAATTTTAATATATCTGATACAGTAGTGATCAGTAACGAAGTGGCAGTACTGTATGTCGATACTTCACTCAAGTAACTTTCTGAATGATTTGGCTACTTAAAAGTATTTTAACTCCTTTTGATTACACGTCACATGTGAGAAGAGTGTTGTCCAGTTTGACTCTACCAAGCATCGCAGGTTTTCTCCGGGTACTCCTGTAGTAACACTGGAACCATGTGGGGTGGCCCTTACTGGACCTCTAGGAAGAACAGCTTAGGTAGTTGATAGGGTTATCCAGTATAAATAAAGGTACTTTAACTTTATTACTCTTTACATTTTGATGAAGCAACCTTGCTGTCAATTCGGCCGCTAAAAGGGTTGCAATACACCAACCTTGTCCCCAGGGCAATTTTTCGGATTTCATAAATGGCGCTAAAAGCGGTTGAGTACGAGGAGGCCTAACGTAGAGCTTTGTTGTTTTCTAGATGTCCGTATTGATTTGTTTTAAGGCTAAGTTTAAATTTCATCACTGAGCATAAATTCGTGTACTATTTACGAGCAATTAATGTACTGCTTCTTACTTGCAGTGCCTTAGTACTTTTAAACTTACTTGCTTACTTTTATTCAAACAGCTCCTGTGTTGCCTATACTTTTAACTTTACACTAAGTCGCTATTTTCCAGAGTAACGGTGCTTTTACTTAGATAGGTTTTTCAAGTACTTTAAGCATCACTAATATTAAAAAGGCCACGAAAAAACAAGCATTTTCAACGATTTGCGACCCGTAACGAGCTTGAGTTGTTTTTGGTTTTTTCCCTAGTCGTCCAGTATCAGTCGAGATATGCAACTACTAAGCAAGACCGTAGAAATGGAAGATTGTTGTTGGGAGCAAAGACTACGTTGTGGTTCGTATTCTCGCTTAGTTTGTTTTATTCTTGAGTGTAACTGTTCTCCACTATATAAAGTACTGAATTCAGTGGTGTAATGTTGTCCTTTTTTCTTTATTCTTTTTAGTGACTCGTATTTTCCTGCTCTCCGTTCAGCATGTGAGCCCAATCGTTGTGCAAACCGTGACCTTGCCATGCCTTAAAATTTTGTCTCAGTTTATTAAACCAAAAGCACCATCTAGCAAAGCAAATCTGGTGAGAAAATTTTTCTGAACAAGATCCCCCATGTTACATTACGTATTTATTCTGCATCTAACTTTTGGGGTATAGGATTTGTCTGTACATAGTCATAGAATACGTGGGTAATGAGAAAAGTAGAGATGGTAGTAGGTGGCAGGCTAGCAAAGGACGGACACACAGACAGACAAACAGACAAACGAAGCGTATTAGCCTTAGAGGAAATAAATATTGGAATAGCTTATCTCACGAAATAAGGGATCTGTATCTGCTCATAAGTTAGGCAGGAAAAAGGGAAAGGATTCTGGCTGGTGGCAGGCTGGTAAGAGACGGACGAACCAACAGCATAAAACCCGTTTAAACGGTTTCAATATTTGCTTCAACATTTGCACAACATCTGTTGAACGAAATGTTGGGATCGTTTGAACAGACGTTTCAACAATGTTGAAACATGTTGAAAGTTGTTGAAAGCATGGTTAAACAAATTTGAATTTGTTTAAACATTGCCTCAACATCGCTTCAACATTTTCTCTGTTCTCAAAAATTTTGGGCCTTGTTCGCGTCGTTTGAACACATCAATTCAACATTTGTTGAACTTACGCGTGCGCATTTCATATCTATTCGGAAGTACGCGGTCTGGTTCTCGTTCTCAATCCACCTGAGATGGATGTCTTTAAAATGTTGGTACAATGTTGTGAAGATTGTTGAGGTCGTTTAAACAGCGTCTCGCAACATTCTGGAATATTTCAAAACACTCACCCAACCAATGTTGGCCGAACGTTAAAGCAAATGTTGTAGCCGTTTATACGGGCCTTAAGTTGTCGAGGACCTAAAAATTTTAATTTATTATAGCTTCAAAGAATACCGTTTTTAAATGTACTTGAATACACAAATGGATACAATGCGAAACGAACAAGTGAACGGACAAACGGACGGATGGACGGACAATCGAACGAAAATATGAACAGGCCAGCCAATCAACCGACCGATGGCTAGATGGATTCTGTGGATCCATTCATCGGTGGACGGACGGATAGATAGGTTGACTGGCGGACAGATGAGCGGACAGGTGGATTGGTAGATGCCAAGTTACAGTTGTGCGAGGGAAAAAAATCTAGCGTGCCTGTGCTCAGCGCACGAAGTTTAATTGGATTAGAAAAAACCAAATTTTCATTTGATTGATAAAGACCACAACATAAGGACATCCGCGTCGTTAAACGAAAAAAATTGTCATTAGGGGGTTGGGGATTCAGCATAGACGACAAAAATCAGCAACAGAAACCTTAGAAGAAAAACTTTGCAGTGTATGAATTGTGAAAAGAAGACAACGAAGACGAAACAAAGCGCCAGAAATCAAAGAACGAAGACGTTGGTGACTGGAGAGATGAACATGTGTTCTCCTTTGAGATGTGAAATTTACTACGTGCGTCGTGCGAAGTGAGAGATTTTAAACATTGTGCGCACGCTCACCGTATTCACTATGCTTTTCGTAAATTGAAATTTGTTAGTTGCGTAAACCTAGCCTGTGCGGCCGACCGTCTAAACGAGTAGTTCTCAACCAAATTTTCTCGCGACCCCAAAGTGCTGAATTCGCTATACTCCGCGATCTCAAGTCCCACTAGACAAGAGTCTAAAAACGCAGTGAGGGCACCAGACATTCGTGAATCGGGGAATCCAGAGTCAAGACCAAAATAGATGGGACAAATAAAGGTACAAATTATCGGCCTCTAGGTCGAAGAAGAATGTGAAAATGGTGAGGGGTGGGCATTCCTTTTCTCTATAAAAGGACTTCAATCACTTGGATAGTACAGCTGTCAAAACAAATGCTTGATTCACCGGTGAGGTAGCCCGTCTGTATGTAACCTTCTTTCGATTTTACGATCTTAAAGACCCCATACGGACTTGTTCGACTTTAATGTTAGAAGGAATTGATGCCGCAAAAGTTCTTAAATGTCGTGACTCTAAGTTGCTTGGCATCAAGGTCCCTTTGTCACTGGTACAGATCTGATCTCGCTGCTAAAACTAGAATACTTGGCTATTAAGAGTAGAACTCTTAGATATCAAGAATTTTTAGAACACTTGGATATTAAAATAAGGCAGTATTAATTCCCAGCTACGGCGCTCTTCCGTGACTAGAAATTCCTTGTGATCCCACTAGGTACTGAGTGACCCTGCTAGCTTCGTCGACCCTGGCGATCCTATTTGAGACAGCTTGCGACCCCATGTGGTTAACCAGGGTTTAGACGATCTGTGGTGCAAGTTGCATAAACCAGGATTTATGCAATTACAATGATTAATATTTACAACTAGCGATAGCGTCATTTTATGTCTGAATACTGAGGAGTTGATTACATGAGACCGGTACGTAGTCAGACCGCCACAACTTGAGATCGCTGCCCATACAAATCCTTGTTCTTGTTTACATGAGTTTGGTTCGAAAAATAAGCTCGGACCGGTCTCACTCATTTGAGGTGCTGGACCCGACACGAATGAGCTCAGACCGGTTCGAACTCGGACCGCTACGAAATTTTCATAGTGAAAACGCGAAATCTCTTCAGGTCGACCATTGATGAGGTACTGAGAACCAGATAAACATTGTTGCTGGGCACAAAAACTCCGAATGTGGACTGAGATATTTGCAAGAACAGAGCTTTAGTTTCATTCCGGTCTCATGTAAACGCATCAGAAAATTTTCTCTTTGGTAGCGGTTTGAATTCATGCCGGTCTCATGTAATCAGTTTCTAAGTTGGATGCGCTGCGAATGTGTTCTATCAGGGCTCCAGGAATTTTGCAGCACTGCGAGGGTTTCGGTGGACACGTTTTTCTAGTTTTAGTGCTTTTGATTAAAGATAATGCGTACTTTTCTATACTGTTTTGGCCACTGGTATTTTAAGCTCACATCTTTCAATCATCTTGTTTAAAATAGAGCAAGAATTTAAACGACATCGCATCGGTCAAAGTAAAAACTGCTCCTATGACGAATATGAGGGAATGGATCAACGACCAATCACAAGCCAGTTACTCAGAATGGGAAAGAAGGACCTGCGTAAAACCGCCGGTGACTGACTTGCCGCAGAAACAAGAACCTCGAGAAGTGGAAGATAAATCAATTGGGTCGAAGGAGGATGAGCTAAACGAGGCATGGCTGCGACATGTGATATTTTCGCCGTCTTGTGGAGCCCTCAGACAGGTTGCATGTAGTGTGGTGGAGTCCATATGTCAGGTATCAATAACACACAAACAACAAAATTGGTCATTGTTTCAGCATTGTATTGTTCACAGTGTAGACAACTTTGTGGAAAAGAAATTAGCAATTTAAATTTGAATGTATTCCGCCGGAGAAAGACACGCAAACACGGACGGCGAAGTGGAATTTTGAGTGGGTGGCTTGTAATAAGAATACAGTATTTTCCATGCTTCCCCGTGAAATCGTACAAACATCATTCTAAATATAGTTGTTTCGACGTAATATTTGGAAAAAAGGAGGGTTATTGCCCTACTGCCCAGCTGTCCCTGACAAAGCTTTGTTTACATGACTAAAGGTTTCAAAAGAAATTTCTGAATCAAGAGTTTTGAGCTTTGTTTTGTTTGCGAAAATAGAATAGAATAGAATAGAATAGAATAGGATAGGATAGGATAGGATAGAATAAATTTTTATACTCAATCTCCCAAGAACAATATTTCAAAATAGAAAAGGTAAAAGTATAAGTAATGGCCACTTGAAATAACCATGAATAACCAAAATAATAATCAGTAATGAAATAACCAAAAAATAGGGTGATGAAACTAAGAAGCTAAACATTAAAAGTTCCTAATAAGATTGTAACAGATGTGCCTTTAACCACGACTTAAAACGAGACTTGTTAGAAGATTTCAAAATACTATCAATGGAGTTTCACGTTTTGCTATCACAATAACGTACATTAAACTTGCCATAGTTCGTACGTATTTTGGGAAGTTGTAAAGAATTTTTTGCTGCCAATCTTGTACTATAATGATGAATTTTACTAAGATTTTTAAAAAACCCCATCAAAAACGGTGGGTAAATTACCAGAGAGAAAATCGAACATAAACCGAGCACTCTGGAAATTTGTTAGGTTTAAGAATTTGAGAATATGAAGGCTTTTAAAAAGAGGACTAGTACGGCACTTAAAACTAGAAATAAAAAGCAACTTTGCTTGGTTATGTTTTTAATATAAAACCAACAAACCCCCTTGAACACTGCATGGTAATGATGTCTGTAACCACCCTAAAAATCTTTAAACTTGGATCCTTAGTTAAGTATTACATGTTTATTTCTTTCTGTTCGACCTTGTTCAAAAATGGTAGCTGGTTTACTGTTTCATTCGTATTTGTTGGACTTTATGGCTTCGGTGTCGTTCAGGAAATTCAAGCGAATGTTAACTTGCTCGTCTAAATCTCTTCGGGAAATTAGTCTGTCTTTAGCCTATTCGCTTAGACCTCGATTCCTGACATCTTTTCTTCTGTACTTAGAGACAGCAGGCAGCACACGTTTATTGTACAGACCAGTCTTTTGACGAAAACGAAGGATAAAGATAAGAGCCCAGCTCAAAATTGTTATGTGAAAAGCCATGAAGACGATGTGAAATATATTTAAATAAATTTACTAACGTTTTGTTGCAACATTTCAACATCTTCAAATAATATTACAAAGTTATCAGTGTCTATATATGTCTATTTACATGTGCTAATTAATTATTCATTCTCGCATGTAAATAGACTTATATATAGACGCTGATAACTTTGTAATATTATACTCTGAAGATGTTGCACGTGGCAACGAAACGTTAGTAAATTTATTTCAATATATTTCAAATCGTCTTCATGGCTATTCATATAACAGTTTTGAGCTGGGCTCTTATCTTTATCCTTCCTTTACGTTTTCCTCTCGGAAAATCCATCGCAGCCTTTTGAAGAATTAGTTTTTAATTATAAATCTGTGGCTTTTTTATTAAAAAAAAGAAAAGTTGTTTGTAGGTCTGAAAATGATAAATTTTTGCGGATTTTTTGTATTGATATTAGAAGACGCTAGAAGGAATTTTGTTCACTACAGAACCGACTGTCGAATCTTAATATTAGTGATAAAGTACAGCTTTTAAAGCCCTTTACGTGACTGGTTTTATATAAATGCAAGTTTGCGCAAAAAATGCGATTAACTTCAACTTTCTACTGCAGCTGCAGGAGATTTTGGCAACTACAACTTTTTTTTTCAGGATGCAAGTAGCACAAACTCATTTTATATAATGAATACATGATCTTGTAGGTGTTGCTGTGATAGTCTTACTGGAAATTTCATTCCTCTCCGAACTTGAAAAAATGTTACACCATACTTTAAGCATTCACGTGGTGCCACGGTGGTTACCAGTCACGGCAAACACACCAAGTATTTAAACTTTCGGTCTTGAAAACGTGTAATAAATTAATTATCAACGACCTACTAACGTAAGATTGTTTGGTATAGATTCCTGGTAGAAAACACAGGATCATGGATCTCTTGACAAGGTACGCTTAGTGAAATTGTTCTAGAATCTTGTTTCCCACGCATGCAGCTACAACAATTCAGGCATAAGTCGACTTTAAAATTTCGCCACAACATAACCGTTTTACTAAATCCCCAATAGCCAAACATACATGTAGTTATCGCAAGCATTGTTTTCACTGGCCGTTCACACTGTCATCAGGAATGAATTCGAAATAATCGCTATTCAGGAAAAAGCCTTGATTTCTATTAGCGGGAACAAGTTAAGGGAAGTTTTGTTTTCTTACCTTCAAGTTTACGTTGAATGTGGTGGTTTTTATTTCAGTTACCTTGAAGATGTTGGTAGTGCTGGAGAAAATGCCACGGAGTTCTTCAATTTGTATTTTGAGTTAATGAAGCCAGCTAAGTGGAAGAGTTATCTTGCGCGTAGCGGAGCTCTTCTAACGATTGGTAACCTGGTCACGAAGGTAAGCCTAGTTTTAAACTTTTCGTTTTGTCACAAATCCGGAAGCATTCAACATTCACCTTACTAAGGCTACGTTTGCATTAGACCAAATTTCTCCGGATTTGTCGGCAATCCGGAGACTTCTTCGGATTCAAAGTTGAGAATCCAGTACAAAAAGTCTTAGGATTCCTCACGAATTCGGATAAATATGAATCCGGAAAAGAATCCGGAGACTTCGAATCCGCAGAAGTATGAATCTATCGCCGTGTCGCTGGAGCTTAGCGATACATTTGTACTGTTACCAAGTCTTACCGCTCTGTCGCTGAGACTGTGTCGCTGAAATCGCTGAAGCACATGAAATCGCTTGAGTCGCTTGCGAAAAATTCCAGGAGGTTCTGATAAACACAAATTGTACCCCGTGCTTTATGATATGTTACGGACGGACTATGAGAACGAGATAATGAAGTTGAATGCTAGAGAAAAGATTGGGTTAAAGCTGTTTTCCGCCAGGCAGATTTTATCTCGTGAATCGACATTTCTTTGTGCAAACTGAATAGGTTTCTCGTTAGTAACAGTCGAGAACCTATGA
The DNA here is from genome assembly GCA_030142905.1 of Heliopora coerulea. NCBI lineage: Eukaryota > Metazoa > Cnidaria > Anthozoa > Scleralcyonacea > Helioporidae > Heliopora > Heliopora coerulea. The sequence goes on from JASJOG010000097.1 coordinate 494,798, forward strand.
GACTAAAGAAAAAGTTGCATCTCGCGATAAAATTTGCCTAGTGGAAAACAGTTGTGTAGTTCAATTTATTCGCTTTATCGCTAGCGACTTTCACAGTGTGTCTAGCCACTTGTCGCTTGGTCGCCGGTCGCCTGTCGCCTTGTCGCTGAGCTCTAGCGACCCAGCGACGCGATAGTGTGTCTCTGCCGTAAGACTGTCTTTCTAAAGCCCTCAGGCTACCAGAAACGATCCCACAACGTTTAATTTTCAAAAATTTCCTGGAACAGCATGCTCCCAGAAACCCCCGAGAATGGCGTGCTTATTACGCGAATGTTCACCCCACAAAACATCTGATTACTATCCCAAGACTTCCTTTTCAAAATCTCGGGTCCGCCACTCAAGTTTGTTTGATGATCTCAGCCGAACTTAGCGTCTCCTAAGGTTGTTAACTTATTAGAATCTGCATAGTCATTGCAATATGTGGACACGTATTAAACTTGGCTCTACGTTTGAATTCTGAATTTTAAAAATGGAAGAAGCCCCCTTTTTTCCAAATTAACTGTGCTCAAAATTGCAGCTGTTCAGCGCTGGTTGTATTCGACTGGTAATTCCATGTGGATTCGTAGGAGGCAATTATAGGAACCGTAGTAACGGATGTCAAATCTGATTTAATGCGTTACATCTTAGCGAACTAGCACTTATTATACGGTGATAAGGCCTTGTTAAATGATGGAGTGAAAACTAGGAATAGATGTTCGCTTTTATGCAGATTGATCAGAATTCCAAATCAGATTCGTGTATCAATACGCAATGCTTTTGTCATACAACACGTTCTTGTTTTTCTTCGCTCTAGGAGATCAACCATTTAGCCGTACTTGAGGAAACTACGTTGAGTTCCGATCTTTCCCAAGGTTACGCGTTGAAAAGACTCACAGGTTAATAGTCATTAGTGGTTAACATTTTAAGAAATCTCTGCAGTGTAAATGACTACTGCAATATCCAATATGGTGGTAGTGGTGGGACATGTCAGGCGTGTTCTAGTATATGGTTGGGGTTAGGGGCTAGGGGTTAGGATTAGGTTAGGGTCAGGTTAGGGTTACCTTTATGTATCATGTTCAAAAATGTCGGAGGTTTATCCTTTCCTTAGAGGAAGTTATCTAACGTATGGGCTACTGGTGGCACAGTGGTAGTACACGTGTCTCTCACCACTGTGACCAGGGTTCGATTCCGCCTCCGTGCAATTATCTGATTAAAGTTACCTTGGTCATATGTTAGAAGAGTGTTGTACAGTTTGACTCTACCAAGCATCACATGTAAATTTTTACCGGTACTCCAGTTTCCTCCTGTAGTAAAGATGGACCCATGAGGGTTTGGCCTGAACTGGCCCTCTAGGTGAAACAGCTTAGTTAGCTAACAGGGTCATCTAGCATTAACTCACTTCACTTCATTTCACTTCCATATTTTGCGGCCTGTACGCACCGGTACTTAAGATTCTACTCAAATGCTCATAGTCGATCAAGAGAGGTAATTTTATAATTGAATTTTTACGTCATTGAATGTTTCCCTTTCGTTTTGGGCAACCTGAAAAAAAAAGAAATAAGGCGCCAACCGAAATCAAGGACGTCGCCCGAGGCACAAGCCGCGAATATGAAATGTTACTTCCCGTCGGAAGTTAATAAAGGAACAGCAAATCTTTAAAATATGGGGAAACGTTAAATAGAATAAGTCCTTTAAGAATTGAGAGTTGATAGTGTGAGTGGAAACTACAAAACGAGCAGTCGCTTTTTCGGAGAATAGCTCGTGTTTCGTTAGTATGTGCTTCTAAATAACGTTGCTGTTGATAAGGCATTGAGAGAACATTTCTTTGATATTTACAGGTGTGCAGTGTTTATAATTTATGTAATTCTTTTCGGACGTTTGTTTTGTATTTCATGTAATTTTTTGCATTGTTTTTTTAAAGAGTTAATGGTATCATTTATTGAGCAAAACGAGATCAAGCAAGAGTTCAAAGGCAGACTTGTCGGCGCTGTACTTAATGGTTACTTGTCGCTGCGCAGGTAACGTATTCTTCCAAAACTGATTTAAAATTCATGAGAAAAATACAAAGAAAAATCCTAACCACGTCGTGTCTTCAAATGTGATAAAAACACGCTTACTTTTGTTCTCAAACTTTTGCGTCTTAGAAAACATTAATTTTCAAACTTTCTTCGCGAATTAGCGTATCAAGGAGTTCGTTTTTGAGGTCATTTAAAAAACTTGCAGTATGTGCTTTATCGGATCTAAAACACTCGGCTATCGCCTCCAGTTTTAGATCCAATAAAGCTTTCCTGCTCGTGTTTTGAATTTGTCCATAAATGTGACAGGACAGTACACGCACGTGCAGTTTATTCACCTTACATACAGAAGTTAGTGTAGCAACAAATTCATTTCCAGGAAAGATACTTGCGTTTTTATCGTTTTACTTCTTTTTGTATCATTTTGATGCGATATAGCGGATTTACCACCCCTAGCGTGATATGATCTGCGAAATATGCCTCCTTAAACCCAAGATGATCATCAAGTCAACACTCACCAGCCCAAAGGCACCTACGCAAATCCACGAGTACGCGCGCATTCACATTCACACACGCCAACGCACTGTTGAGGCTGATTCCTAGCTCGTGTAAAAAGCCGCGCGGGCGATGTTGTTCTATGAATTGATTGGGTAATATTGACTGACGCAAAATGTCGAGCGCAAAAGTTGACTTCCGGTCAACTTTTTCACTGCAGAATTGTCACTCGCCTGACTTTTCACACCCACTGGAAATCGGCGTCTAGGCTTTTTATGCGGAATTTTCCCGCGCGAACGAAGATTCTTCTTTGTCTTCTGAACTTTCAAGTGGAACTACTCCATTCTGACTTTGTTTTAAACAGGGTTCTATTTCATCAAATAATTACAAAGAATACGAAATATAGTGTTCTTTCAAAAGTTCGTGTTTACTGGAATGATAAACTTTAGCATATACCTCGCAAGTGGATAGTGATTTTTGCGCAATCGGATTGGTTCCTCTATCTCGGAATGTCCTGCACTATTCACCTCCGAGCAAAACAAAATGGCGTTCAGTTTTGTTTGCGTTACGGAAGAAGAACTTTTTTTTCAATAAACGAAGTTTCCGTGTCAGACAACACCAAAAAACAACGAAATTTGGCAATTAGATATTCAAAGACATGTCTTTCTTATATTTTTTAGCAATAAATACACTCAGGATGTGTTTCAAAATGTTTTGTTTACAAATGATGAATGGGCGACAAGGCGACATTTCGTAAAATTGTAAAAATTTCAAAAAGGTACATGTGGAGACAATTTTGCGAGGTATATGTTAAAGCAATTACTCACCTCCACTTTGGTGAATAATTGTTCTATGTACATCTTAAGTTTTACTAACTAACTAGAAAAAACAAAGAGGAAATTTCGTCTGAGCGGATAATTCGGCTTGGTGGAAATCAAGCCTTGCAAAAGTTTTACTGGCCTTTAACTTTGTAATTAACTAAACTGCAAAGACCTGTAAAATGCTCAGCCAAAGACACAACACCAAGGGAGGGCTTCTCGCTTTCCACAATCTGAAACAGATAAAAATATTCTATCCTCGACGTTTCGAGCAAAGGCCCTTCGTTTGGAGAGTTAGTAGAAAGAGAAATAGAATAAACAAACTTGTTGCTTATATAGCAAGCTGTAAAAGCAGTCACGTCTTAAAGTTCACCATGGTCGCTGTAGAAACTCGAAAAAATCATCAACGAAGGGCCTTTGCTCGAAACGTCCAGGATAGAATATTTTTACCTGTTTCAGATTGTGGCCAGCGAGAATCCCTCCCTTGGTGTTGTGTTGTTGCGCCGCTGCCTACGCTGGACCAGCCTTGTTAATGATTTTTTCGAGTTTCTACAGCGACCATGGTGAACTTTAAGACGTGACTGCTTGTATAGCTTGCTATATAAGCAACAAGTTTGTTTATTCTATTTCTCTTTCTACTAACTCTCCAGACGAAGGGCCTTTGCTTGAAACGTCGAGGATAGAATATTTTTATCTGTTTCAGATTGTGGCAAGCGAGAATCCCTCCCTTGGTGTTGTGTTGTTGCGTCGCTGCATACGCTTGGCCAGCCTTGTTGATGATTGCTCAGCCAAAGAGTACGGCTTTCTTCTGGCCAACGCCAGACCAGTTTTTTAAGCCAAGCAAGACGTCTGCATGGTATCTTAACAGTTAAACTAAAGGGTAAACGTGTTTTGACGTTGTTTCGTTTAGACTGGTTGTGCAAAGGACAAAGCTGGTTGATCAAAGTCAGGAATTACTTTTGGAACTTTTAGGGGAATTGACATCAGGTGCGATTCGCATAATTAGTGGATAGTGCTTTTGTATAGTAAGCATTTCACGTCTGCGACATTAAAATCAACTCACTCTATTTCTAACGTAAAAAGTTCAAAGGTTGATAACTGTCGTGACTGATCGCAAAGAATTCTAACGTTTCGAGTAAAAGCCCTTCTCCAGAGAGTGAAATGTCAGATTACGTTTAACTCTCTGACGAAGGGCGTTAGCTCGAAACGTTAGAATTCTTTGCAATCAGTCACAGCAGTTACCAACCTTTGAACTTTTTAAGTTATTTTACACTGTCTGCGCTGCATCCTATTTTTATACTCAGTTTCTATGTTAAGTTACGTTGACTTTATACATCCTTAGTGGTAGATTTGCTCATACACTAGAGTAGGGGTTTTTAACACTTACCACTTTTTAGATCGTATGTGAAATTCGAACCATTTCTCTATCCCGGGATCCATTCACCTTCAGGCGATCGAGTCGAGGAAGCGTAACTTTGAAGGGACACTATAGCAAAGTACAGAATAAAAACCTCGCCTCACTGGGAATTTAAACCTACAGACGAATTTTCAGTATGGCACTGCGTAGTTGCTTATTAACTTTTCTATTTTAAGATTTATGTCAAGGGTGCGCAACCCGCGGCCCACGAGTGTCGTTTATGCGTCCAGCACAGACTAGTAGGTTGAACAAAAAAGCTTTAAGTACTAAAAATTGGTAACTTCAATCGATAATAGATAACAGAGTCGAACGTTTCCAAGAATAACGTTTGTACCTTAATCAGCCAAACCCATAGCTAAAGGCTTAAAGTTGATAGGACATAAAAATAACACTTCCGCTATGGAATAACCGATCTTGCGGAGCGAAATAGGCTGTGAAAGCAAGTTCTGGTGGCCCACCAACTATTCTAAGCCAGAAATTTGGGCTTCAGAACCAGAAAGGTTGCGCACCGCAGGTGTATGTAAATTACATAGACTTTTTCTTTCTTTTTTTTTAAAGGAACCGAATCAGAGACTCGAGAATTCATTTCCATTTGTGTGAACACTTTAAACAGGTTTGTTTAGAAGTTTTTCCCGAAAGTTTTAGCGAAAGCATTTTGATCCAGAGCTTGATTTTTTTTTCTCCTAGATACGAACTGGATGATTTGCGTACTCCAGTGTTCATATTTGAACGGCTCTGTAGCATCATTTATCCGGTAGGTGAAATGAACTTCCTCGGGGTTGCTGGTGGCACAGTGGCAGCGCACGTGTCTCTCGCCACTGTAACTAGGGTTCGATTTCGGCTCCGTGCAGTTATCTGACTAAAATTACCTTGGTCACTTGTGAGAAGAGTGTTGTCCAGTTTGACTCTACCAAGCATTGCAGGTATTCTCCGTGTACTCCGGTTTCCTCCTGTAGTGACACTGGACCCATGAGGGGTGGCCCTTACTGGACCTCTAGGGAGAACAACTCAAAAAGCTGATGGAGTTGTCCAGTATAAATAGAGGCACTTTTTTCTTCTGGTTATTGTTTTGTCTGGTGCGCATTCATGAACTGAAGCAATGTTGTGGAACAAAGTAGAAGTAGAAGTGTGGATCGCTAAACTGATTAAAGAATACCGTAAATCCTCTATTAATCCCACTCTTTCAAATAAGCCCCACATTTTTTTGGAGCACGAAATTTATTAAGCCCCCTCTCTGTTAAGCCTTCCTCCTACCATTTCCCCATTTCACTCACAACCAAAACAATAAACAAGAGACATTATTATACATATAAACTTTGTCCTTGTTTCTTATTGGTCGACATTCACCATTTAATTCTCAATGTCCGGAACCCGTGACATCATTTCCGCCAAATATCGTTAATTATTCGACAGATCTGTCCAAAAAAATAATTATTGTACGTTGATGATGTAACCACCTCAAGGCCGCGAATGTTATCGGTCAGTGTTATCCGCGTCAGCCTTCGGCTTCTTCAGATAACATTGACCTCGGTCTGGATGATTCTTGAAATCATGCTCAGCCTCATCCAATATTTTTTTAGTATTATTAGTGTATTTTTACCGTACCAATCCGAGTACGAATTCACTTGCAGTTTTCTAGCTCCAGTTCCTTATGTCGTACAGATAGCTTTTTGTGGTTCTTTGAGAAAGCTATATAGCAGCTCGTAACCAGAAGTTTATCTCGTAGAATCCTTACTCCTGTCGGTAAAAGCTCGTATCTACAACCTTCAGGAGATAAAAATTTTCATAATACGAATGACAGTTCTATGGGCAAACGTCCAAGTAATTCTTTAACTTGACAACTACTAACCTACAGGCCTTTGGCGAAATTAACCCTTTCCCGGCGGCATAACACTTCTATCATTTTACTCAGGCTAACACCAGACGATCTTTTTTAAATAAAGCCCTTTTTCTCCATTGAGCCCTTCGCCATCATGATCACGATGATGATGTAATTATTCGTATTTATTAGGGGTTTTTTTTAGGGGGGTTGTCTTTCCGAGCCTAAACCGTAGTTATCCAGCTTGCGCAGAAAAAAATATATGCAATTTTTTTTCATTTAAGAAACAAGATTCAGTAATGTGGTTTCTTTTCTCCAGGAAGAAAACGACATCGGCGAATTTTTGTTAACGTTGGAGAAAGACCCTCAACAAGAAGACTTCCTTCAGGGGCGTATGCAAGGAAATCCATATCGGTAATTCCTTTTTTCATCTGCTTGTGGGATGGTGTAGGTTACTGCGTTAGGACTGATGTCGTAGCTCTGACAACGTACGAACGCACTAACCAGCAAATGAACGAACGAGCGATCGAGGCAGCGAATTGAGATTCAAATCTTCCATCCAGAAAGAGTTAGGCTTAGAAACATGAAGACTAACATTACTCTTTTCTTTTGGGTTAGGAGAATTATGTTAATTGTTGTATGTATCATTATTTCTTTAAATTGAGTCGTGGCATTCTATATTTTCATCTCCAGGCTCTTCTAACTCAATGCTAATAATTACAAACTGCATTTATGATTCGTGTCCATGAACATAGTCTCGAAGGATGTTTCTACTTAAATCCGGTGCCAGCAGACAATTTTATGAAATAAAGTAAAAAACAAATTCCGAAAAACAATGACATCTTGAAAACCTAAGATATGAGTTGAAAACAAGACGACGAATGATTGCGATGATATTTTGACTTTATTGCAATCATTCGTTGTCTTGTTTTTAACTCATATCTTGGGTTTTCAAGATGTCATTGTTTTTCGAAATTTGTTTTTTACTTTATGTTTCTACTTGTATAACTTCAGTCTATTATAAAAACAATTTCTAGTAAATAAGTTATCAACCGCATTTATGAGGTAAAGTGAATAAATCAAGTCTATCGAATCAAGTCACGTGCGAAAGCCGTGCATTATGGGAGTGATTGTGTTTTAAAGATTACAGACAACGTTGTAATGTTTAGTGCAAGCGTGTTGCTCGACTGATGTAATTTCGATGATCCGTCGTTTGTTTGAAAAGTTTTTAACCATAAAATGTTTTTTTCTTGTATATTTGTTTGTCATATGTGTTACAACATTTTTATAATATTTGTAAAGCACATTTGTAAATTGTAATTTACTGGTATTTAGATAAGATGCCATTTATTAGACTATCCTGTTTCAAATCCACGTTCTTTTAAATAAAGTTAGTAAACTTCGTTGTGTGAAAACTTAGTGATATAACACTTTGAATCGAGACATAACTTTACACCAATTTTAATTTATCACCGCTGTACAGGTCGACCGACACGGGAATGGGTCCGTTAATGAGAGATGTGAAGAACAAGATCTGTACCGGTAGGCAAGTTCATTGCTAAAATATAATACCGTTTGAGAAAAAAGGTTGCAATTCTCAATAATGAACTTTTGCAGATTGTGATCTGATTGCACTACTTGAAGATGATACTGGAATGGAGGTAAGATCTCTACTTGGTAGAACTTCCTTATAACACTCCCTCCCTCGTTCCCTACTTCCTCTCGTACTCTCCCTATCTCTCTCTCATTTTTCCGCACACTCATTCTCTTCTTTAACATTCTCTCCTTTTTTCCATACTTCCTTCCTTCCTTTCTTTCTTTCTTTTTTTGTTTCTTTCTTTCTTGTTTCCTTTCTTTCTTTCTTTCTTTTGTTTCTTTCTTTATTTATTTATTTATATATTTCTCTCTTTCTTTCTCTCTTTCTTTCTTCCCTTTCTTTCCCTCTTTCTCTCTTTCCTCTTTCTCTCTTTCCTCCTTTCTTTCTTTCTTCTTTTCTTTCTTTCTTTCTTCCTTCCTCTGGAAAAAATAAAAAAGAGACAACATGATGCGTTTCTGCATTTTACTAATTTTCTATTTTTGACTTCAATAACTCGCGGATGTGATATCCGGAGTAAAAAGGTTATGTTGTTTTGAGCATCTGTCTTTTCCACGAAAGATTTATTCTGTCAGTGTCTTTTGTGTACGTTATTTTAAGTTTGCTTATTTTTTTCTCGATTTCAGCTTCTGGTCAATTCCAAGATTATCAATTTGGATTTACCTGTAAAAGAAGTTTATAAGAAGATTTGGTGTCCCCAAGGAGAGGTAAGATGTACGAAATGTTTTGCTGTGTGTTGCATCAACCCATAGAAGGATCATTATGTACTAGCTTTTAACGTAAATGCCCAAAACCTGGTTAACGTTTGCAAATTGAGGGTCTTCCTGATCCTCGATCGACGGTTATTCTTACGACAAGTGTGAACACAAATTTTTTGTCGTCCGAGGTGGTCACCAATCTGATCACAAGGATTGCAAGAGTCACAAGAATTGCAAGAGTCACAAGGATCGGAATAATTTTTGTGTCAAAGATGTACCTCTGTCGGTCGGATCCTTCATATTAATAAGGATCTTAAGATCTACGACCTCAACTTCAAAGAAGACGTACTTTAAAATTTCCGCATTTAAAGAAACCACGATTTATTGACCACCGTGCATGATACTTGTTACTTTGTTTCATGAATCCTAAAACCCTCCAGTTCCCCTGAAATGACTGTAGTGTCGGGTTTAATTCGATCTTAAGTAACAGCCTTTTACACTTCGCGAGCTAACGTCGTCCTTAAGACGTGAAAATGGTCTGGCTGACGCTTTATATAGAACATCAAAGGTGTTGAGAATGTTCTGGGGAATAAAAATTATTCATTCTTTTTGTTTTGCGTGAAGAATTTATCTGTTTCGTTGGTAGCGTCGTTGAAGTTGCCGTCGTAAATCTTAAGGTCCCTAATGTTAGGATGTCGCCGGTTTTCGGCAATTTGTCCAAGCGTGAACCAGGCCTAGTTTTGAAAATTGCATTTTCACATGAAATGTGATATATGAATCTTATATTAAACGAATGTAATCTGTTCTCAGTATATATGTTTTTTTTTTCTTCAGGGAGAGCCCATGAAAATTGTTTACCGAATGAGAGGTAAGAAACTGGAATTCAGTCCCAAGCCCTAGAAACTCTTAGTGTGGGCCACATAGGCTTTTTTTATTACCTTGTGTCATGAAGCCAGAAAACTAGACTTTGTCACTGCAAGTCTGTTAAAATCACTCAATTATTTTCACGTTTTTCGACTGTTATCTGCCTTCAAAAAATCGAGAAATTGTTACACTGCCGTAAAAAGTTGCACTTGTTCAAATCACTATCGGGGTGCTGGTAGCACAGTGGTAGTGCACGTGTCTCTCACTTCAGTGACTAGGGTTCGATTCCGGCTCCGTACACTTATCTGATTAATATTACCTTTGTCACATGTGACAAAAGTGTTGCCCAAGTTCACTATACCAAACGTCGCAGCAACACTGGACTCATGAAAGGTGGCCTTCACTGGACCTCTAGGGAGAACAGGTTAGATAGCTGATAGGGTTATCCAGTATAAATAAAGACATTTTACCTTTGATCCTGCTTACGAGATTCTATATACGATAGGTATGGTTGTTTATTTCAAGTGCAAGAACAAAACAGTCCTAAACATGAAAAAAATCTTCTTGGAATAACTTTAGAAGCATTAAAACAGATCATTTTGTAATACTTCCGGCTGTTGGGAGCCGGGATATGAGGAATGCGTGGTGAATTTCTGTAATGCATTGCATGCTCACCAGTTTTTACCTTTTGCAGGCTTGTTGGGCGATGCAACAGAAGACATTGTGGAGCGCCTGGATAAAAACAATGGTAAACAAGGTTTCTCTTAATGAACGTATGGCCAAATATCACCAGCCAAAATAACACATGGAACATGCCGCTAGTTAGCTGCAGAAAAATTCCAGTAACCCAATTTCACAATAAATGTTGAGGGGGAAAAATTAAAAAAAAAGAAAAATTACACTTATTTATTTTAGAGAAATGAAATAGCTTAAAACGAGTAAAGTTGCACTGACAACAATTTTAACGTACGTCGTCTTGTATTTTGCTATAACGAAATTTACTGATGTCTAAAAATAGAAATTTGAGAGATGACCTATTTCTTAAAAAGGTCATACATGATACTAGGTTAAGCCTGGTTCACACTATCGACATAAGCATAAGGACAACATCAATACCAAAACAAAGCATGATATCTTCTCTGGGACTTGCGAAAATAAAACAACGACCATTTTTCTTTGTTTCGTCTTTAGTTCGGCTATTGGCTTGTGCTTGGACTATGATCTTATGCTTATGCTTATGACGATCCTTATGTCGCAGGCTTGACTTCATTCCTTTGTTTTGCCTTTTGTTCGGTCGTAATGCTTATGCTTATGCTTATGCCCTACGTGTCAAGTACACCTTAGGCTACGAACCAGGCAATGATTTTATCATACATTTCATACTGATTGTCTTATAAGTTACATATGCTGGACTGATTAAAGTGCACTGTCCTCTGTAACTCAAATCATGCCATAGCTTTATAATAGAGCGCTACTGACTGTTCATTACATGGAGTTGTAGTAAGAAGCTTCCTGACGTCACTACTTGAGCAACACAAGTTATCTTTAGACAGTCTAAATAACGAAATTTTGTCCTTCCCATTGATAAATGACTTTTCATGTTGTCATCTGTTTTTGAACAGAAAAAAATGTGGACAACGAAACCGTTTACAAGATGGCAAATGTCATGAGTGAGTGTGGGGGTCTTGAAGCCATTCTGACAAGGTAAAATATAAGGTCTCTATTGTCCGTGCTGGGGTTGGGTTTTTTTGTTGTTAAATAATGCATTCTGCTTTTCTCTTCAATGATTTTAGATTGTCTTCAATACGTGATCTTGTTCGCGGGCATCAACTACTCGAAGTCATACTAAAGTTATTCAACTTTTGTGTTAAAGTCAAGGTACGTTTTCCTAACGATCACACGGTGGATCTTCCATACCAAGCAAACCACGCATACTAAAAGTATGCGTTGAAATTTTGATACTGAGGAAACAGTTAAAATGCTTTACTTTATGGCTGAGCTTGTTTCTCATTCCTTAGAAAAAATTGCGCATGCCGATTGGTTGCTGAACGGTCCTATATGTTACGATATTGGACCAATATGCTTTTTATTCCGGACCGGTAACTTTTGGCGGGAAAAACGTCAAGCTGATTTTGATGAATAAAAGTAGGATGCTGCGTAGAACACATTTCAGCACACGTTTCACTCTGATGAAGGGCCTTTGCTCGAAACGTTAGAATTTTTAACGCCCAGTTACCTCTGAGCTTTTTATGTGATTTTGATGAAATTTGAGAAGGATTAAAAATCTGAATTGAAAAATTTCGAAAAATCAAATGTGCTGGAACACTGGTGCTTCTGTTGAAAGCTAATTGTATAAAATTATGATAAATGAATGTTTAAGTGGTAGAAACAAGAAATAAAACTAATAAGTTATAAAGTTAAATAAACAGCAATATCCGACGTTGAAAACCCGAATTAACATGAGAAAGAAAACCTACCAAAAAGCCATTTGGTAAATTCATTATCAACTTCGTTTGGTCGGTCTGTACTGCAAAGTATTTGCCTTCGGTTTTTTTCTCTCAAACCTCGCTCTTTCTTCTCTCGGTCTGTACGAAAATCTCAGGCAAATATTTTCCAGTACGAATCTCGCTCTCAGTTAACAGATACTTATTATTGGGTGTTGTTTAGGCGAACCGCGAGCATCTGGCTAACCCGTCACTCAAGACTTTGAAAATACTGCTAGATGTCTTGAATCAGGTAATGTATGGTGTGCACCATGTTTATTCGGAGCCATGTCGATTTTATTTAGTAACAGAGATTATTTATTGAATTTCAGGTATTGCATGTGGAACAAGATAGCCCAACTGTCGGAACTATGGCCGAGCAAATATTGTCCATTATTGAGACATTGTTGCAAGGTGCTGGATCAACAATGAAACTCGTCGTTGCTGGCCAGGAAGAAGAGTCTCAGTTGGAAATGCTATTGGATATTATAAAAATGCCTTATGTGGTAAATGCCTTACATAATGTGTACTGTGTATCGGAAATTGTAAAGTAGCTTTCGCATCAGTGCTTGGCCGATTCGTTTAAAAGTTTGTTGCTTTATCCAATCTCACTGTCACTTCTCAGATGTTTGTTGCTAACCGAAGAATTGAAAGGACGATCATAACGTAATGTAATTTCCAGGCACTTCCTTTGGAACCAGTAATGTTAGGACGAATGAATTTCATTTTTCTGAAAAAAATTTTGTTTCTGAGGCGAGAATTTCAGTTCTATCTCACGTTGGTAAGTAAAGCTTAGGACAGGAAGAAGCGAGTCATCGATCAAACGTCAAAAGACAATGGTGTTCACTAACCAAGTAGCAGTAATTCGTCACTTTATTCAAATAATGTTCTAGACGATTTGGCTACTTAAAAGTATTTAATATTTATGGTACTTTTACTTTCACTAGATTAACTTTTAGGCCTAAATAATGTACTTTTACTTCGCTACTTTTCAACAAGTCATCTCGCCATTCATTGAATTTCGATTCTGCAACCTCTGCGTCAGTAGCGTCATTAAATGGGGCTTCAATTATAGAGATCATATATTAAGTAGAAGGCGCTGTTGTAACTAAATGTCACTCATCCGCAGGGGAAAAATTGACTGCCGCCATATTTGATAAATTGAGGAAAGGGGGCAACGCAAACATGCACTGATGAAAAGTTCAAGATCATGGTCAAGGGCCACTTCACTTTTGTCTCTTTGTTTGTTGTTGTTGTTTGTTTGTTTTGTTTGTTTTGTTTTGTGTTTTTTTGCAGGGGGATGCTAGAAAAGAATGTAAAACAATTAAGGCAAAAAATAATGGCCAACTAATAACCAGAGAAGCTGTTTTCTGCAATACAGCTAGCAAAAACAAACACGAAACAATTCCCTAAAATTCAACTGTTCAACCTCATGGTTCTCGAAAAAACAAAAAAGGCCTGGGGAAAAACAATCCTCCCCCTCCAATTTACTCAAAACGGCGGCATTAAATTTCACCCCAGTTTTTGGCCCTTGTGCCCTCTGTATTTTTATATGACCTCTATGGTTTCAACAACCCTCTCAGCACTTCGCGATACCCCAACTTTGTTCCCAAGCTTGTCCCCGTGTTGCGCCTGCCTGTTTAAGTGTTTTGTTGTTGTTTTCTAGATGTCCACTTTAACTGGTTGTAATGCAAAAATTCAATTTAATCACCGAGCATAAGTTTTAATTTTTGATAAAATAAATTTTCAATTTCGGACTTGAGTACTTCCAAACTCAGTTACCTTCTTACTTTCCGTCAAGTAACTCCTCAATTGCCTACTTGTTATACTTTTCCTTCAGTCACTATTTTCCAAAAGGACATTAGTATTACTCAAGTAACTTTGAACGCGACTGCCGAAAGAATGTTTAATCCGATACCTAAACCCGTGTAGTGTGTTTAAAAACGAGGCAAAGACTACATTCTCAAACAAATTACCGTTTTAGGAGAAAATCAGATTGAAAGTGGTCAAAATAATATGCTGGTTAAGATCAACTATCCAAATGTTGTTGCATGTATTTTTCCCTCGTAAAGACAACCAGGTTACATATTACAACGTAGTAACATTGCTTTGATTTGTTAGAGTGATATGTTTGTCATGCATCATGCAGTTTAATTCGATGCATATGTTTTTGTTTTTTTTCAAGCGTTCTAACAACAACGTTCTGCTCTCCCTGATGCGAATTCTTCCTTTTCTGACGTTTGGGGATACGAAAAGCATGAATACTTTAATAGATCATTTTGCACCTTACTTGGATTTTGAGAAGTAAGCGGAGATTACATGTACTATATTTACATGTACTTCATGCATTGGAAATGATTTCGGCACCTCTGTATTATGTACTTGTTTTAAAACAGATTTGGGTCTATGTCAGTCCCATCCACTTAATGCAACTGTCATCGTATTCTACAGAAGTGGAATTTTCGTAAGTAATTGGCGATTATTTAACAACCAGTCTAAATTTCACCGCCTGACACCTGCTATTTTTAGATTTGACAAAACCCATTCAGATGACGAGCTTTTGTTTTTGGAGTGTTTCTGCAACATAGCCGATGGAATTGAGGTATATGACAAGAGTCCAAATGCAAAGGTTCAATTGTATGTGAGTTGCTGGGACTTTTTCACATAAACGTTGTGTATTATTTATGCAGACAAACGAAAGTGGTAATCAATTGAAAGATATTATCATCGACAAAGGGATAGTCCAACAAGCAGTACGTTACCTTGAGCTTCATACGCCGTCGAATTCGTTCAGGTAAGTCCTAGATAATTTCTGTTGTTGTACTTTATTTTACAGATTACCAGATTATTTGATAAGCTTTTCGTGGAAATGTTATACATTTTATTTGCGTCATTTTTTCGTTATATGGAGCAGTAGCGTAGCCAAGGAGGGTTCGTGGGGTTCAAACCCACCCACTCTCCTTAGCTACAACGAACTTGAGTTTCCTGTTCAATAAGGAGTAAATTTCCATCACAAAATAATATCACAAACTAGCCAGCTTTGATTTTCGAGCTTTAAAACCACTCTCAATCTCGCTATAAGTTGTTGACACGTACTATCTGAAGTGAGGATGTGAATTTACGGGTAGCAGGCTATCGAACAGACATTAATTACTGACGAATGTCGATCGTCCGACAAAGTGCGCTTCGCAGGCGACTAGGGGCCATATGATCTACGACGTCAACCTCAACGACGCGTTCTTCGAAACAAAAGAATCCTTCATGCAAAACAAAGAGGACGAATAATTTTTATTTTCCAGTACATTCTCAAAAACGTCGTCGTTCAGCGTGCAACGTCACCCAGACCATTTTCACGTCTTAAGGAAGACGTCAGCTTGCGGAGTTAAAAAAGCTGTTACTTAAGATCGAGTTCAATTCGAGATCAGTCGTTTTAGGAGAACTGGAGGGTTTTAGGAGTCATAAAACAAGTCACAAGTATCAAGCACGATGGTTAATAAACCGTGGTTTCTTTAAATGCCGACATTTTAAAAGACATTGTCCTTTATGTTGACGTCGTAATCTTAAGGTCCCTATTGCGTATAGTCTGCGCCAGAACCAGCTGACAGTGACGCTGTTACGCTTAACATCACTGACAATTTAGTTTGCATTACTGCTGATATTTTTTAGAATAAAAACGTCACGAAAATTACCATTCTATTTCTGCAGTGAAACATTCTCTCTGATGGTGTTTGATAATGTTACCGTCATGCAATTGCCTTTACCCGTGAACGCCCCCAAGAGGCTCATATGTCCAGTTCCTTACCAGGCCTAAACTTGGAATTTTTAAGTTACATGAACGTTTCAAGCCATATGTTTTCATACTTCTTGTCGGTTAAAATACCCAAATTTGAAGTACGGAAATTAATCGTCATAAACATCCAGACCTTCGAGTTGAACCGTTGTAAAACCAACTTAAACCCTGATGTTTTGAAGTTCCGTAAAATACCTTGAGGCTGGAACCACCCAAATTCATCTTATATTTAATAATATTCACTTCGCTTGAGGCGAATAATTGTTTTAGTATAATTACGCAAGTCATTATTTGAAAGAAAGTAGCGAACTAGCACTTTTAAAATCTCCTTGGTAATATTTACAAAGGTAGCCGCCATCTTGTTTCTGAGCCTTCACTCTTACAATCACCTGCAGGTGATTATTGAGATTCATGACGTAATTTTCTGGCCAGTCACAACGTGGGATTTTCGATAATCACTTGTGTAATTGTACTAAAAGATAAGAGTACATTTTTTGGCGTGTGAAAAATTTGTAGGGGGCTAAAGCTTGTTCACAATGAACACCACCCCCCCACCCCCCCAAGGAAAATTCCTGGTCACGCGCCTGATAGAAAGACGACCATGGGAACAAAATAATGTAGTAGAAAGCCTTTAAATGTGCGGGAGTTTTGTCTGAGAGTGTTTGAATATTTGTATTTTCTGAAGGGGAATGAGTAAACTTTTCTTTTGCATTTAGTACATCAAATCTGAGTGATGCAGATCTTTGGAAAGATTTCCTCGCCCGGCCATCGTTGCCTTACATCCTGAGATTCTTATCTGGAATGTGCAAAGGCCATGAACGATCTCAAGTAAGAAGGAACATGCTTTTCTTTTACATTTCCGCAATGTTTTGTTGTTTCAAAATTACTTGTTCCTTATCAAATGTTATCTGATTCATGTAGCTGACCGTGTCTGAAACTGCCGTGCCTCTCATTCATCGATTGGAACAAGTTTCGTCTGAAGAAAAAATTGGTTCGTTAGCCGAGAATCTGATGGAAGCCTTGAAAGAGCATCCAGAAGCTAAAACAAAGGTTCGAAAATATATATTTTTAGACAAAGGTGCTAAAATTTCGGTCAAGACTAACCAAGGGCTGACTGCCTTTTTATGTATCATTGTATTATGTGCTCTGCCGTAAATTATACTTCATTATAGCGAAATTAGATTTTACCAAGATGTCAAAATCCGAAAAAAACGTATAAACGCAGTGTACCACGTCTATTTAGTATTTGTTTGTCCAGCTATATCAAAACTTACAACATTTCTTGAACTATAGTTCAACTCTGACCCTAAATGAGAGGAAGACACATCCATAAATAATTTTAGATCTGGTTACCTTACTGCTAAAAAACCTTCCATTCAAAGTATTACATGATATAATATTCACTGTGGTGAAAGTATTCGAAGTCGTTCACAATATTCAAAGTATTTTACTTTTTACAGCTCTTTAGAACAATTTGGCTATCTGATGAGAAATGGTTTTTAGATGCCTCCCGTGTTTTCATAGTTCCATTTAATTTTTCCAATTAACTCGACAAAACAAGTCACGTTACTAGCTGTAGAAAGTATTGCATAGGATGATAGTATTGCGAAACTTATAGGGGTGGGAAGTCGGGGACGGACGGTGGGGCATATCCCCTAAAATTTTTAAAATGGAGTGAGACGTAGATTAACCGTTGTGGGGGTTGATTTAACCCTAATCACATCCCTAATCCTGTTACGAGTTTCCCATTGAAAGATGATACCCATCTATTTAAGAACTGATGCTATTCATCTTTTCGGAGGAGAGACTGTGTTGAACGTGCTTTAATGTCTGTTCCAGTCTAGCCCAAAGTAATGGCACCGAGTTGTTTGCCATAGTGACGCACATGAGGTGACCATGTTTGCCGTCAGACTAGTGAGTGCGCGGTTTCAAAAGAGAAAAAGAATTACATAAATGATAAAGTTTATTTTTTGCGATTAAGGTAACAGTGGTGCGTCGAGAAACAAGAGAAGAGAAGAAGAAGCTGGCTATGGCTATGAGGCAGAAGCAACTGGGAGCACTGGGGATGAGTGTATGTTATATGGAATAATTCTTGAGTCAAGCGGAACGTGAAGACTCACCTGTTTAAAATAACACTGCACTACCAACTTATTAATTAATAACAGCTAGGGAGCAGTAGTCGAGTTTTTGCATATAAAGTGAGCGCGAAATCCTCCTGAGCACTTAAGGCTAATGCTAGAAAGCGTATGTTCTTCCCATTCTAAAATGCTTCAGAATCATCCCCAGGGTAACATAAATAAGAAATTTCATGATCACCAACACAATAAAAGTCCACCGAATAATGCTTTGAACCGATCGCGATTCGAAATTACATGTAGAGGTTACGAGAACGCTGCTTTACAAGATGACCTATCCAGTTGAGAACAGTGCCCTCTGTAAGTAGTTTACCACAAAGGTGGTTCTGAAATGAAAACTAATCACCCTCATGGTAATAGTTAAGTTGTTGCGCGAATTTATCCCGCACTGAAAATTTCTCCTGCAATTAAGCTGAGTCGGTAGCTCAACTGGTAGAGCAGTGATTCAGTAACCGGAAAGTTAGAGTTTACATTATACCTGGCTCAACACGGTTTATAGTTAACTATCGCTGTATTGATGATAATTACGACACTTTCACGTTGTTTTACCCTAAATATGATTCTGGAACAAAATATTGTAATTTATTTCTTTGTTTTCTTTTGCAGGCCACCGATGGAGGGAAAATTATTACCAAAGCTTCGGCTGCGATACAGGGATTTGAAGAGATATCGAATGAAACTGGTTTGACATGCTGTATTTGTCGCGAAGGCTACAAATATCACCCGAACAAGGTTAGAATGAAGATGTGTAATGAATCTGCTAAGCATGGATAAACATAAGGGTAAACATTTAGTGGATGTCGAGTTATAAAATGACAACGATATGATACAAGCTCTAATTGGCTAGTGTATTTATTTCTGAATAAATGTCGTCGATAAGGTGATTCTGAAGTTCTCTTTAGAAAGAAACCATTTAATAACCACGGCTGTCATTTGCCAAAAAGAAAGTCGCCTTTCCAAACTTTTTTTAAGAAAATTCAGGTGTAACCTCTTATATTAATAGTGTTAATTAGTGTTACCACGAAGATTATGCATTTTAGCCAAGGTGTTCATTGATGTTCTGCTATGGGCAAAAAGATGGTTAAGAATGTAGTCCTTTCTCGAAGTATTACCCACTGAAATTGGACGACACTAGATGTCAGAACAAATATTCACTACCCCGAGTGTGCGGAGAGGGTGGTCGTCTACACATTTTTTCGTAACCAGTTCAATGTATTCAAACGTCAAATCAACTCAAAACTAATTATTGGGCAGTCTTGGGAATGCAAGAGTGTTTGATTTTGCGCTTTGAATTTTCTATTTCGTATTTTTTGGGTTTTTTTGTTGTTGTTTTGTTTTGTTTTTAAACTTTCGTATGGTTAGAGTTAGGGATAGGGATAAGGTTAGGGTTGGTGTTTGCATTAGTTTTCGTTCGTGTCTAACTGTAGTTCACAGGACAATGAATTCACCAAGTCATTGTTGAACAGGTTATGAAAAAAATTCCCGGCTGTTCTTGGGAAATCCTGGGGTCCCGTCGTCGGAAGAGAAAGAAACAAATTCGAATTTTAGTCAGAGCTACGGGAAAGGGACCACCGTTTAACAGTGCAGCAGGTCTTCGAGTTACAAATTGTTTGTTATTGTCTTCACACAGGTTCTCGGTATTTATACCTACACAAAACGATGCCTCGTGGATGGATATGAGATGAAACAACGAAAAACACAGGTAATGGGTTCTTAAGTATTCCTTCTTTTTCAGGGGTTTTTTGTTTGATTTTTTTTGGGGGGAGTGGGGAGCCTACTGGTATTATCTTTTATTATATGACTGAGCTTGTTTTTCGCTCCGTACGCCAAATTACGCATTGCTGAATGGTCCGATATTTTACGATATTGGGCCTGTTCAATGCGCTTTTTATTTCGGACTGATTTGAAGGTTTTGGTTGGAAAATCTTCGGACTGATTTTGATTTCGAACAATAAAAAGTATTGGAACACTATTACTGCTTTCGTTTTAAAGCTGAGTACATAAAGGTACGATAAATTAATGTTGAACTGGTGGAAACATGAAGCCCAACGAACAAGTTACGAGGTAAGGTAAACAGGAGACTTGCCACAAGTAGACTTCTTCTAAACTCGCCAGGCGATAAATTGAGTTGCGAAGTTTCAAGAGTCCTCTCGACATGTTCCGCTCGCTGGAAATTGAATTTAATTTGCTAAAATTGGAGCGTAATGTTAATTAGGTCACGGTCCCTTTTTGTGTGAAATAAACCAAACCTGTCATTTTTGATTGGTTAAAATACCAACACACCTCCGACCATCGGAAAAAAATGGCACTAAGCAGCCTAGAAAAGTCCGTTTTCTCCCAATTTTTTCCTCGCCCACAAACCTCGCTCCTTTCTTCGCTCGGTCTGTACGAAGACCTCAGGCAAGCACCTTCCTATACGGACCTCGCTCTCGGGGAATAAGTATTTAATATTTTTATTTGCTTCCAGTGTTCCATAGCAAAGTTTGTTGTACTTTTTGGTTTGAGGAATGTTTTTTTGTTTTGTTTTTTTCTTTTCAGGGTTATACCACGGTCAGCCACTTCAACATTGTTCATTATGAATGCCACGTCGCTGCCGTCAGGTAATTTACCCCGAAATGCACCAAATACGAAATAAAACAAACTACCGAAGAAAACCACCTTTGTAAGGAGGTCGAAAACCTTGTCTTTTTGCTCACATTTTATTTGGGCACCAAACCCGAAGGATCGTTCACAAGTGCGATTTTGTACGTTGCGATTGTCATCTTGGTGTTTGCAGAAAACTCATGACCATCTATTCGACAAGATATCCGCTTATGATTGGCTACATTTTCTCTTTTATTATCTCATCACTTCAATACACTCGTCAAGATGTCAACCGCGGGGCACAAAATCGTTTTTAGAATCCTCCTCACGGTAACATAAAGATAATATTTTACAACTGTTAGAGCAGCGATTCGGTAACCTGAAAATGCGAGTTTGAATCCCGCTCTAGTCAACTTTTCTTGTTGACTTTAGCAGTGTAGGTTAATTCATGAAATATTCTCTTCGTAAATTCGTATTTCAGATCAATCTGTTTCAATCTCAGTCACACTGTTTCGAACTAAATTAGTTAATTTTTACTTACGTTAATTGATCCCACATGCGTCTTCATAACTGAATCATAATTTGCAAAAGGAAGTCGATAACTGTTGAACTTGTTGAGTGTGCACGCTAGGTCTAGCATTTTACCAAGACTACTTTTTAGTGCCGGATGTTGTTTGAATAGGGTTAGGTGAGCCAGGAAATTGCTGTTTCGGTCAACCTGCTACTTGGTCGGGATAACCTATAAGCTGGGCATTAAATCCAGTTAGTTTTTACAGTTAAGGGTTTTATTTCGGTGAAGTGCCCCAGGTAATCGCTGTTCGTGGTTCACTGGTTAGTGGATTGGCTTAGCGTATGAGCCAGATGGTAAAACCGAATTAGTTCATTATCAGCTCGATTTTCTCTCATGTGTCGCAGTTCTTAAATACACTTGGGGATCTCAAATGTCCTTGGGATATAAACTAGACATCTAACTGTACACTAACCCAGGAACAAATCGAATGACAAAATCCAAATTCATTTTTAATCACTCAAATCAACCACTACACTCTGTATGAAGCCACTGTGATAGTAAACTACGAAGATCAGTTGCCTAAACTACTTTCAGTCACTAACCTAAAGTAATTTCGGTACCTAATTGCTGGGTTAGAATGTCTTTTTTTTGGGGGGGGAGGGGGTTAAATGACCCAGATAATCATCATTCATGGTCGACACATTAGTCGATCGGTTTAGCATATGAGCAGGGTGGTAAACTCTCTTAATAAAATGACATGGGGCCTAGGGTAAATGATGCTATGAAGAAAATAATAGGCAGATGCTACGAAAGGTCAGGTGATATGGTGGTACTAGATTGGGTCTGTGAACTGTTGAAATTATAGCAATTCAGCAAGGCTAGCAATGGCATGGGTTGCCATGAGGTAAATAGAACTATAAGTCACTATAAATAGACGTGTATACGTACAATGACAAAAAATTATCAAATTTCTATCGTTCTCAACCAGCATTGCGCAGTTTAACTGGTGCGATGGCGACTAATATATGCAATGTATGGCCGCCATAAGTACACTAGTAACTGTAGACAGATGTTTCAGCCTGTTCGGGTTCGTCAACACAATACAGCCGTAGGCAAGCCAATACATCCAGAAGATATATAAACATGAAGAAAATGTTGCATGAATTAAGCTACACTGCTAAAGTCAACTAGAAACGTTGACTAGAGCGGAATTCGAACTGACATCTTCGGGTTAAATATAGCTTTGTTTCAATGGAAGTAAATAGATAAATTAATATGTCATGAATCTTTCTTCTTTATTAGATTGGCTCATAATCGTGATGAGTGGGAAAGTGCTGCTTTACAGAATTCGAACACCAAATGCAACGGACTTCTGCCAATATGGGGTCCCAAAGTACGTATGGAGCATTGTTAAATGTATGGATGTAAATCATGATGATCCCCTGATCTGAGTGCTTTAGTACTTAAAATTAAACATGTATATGATATGAACCTTTATTGCTCTACACTTCCATCTTGCAGAAGTTTTTCTTTCATAAACACGACCTAAAACGAGTTCCTTACAGACATTGAATCTCGCTGGGGACTTTGGTTCAACTCGTGGAACGAATTGTTCCAGAAAAGTTCCTCGCACAGTTTTGATTTATTCTAATTTTCTATTTTTATTTCTTGTATTATATAAAATAATATATGTACGCATAAGTATGCAGATGAGTATGCATACGATTAAATACATATGTACTCGCATACATACATATGTACGCATGTATTAATTTGTGTACGTGTGTGTGAATCTGTGTGTGGGCATATGCACAGTGGTAGCAGTAGGAATTCCCGGACGCAGGGTCCAACGTCCCGGACAGGGAGGCTAAATCTTAGGACTATGACCACGCCTCCTATATAAATTCGTTGTTTGAAGGTCTAAAACATCACGTTATTTTTCGCAACAATAATCGCAATAACTGACTAGAAACAGTTTACTTTTAGTTTTGACAAGAAGATAAGAGTCTATTACTTTCTTGGCTAAATCAATAACAACTGTTCATAGTTTGTACAATACATAAATGTGTTCATCAGTCAAAATTCTCCGCCGGATTGTTAGATTTTCCCCGACAGGGAGGCTAAAGTTCCTCTACGGGGGGGCTGTAGCTCCCTCTGTCCCCCCTCTGGCGCCACCTCTACGTATGCGTTTGTAAGTATTGTTATTAAAGTTCAAGAATACGGTGCAACTACCCATCTCGGGGCACCGTGGGATAGATTATTTGGTGAACCCTGTCCATGTCGACACCGATGATATAGACGACATATGAGCGGCAATTTTGAAGATATTAGGTGAACAAAAGCAATTGATATTCAATATAATTCTTAAAACGACGCCTGAATCGCCCAATGTTCTGTTCAAAAACTTTTGTCACTGCTAACTATTTATTAGAATACGAAAGTAGTTCACAGTGTAGCTTTAAAACACAAGAAATCGAATCATAGTGCAGGATTTTATCTGCAATGTTCAGGGGACTTCAGTTAAAATTTTCACGTTCGTTAATTTTTATTCTTTGGTAAATCTGTTGCACATAAATAGATTAATTACTTTTGAGGCGGCAGATCAAACTTTTGGCTTAGTGTAACAGTTTGATCTAGCTACGAATTGAAATTAGTTCGAAAATTATTCGAGCAAGTTCATGCCGTCATGAATAAGAATAATGATGACGTCACAAAAACACTTGCGTTTTTGTGACGTCATGTTCGTTGGTATATATTTGTATGTTCGTAGGTATGTATGTGTAGGTGTGAAGTGTGCGTGTCGATATATTTACATCTACTCTATGTGTCGTTTCCGGCTTCAGTGCATAATATTGAATTGTTTTGTTTTTTAAAGGTTTCAGAGTCAGCATTTGCAAGTTGTTTAGCCAGGTAAGAAAACATTCAAACTTAACTTTCCCGTATTGATTATAAAACCAGATAAGGCTTGCATGTTTTAGGAAAGCCAAACTTGATGAGTGTTATGTGCTTACCATTTATTATTACATAACATTCAACCGATTTAAATTTAGATTTTAAGGCCGTGTTAATTGAAAATGGGCAAAACAAATCGGAAGCGATGGATTTGTAGCTTCTCTTTCAGCTCCAACACCCTCAAGTTCTCAAATTCCATTACATGAATATAAGTGATAGGCTTTTTAAGTTTAGTGTTTTTGAAATTTCGACTTGACAAAAGGAAAGGAAATTTTTTTTTCGGAGATTACTAAGTCCATGCATTTCTCTTGTACACATGATATAATTGTAAGGCTACGTTTACACTACAGCAAAAGTCTTCGGATTCACGCTATTCGGATTTGTCGACCGTTTACGTAGGAAAAAGTATCTGGATTGGTTGCATGTTCGTGTTGACGCAAACAGTGGTTTCTCATCCAAGAATGGACGTAATCCTCACTAATTTTATTGCAAGTAACTCCGGGCTACTGAAAAATTTCTTTCTATTCTTTGGTCATTACAGCCCCTTACAAAAAATTATCCCACCTTAGACTCCTACGGCATTTATGCACAAAAACGATATTCTCTATGGAGTTTTATCTATCTGGATTTAAAATATCCATATTCTTTTTCAGACTCATATTTATCCGGATTCGTGTGCAATCCGAAGACTTTTTATACCGGATTCGCTACTTCAATGTAGACGGCTACTTTGAATCCGAAGAAAAAGTCTCTGGATTGTCTAGTAATCCGGAGAAATTTGGTGTAAACGTAGCCTAAATCAAATTTTTTCATATGTATGCAAGGTAACACAACTGCAGTAATTTTGTTTCCCGATTGTTTGTTTTGCGTGTATTCTAACCTTACGAATATTGGGATGCATGTTTGGTAATTGTCAAAAGTTCCAATTTATAATTAGACAATTTTGATTGATCGATTTCTGGTCCTGCAAATTTCTATAGCTGCTCTAATTAACTCCTACTTGTTCCGGATAGTGTTAGTTATGAATCTCCTGAGTCAGGAAGAATATTCAGCTCAATCTTCCGCCACTTCGTGGAGCGCACTTAATTTTAGTGCAGGTTTGTAACAGCATATTTCAGACTGAAAACATTGATAAACTGCAAAATACCCTTGTCTCCAGGGCTCAAAATAACGGCTGGTCCGAGGGGCGCATTACTAAAAAAAATGCTCGCGCACTTTACCAAAAATCCAGAAAAATCCTCGAAAAAATCCACAAATCCGGCCGTTTAGAGAAGTTCAGTAAATCCTTAAAAATTCATATAGAAATGAAAACAGTGCGAATCTGAAAGCCAAATTTGCCAGAATTGTTTGTGAAACTAAGAAAATCCTGATCGAGTTTCGATAATATGAAGACATTTATGCTAGGGATTTGCTAAACCGCCGGCCATTTCAAGAAATTCCGTAGGAACGAGTTTCTGTGGTCGCTTGACGGAGGACAACCAGGTAACTTGGCAACTGTTGGAAACGTACAAGGTCGACTGGAAAAAGCATTGAACTCTAAAAAGACTGGAACGATACCTGCAAACTGTATTTTGAAGCCAACATGGAGGCTGATATGTTAGTCAGTTTGCAGGTCACCCCAGTCCCCCACGCGATAAAACACGCAACCTATTGCAAAAACCGTAACCTAAATTTTTGATTTTTTGAAAGTTTTCTTTTTCATTCGTAGTAAGTGGAGGACAATGTCGGTAGGACTGCATATTTGTCAGAATTGACCGTCAACGAAAAATGAAGGTTCAATACAACTTTTTTCCACGCTTGCTTTTCACCTACATGGCTGCCCCCATGTCGGCTTCATTCAAATGTGGGGCCTGGTACATGGAGATATCGTTCCAGTCTTTTTAAAGTTCAATAGACGACAGTGGATAATGTAGAGTTCAGTGTATTTTGAAATGTTGAAGCGATGGTAGGAAATTAAACGTAAATCTAATCATAGATGAAAATCGTATGAAAGACAACGAATTTGAAGTATGCAATGATGTCCTACGGACAAAAAACTAGGGCCAAGTGTCTGCATTTCTAACAAATACTACCAAGTATCAAAATAGCTCAACCACATCCTACCTCCAGCAAATATCAATCACCACACTGTTCAAATCTTACCGTACTATTGAAAAATTGGGAAATCCAAAACGACTTTAAAATACGTTCTTCTATGAGGTGATCAGATGACATGCACATCAAATTGTGGAAAAGAAAAGGTTAACCTGCACTGGAAGTCAAGATAATGAAGTATCACGTGAACTGTCATTTTAAACCTGTTATGAACTTCATTCTTTGTCTGTAACTATGTTTCGTGGGATCCTTTATATTGACTGGTCAGAAATCCCTTTTGACCAGTCATCTAAACCGGAATCACTTACGACGTTGATTTGAGCCCTGCTCTGCTTATTTTAGACACAACAACTACATTCAAGAATGCACCGGACATCTGGAGCCGACATTCCACAACACAGTTCATGATTTACGCCTTTTACTACAGCGCTTTGCTTACGAGAAGCCTTTCAACGAAGACTCCGGAGGAGGAGGCCGTCAGAGTAATTTCAACATCATTCCGTACATGGTACACATGGCCTTATACGTCATAAACACGTAGGTATTGCGTGATTTGCGAGCTCCGATGTGACGTCAGTCTTTCCAACTTAATCTTTACTGTTTACTATCTAGAGCACGGCTACGAAGTCGGGAGGAAAAGACCGTGAATAACTTTATTGAAGAGTCACGGGAGTCTTGGGTGCAGTCGTGTTTCGATGTAAGTATCGTGCAAGTAAGATCGTAAAGTCCGTGAATTATTCACGATTTTGGCAAAGAGTTTCTATCTACGTTTAGACTACAGCAAAAGTCTTCGGATTCAAAAAGTATTCGGATTCACGCAAAAAACGTTTTCGGATTCGTTGGCCGTTTACACAGGAAAAAGTTTCTGGGTTAGTTGCATGTTCGTGTTAAACATAGATAGCGCTTTCTTATCTACGAATGGACGTAAATCTCACGAATAATATTGAAAGTAACCCTAGACAACCGAAAAATTTCTTTCCATTGTTTGTATTTTACAGCTCCTGATAAAAATGTTGTCCCACCACTGGCTATTTCTGCTGTTGTTTACAAAAACGAAGAAAATTTCTCTAGAGTTGTAGCTCTTGGAATTCAAAGCATCCAGACTCTTCTCTGGATTCGAATTTTTCCGGATTCGTATGCAATCCGAAGACTTTTTACGCGGGATTCTCTACTTCAGTGTAAATGGCTACTTTGAATCCGAAGAAGCCTCCGGATTGCCTACAAATCCAAAGAAATTTGGTCTAGTGTAAACGAAGCCTCGGAAACTCTCGTGTTTAAATCTCCTCTGTTGTATTGTCATAATTTTTCGAATCCACCGTCCATTGATGATAAGTTGCGTCAAACAGGTCTACTGAGCCAAAGACTGCATGTACATTTTGCCTGCATTTATAGAGACAGAGTGATTTTGAACGAAACCTGTGTCAAAACTAAATTTTGTAAACTTGGTTATCACAATCTAACAGTTTCTAGAATTTTGAAAACGGTTTTAAAATATGCCCAGATTAAATATTTGGCAAAGCTGTTATTTTGTGGCTAAATATCTTTAATATGACATATGACATCAATCCTCTTTACAAATGCGCGTTAATAATTGTTAATTTTTATTTTGTCACATATAATTGAAACACATTTTCATATAAAGGCTTGAAGTAGGTCACGTCTTGAAGCTGAAGTTAAAAAGGAATTCGCAAGATGACCCATACTTCTATCTTAATAATTAAAATGGCCAGAAATGAATGACCAAGCACAAATATTCCTCAGGGCAACGGATGTTCAGGGAACTGACAAAGCATACTAATGAAATGAAAAAATTGAAAAAGTATTTCCTCAAAGATTTGTTTCTCTGCTTTATATTTTGAATAAAATCTTTTGGTAAGTAACGTTTTCTTTTGACTGTATATAATGCATGCTTTCGAACTGTGTGGAACTCGACTTATGTTTGAAATCTTCGGTAAAGTTCCAGTACCACTGGATAATTGCGGTCGATGTTATTGTATATAAGTAAACCCCGAATTTTAGGTAGGTTTTACTCAGCACCTTGGGATTCACAATACGAAAACTCAATCGTCATGTTGTTCACATTGGGTAGGAACTAATGAGAATGACTTTTGAAGTCCTACCAACATAGTCAACATGACCAATTTAAAACTTATTTCGCCTTACGGTCACGAACTCAAATGTCTTCAGATAGAGTGTGACATCAACTTTGGTTTTCAAATCTTGATGCACGATGCGTATGCCTAATACTGCACTTGAGCACGTCAGCACTGTATGTAACCCTTTAACGGCTGCACCTCTGGGCCTACTGCTGTTGAACAGTTGGAGTAAAATTCAGTGACATACGTAATGAATTTCAATGCGCTCAATACGGTCAAAAGCAATTTTGCATCTTGCAATTGAAGCCGAGTACTTATTCCGTTATTTTTGGTTACTATTTACGAGTGCAGCGTGGGTTTACATTTTTGATATCTTCTGCGCTTATAAATATATATATTTCCCTGGTTTGTTCCTTTTGATTCTGCCATACTGAATTTCAAATTTTCCAAATTTTCTGCATACTTTGCAGTCATGGTAGCTGTCGTTTCTGTCCATACACGTCTGTGTGAGCCACTTAAGTTATAACAAAATTCGAAATCCTCGTTAACATAAAAAAATGTCCCAGCAAATTGCCTTTCTGTTCATCTGCATCCAATGTTCAAACATATTTGAACCGACATGGTATGTATTTTGTATGTTAGTTGAACTTTCACGGCAGTAATTCGGTTTTAGCTGCTGGTTTTTTCCTTGCTGCCACAGTAACAGTTAAGACGGTAGCCATTGCTTAATAACAATGCTTAGCGATACCTTCCTTATATCTTTTCTTTTATTCTATTTTGTGTTTCAGGTTAATGGTCCTCTTTTTGTGACTGTTCTGTCGCTTTTCACCCACGCTCTTGAAGAATGGAAGAAAAATCGACTCGTTTTCTTAAACAGACTGATTGTCCTCGCCCATGCCCGCAATGTAGCTCCAAAGGGAACAGCCAAGTAAGTACATTTTCATATCCTGATCGTCATGAAATTAGCGACGATACTGTTTTTAATTGGCTTTCAAGTATCAACGCTCCTAACTTTACAGTAGCCAGCGAGAAACACTATTGGCTTCTGCTTGTAGACTGAAAAGCGAATGACACAAGAACTGTTTTCCAAACTGATGGAAAAGAAATTTAGTTTTTTAAGTATTACGTTTCTGTGTAAAAAAGGTTGACTTACCAATCTAGCTCTACTCGACAACAGCTGGGATTCGAACCCATGATCTTCGGTTACTGGTCCGGCGCTCTACCAACTGAGCTACGAGGCCAAGCCAGAAACAGGTCGTAGGATGATAGTATTTGTATTTAATATTTCGAAACTAACTAGTTTCCTCCATCTCAACACAGACTACGTCTGTTATGCTTCTACCATCATCCCACGGTCTGCTCCCGACTTGGCCTTGTAGCTCAATAGAACGTCGGACTAGTAAACCGAAGGTCGCGGGTTCGAATCCCAGCCGCGGTCAAGTAGTATTTGTCTTTCGCCCAAGTACATATATATATATATATATATATATATTTATGTATATATACGTCATAATATACAGGTATATGTATACATGCCACAGTATGCATACGATTAGTTCAACCTATCTCAAAGTCATGACCACCTCCCGAAATGGAATCATCTGTTGACTACCATGTTGGTTAGCCAGAGTAAACTGTGAGTAGGACTATCTGGACTGAAATAAGTTTAAGATCATCAAGGTTTTTTTCCGGGTTTCTTGAATATTTCACCATGCAGAGAAAGTATTAAATAGCTGTAGGGAATATAACATTTAATTTGCAAACTAGCTTCAGGACGTGTACAAAACTTCCAGGTATTTTGTTAGTCACCCGAGAATAGAATCCCTGCGATGTACTTCTGTAAATATGGGTCTGTTATGTATCAAGATACAATGAAAACGTGGTTTCAGTTTTTCCTTTCTTTCCTAGAATCAGTGATGTTGTTGTCAAGTCCTATGATGTTTATAAACCAAACCTCATCTTCTTCGCTCTCGTGAACAAGCTACATGAAATGTTCAAGGTAGTCCTTTGCATGCTTATCACTAAACATTTTCCGTTCCACACACAGACTTATTATTTTGGTAATAAGAGCTCTTTCTACTCCTATCTAGCATTCTGTATCAACTACCACCAGTAACTGGTCCCAGGACATGGCTGTCTACATCCGTAACAACGACGAAAAGATTTTGAAGTCTTGCGAAGAGGTATAGTTTTAATAGTGCTCGTTTCAAAAAGAATGTTACAAATTAGTGACTGTTGAAAGTTCTGGAGATATTTCTTTCGATAGACACGTTCAGGTGCCAGTAGTGTTAGAGGGCAATTCCAGTCTATTGATAATTCATGCGTTTAACATTAACCTTTTCCTGTCCAGAAGTTTACTTTCGGCAAGTATAATCATTTGGGGGTTGGCCAGACTAAGACAATATAGAAGACCCATCCAGACATAAGAGAGTCAATGTAGTACAGCAAAGTGTACTTCGATTATTCATCGATCATTCGAATTCCTCGAATTATTCTTAAATTTTTAAATAGTAGGGATAGGGACCAGGTGAATCACAAGATGTGATGTACGTATAAAAAGAGAAGACGCCAGTATTACCAACATGGCTTTTCAACAGTATTATTAAAAACCGTTCATATTATGTGAGAATAGGCATTACCACACAGTAGTATTGCTAATGCAAAGAAATGTGTTTCTCCGCTGGGGCTGGCTAGTTCCTGTGCATATATTCCAAACGACAGAGCGAAAAAATATAATACTCTAGTCAGTAAGCGTATACCAAGGCAAAACAGCTCCTTTTCTGACTGGTTAAATGAAAGGGGAAACTGGAAAGAGTTAATCACGTGCAAGCGTTTTCATCCTTATGGCAATTCCTTTTGCGAAAAAGAATAAAAACATATCAGGGGGTTCAATTCTATTTCAGAATCATCCTCAGAGATACATTAACAGAAAATTTTCATGATAATCTGACACTGCCGGAGTAAACTGAAAAATGTTGACTCAAGCGGGATTTGAACTCTCACCTTCGGGATACCGGTCCACCGCTTACCTGTTCAGCTATCTAGTCCACAGGGATTAAAGGCGAGTTTAACAGGTAGAGCGGCGGACCGGTATCCCGAAGGTGCGAGTCCAAATCACGTTAGAGTCAACATTTTTCAGTTGACTTTGGCAGTGTCAGATTATAAAAATTTTCTGATCATATCTGGGATGTAAACGTCTCTAAGCACTGGTCCTAAACCAATGTGTCTTTAAATCAGCGGTGGTGTTTTAATGAGAGGACCGAGAACTGTGACTGCAAGTTGTCATTATTATTGACAATTAACCATCAATAATCATTATTATCATGAATCTGTGTTAAACTCGAAACCATGCTAGTACACGTAAAGGTACTGGTCAAACATAAATATGTCAAACTGTAAAATAAGGCCATAACTACTAGCGCTCTAAAATGTGCTATCTGGTAAACAAATCATTCAACTGACGTTTCGTTTTTACACACAAGATCATCAGAGTGAGAAGGATTGAAAATGATTCTCTACTTCATGTAATAACTGGTTACAAAAGTAAAAATGACCGGCTGAAAGGCTTGGAAACTAAGACGTGTCCAGGTGTGCATAAACGTGAAAAGAAAAGAAATAGATATCAGCCAGAGATTAGCTAAGGTAGTTTAAGCGATGTTCATACAATAGAAATTTTCATTCAAAACAAAAGCAATGAATGATTTGTATAGTTTGTAGAGTATTTTCAACACCGTCTTCTAACGGTCCGTTGTCGAAAGCAGTTCCACGCCTTTACGGCTACCTTGAGTGTTTCTGGTCGTTTAAACGTTAACAAAATGACCAGAGCTGCTGAGGAGGCGCAAGACAACGTTCACAATTCAAATGCGTGAACTTAAGCTACCTTGATAAATGGCGTCGCCGTATTACCTTGCTTCAACTCCCCAGGGAAACCCAGCATAAAATTTGTAGTAAAGGCGTCAAGTTTTAGTCTAACGTTCCTTCATATGCATCGTTTAGTCTAACGTTCCTTCATATGCATCGTAACATTTTCAGACATAATATTTATGTGATTGCCTAAGGCAAGGTATGTAATTACAGTGTTTCATAAACTGACCAATAAGAGAGCGGTGTTGAAAATAACCGATACAGATTAACAAGGAAGAGAGGGAAAAGGATACTGAGAAACAAACAACATGCGAAGTGGCAGAATTTAAGTTAACGAGAAGACAAGAAATTTATAAATAAATCAGCTCGTTTAGAAACTATTTCAATTCAGCTTTGTTTGTGAGACACGTAGACATGTTAAAGGCTCGTTTATTCAGGAGGTTTCCCCGAGGTTTCAATTTTCCACCATCTGGTGAAGTGTGCATGTACTTACCACTCAAATAGTTTATTTAATTTTTTCGTTTCATTTGTAGTTGCTCGGCTTCTATCAGGATGAGCTTCTTCCGGCAACATCATTTTCAGAATTCTGCGACGTTGCAGGTGATGATAAAATTAAATAAAGTGACGACAATATTAAATAATCAGAATATACAGTTTATGCTAAACTCACAGTCCAGCACATTACTTTGAGAATGAACCCTTTTCTGGCCACAAACTTTAATCACAGATGTAGCATACTGACCACCAATCCCGAAATTCCTGACACTGCATGTCAGGTCTGCAATTACTGTTTGTTCTCGTTGTCGATTTTATTGTCATAATTATTATTATCCTTACAATCATTATGGTAATTACGTGCTATTGTTGTAGTAATTAATCAGAGTTACATTCTATTATAACTAATAATATACACGAGGAAATTTCTATGCTGATAGCAATCGAATTTCAAGCCAACACAAAGCACAAGAAAAGTGACAGTAATTTACTCTAAATTACCCTTTTGCGATACTGAATTACCTTTTTTGGTGCTGTATGACTTTTTTCACGAATATTGTTAATTTGTAATAACATGATTTCTCGTGTAATTTCGCAAAACACTCACTCGTGGGTTTTTCAAAGACCTAAGTTACGCTCGTCCTCCGGACTCGAGCTATTTTTGAGGACCATTGAAAAAATTACTCGTGCACTCAAAACCATGCTATTACATAATTTATAGTAATACTAGTAATGTTATGGTATATTGTAAATTATTGTTATCGTTATTGTCATTGCCACTGTTATAGTTACTGTTATCCTTTTTTTTATTATTATTATTATTATAATCCAATATCGTTATTATTCTTTTTTTTCTTATGATTATGATCGTGTTTATTGAAATTGTTATTGTCCTTGTAACTGATATTATTTGTTTACTAACTTCCCATATTGGTTGTTTCCAGGTCTCCTCAGTGAAGTCCGCAATCCTGACAGTTTCATCGAAGAACTTTTGAATTCCCTTCCTAAGTAAATTCCATGATTTAGATTTAAAAAGACTGTCTGTGCTGGGCAAATGCCAACTAAACCTTATTTCGTTATAGTAAATTTCCACATACATTCCATGCCTTAATTCTTATAATTTTTCGTCGTTCGGGTTTAATAAACACTTTATATTTCACTTTAGTTTTTTCGTTAACGTTTTAATGCCCGTACGCACGTGCGATTTTGTACGTTGCGATTGTCCTCCTGATGTATACAATAAACTAGTAACAGTCTATTTAGCAAGATATCTGTTTTTGATTTCCTCCAGTTTGTCCTCAATGCTCTCGTCAGTTTAACACATAGTAATCCTTACTTCATCCCCGTAATTCTTGCATGATGGTAAAACATATCTCGCTCGATACGTCACTTGGATGAGTAAATTTAACTATGGGTTCTTCGACTCCGCAAAATTTGTATTGCGTTATATTGAGAAGTAGTAATCCGTTCAAATACAGTGGCCGATTTTATCCCATGCTTGTTGCCAGACTGCACACTGAAGAAGACAGTTTGATAATACAACGGACAATGCGAAGAAAACGAAGAACAACCGTTTATACCGCCCAACATTGTAAAACAAATCAAAGTTCGTTGATTGGATAGGTTGTTTTAAAACTTTTTCAAATTCGAGAAAAACGCCTAATATCTTCCAGGTAAAACAATTAATAAGGATAATATTAGAACTACAGCAGGAAACCAACTCCCAAAACAATCATCTTGTTATCTCAAGATTTGAGAAAAAACAAAACGAAGAAAGTGACGGTGGTATTTCGGCTTCATTGCCAAGTCTTTGTTTGACAAACCAGAGGGGGGAGGAAAGCTGGTATTAAAACTTTATGAAAACAAAATATCACTCTATTTTCAACACTCGTGTTGACTGCGAAAAAAGGAAGGTTGCAATTTCGAGCATGGCGGAGCTCGGATGTAGCTCAGAGGCTGACGATGGCAAACATCACAAACAAAATAAGTCAAATGGAAGTAAGAGGAATGTGAATCAACATTTAAGAGTAACAAGCAAAGGTACCTTCAAATGGCATGGTATATTCGAAGAGCTTCAGGTCTTTGTAAATGAGGAACTCGAAATTCAAACGAAGTGGCGGATTGAAATTGCTTGAGACCGATGATTTATCAATCCGTTGGTATTCTTCCAGCTCTTCCCTTATTGTAAAAGGTAAGGATAGTGAAGATCTGAAGGAAAAACTCCTTTTGCTATCCAAGAAAGAGATGGAAATCGACGAAGACCATGAAACCCCTTATCGACAATGAGGACATTGACGCCGACAGAGAAGAAGTGCTTATTGTTGAAGACGGATCAAAAGTTACTAGTCTCATGAGAAATGTCCAATCCCCTGCAGACGGAGCATTGAACACTTTTATCACGACGGCTTTTAAATATCTAGAGGAAAAAATCGAGAACTTGGGCACGGAGATAAAGTTAATGTATTGACCAGAGAAGTAAACGACGCGAAGGAAAGAGAAAGATTACGACTTAGATCGCAGGAAAATGAACTGACTGCTACTCTACGTATGGAAAACCAAGCGCTGAAGAAGGAAAACGAAGCACTGAAGGAAAGGATCGCTAATCTATCGTACATCATGTCTGATCTGCACACAAAAGTAAAGGATAATGAAGATGAAAAGCAAAGCTTGGTCACCGCCTTAAAAATTATGCAAGCAGATCTGCAGCGCGAAGTGCGACCTATACAACAGCACTCAGCCTAGGAAGTGCAAAAAGGGAAAACTAAACGCAAGAAAACGCCTGGTTGCGAACCCCTTGCCGAAGGAGTAATCCAAACGACAAATCAATTCACAGTACTTAGCGACAGCGATAATGAAGACGGTGTTGACAGTGAGGTGGATGTCTCAAGTAAGGTTGACAATTGTACTATTCATCTTATGTCTAAAAGTAATGGTAAATCAATCAATTAAACTCGGGACGAGCAAACTGGCAAACCGGATGAAGTAGAACCTTCCCATTCCGAGCTCATTGAGGATGACAATATGCGGTCAACTACAACTAAGCGTTCGAGACCAAGAGTTGCTATATTAGGAGACTCGATGTTGAAGCACCTCAACCCGAGAAAATTACAAAATGGTCTCAACCACAGAATTACAATCAAAACGTTCCCTGGTGCAACAGCAGAGGATATGGTACACTACGTTCAACCAACATTGAAAACGCGTCCGGAACGAATTATTCTACACATCGGTACAAACAATCTTAAAAGCAAATTCCCAAACATTCTGGCTCAATCTGTTGCTGGCCTAGGTGAAACTATCAAATGTGAAAACAAAGATATCAAACTGACTTTCTCCTCAATTATAATAAGGAATGACGAAGCAGAAATTGCTTAAAAGGTAACCTGTTATAATGAATTAATAAGTTGTGCGCAAAACATAAGTGGGACGTTATAGATAATTAAAACATTGACCGATTTCACCTTAATAACTACGGTACTCATTTGAGCAAAAAAGGTTCTGGAGCTCTTGCTAAAAATATTAAAAATTATCTAGCCAACACTTGACTAGTAAAACCAAAATATAGCTCCCTAATAACGATATGACCTCGAATAACCCTTTATCACACCAGAGCAAAGTTATTCATCCGAAGTTAAAAGACTTTAAAATTGGCCATCTAAATATCACCAGTTTAACTAAACACATCGAGGAACTCAGAATCATTATCCATGAGAACTTTTTTGAAATTCTATGCATTAATGAGTGGAGACTTGACAATTCTATATACGACACATAAATTGAAATTGCCTGTTATGAAATAGTAAGAAAAGATAGAAATCGAAATGGAGGAGGTGTTGCAATATACCTACGCAACAACATCCCATACGTAGAACGAGGCGATTTAACACCCGTAAATGTGGAAGCGATATGTCTCGAAATTAAAAAACCAAAAAGTAAACCTGTATTTGATATCTACATGGTATTGCCCACCAGACTCCAAAATTGATCTATTTGACCGTTTTGAAAAATTCGTACAAGAAATTGATAATGAAAACAGAAATAATCATAACCGGGGATTTTAACTGTTATATGCTAAGTAAAGATAATAACCCCAACATTAAAAAGTTAATGGATGTAATAGACATCCATCAACTACAACAACACATTGTCAATCCTACTAGGATAACTACTTCAACCAAAACCTTAATAGATCTCATACTTACTAGAATTGATGATACTAGAACAATACATTCAGGAGTCATGGACTTGGGGATCAGTGATCGTAATCTTATTTACATATGCAGAAAGATAGGAATCCCTAGAGGAAACCCTAAACTAATTGAGACAAGACAATCCAAACATTTTAACACTATTGAATTTCAAAATAATCTAAGAGAAGCTTTTACCAATTTCGGTCATCGCACGGATCCCAATATAGCGTGGCATGAGTGGAAAAAGATTTTTTATCACATCGCTGACCACCATGCACCTCTGCGATTAAGAAAAGTAATAAGGGAATATAAATCGTGGCTTACTAACGAAATAAAGAATTTGAGTTACCGCAGGGATTATCTGAAAAAGAAAGCAGTGAGTCTTAATTCACCAGCATATCATGAAGCATATAAGAAATGCAGAAATGAAGTTAGCCGTCTCATTAAAAATGTCAAAACAAAATACTATAAAATCAATCTTCAAAACACCACAAACAGCAAAGATAGCTGGAAAAACATAAAAATGAGTTACTTAAGAAGTCAAAGACCACTACAATAAATGAGATAACAATTAATCAAAATAAGGTGACTGGAGATGAAAATATTGCCAACGAGTTTAACAACTTCCTTTGTAAAATGGGATCCAAAACTTGCCGATGATATTCCCCAAATCGACCTTGACCCCCTATGCTGTGACTCCTGGAACTAACGTCTTCGAATTATAAAATT
Source organism: Heliopora coerulea (assembly GCA_030142905.1). NCBI lineage: Eukaryota > Metazoa > Cnidaria > Anthozoa > Scleralcyonacea > Helioporidae > Heliopora > Heliopora coerulea. The sequence continues at coordinate 532,458 of JASJOG010000097.1, forward strand.
TTTCCAATGCAGATTTGGTGTATACATTAACGAAGATGAAAGTAAATAAAGCAACAGGTCTACATAAGATTTCCAGCAAATTACCTCGGGCAGCAGGGAATTCTATACATGAATCCCTACTTGTCGTTTTCAATCTTATTTTGAATACCGGCATTTTTCCTGATGAAATGAAACTTGCTAAAACTATTCCTATTTATAAGTCGGGAGAAAAAACAGACTGCGGAAATTATAGGCCTATTTCGATGATATCTGCAGTCGCAAAAATCCTTGAAAAACTTATTTATGATCAAGTATTTCACTTTCTTAATGACAAAGATATTTCAAATCAGCAATCAGGATTTCGTCCCTTTCATTCAACCGAAACAACATTATTATTACAATTTGCAAACCAATGCCTTATAAATATGGACAATGGCCTAGTAAATGGCATTCTATTTCTAGATCTCAAAAAAGCTTTCGACACTGTAAACCATAAAATTCTTTTATCCAAACTAGAACGCTACGGAATCAGAGGAACTGCTTTAAAGCTATTTCAATCCTATCTTCATGGAAGGAAGCAAGTATGTATACATCAGAATGCATTGTCGGAGCCTAAAGAAATTACATGTGGTGTTCCTCAGGGATGAAATCTTGGTCCGTTACTTTTCCTCTTATATATCAACGATCTTCCAAATTGTCTTGATAAAACTCTAGCATCAATGTTTGCGGACGACACGAATTTATCTTGTCATGGAGAGTCGCCCGCACACATTGAAAGCAAACTTAACTTTGACCTGGATAACGTACATAAATGGCTAACTGCCAGTAAGTTAACACTGCATGAAGAGAAAACGGAATTTATGTTAATCGAATCCAGAGACTGAACCAATTTTCCAGTAATCCTAATATTACTCTTGGCAACCACATTATACAACAGGTGCCTAATAAGAAAGTTTTAGGAGTAATTATTGATGAAAATCTGAAGTGGAATGAACACGATGCTCAATGCAAAAAAAATTTCGAAAGCTATTGCGCTTTTAAGGACAGCAAAACAATTTGTAACTCACGAAGCACTCTTAAATATGTTCAATTCACTCGTTCTACCCCACTTCACCTATTGCTCGAATGTATGGAATGATGGCAATTGCGCATACGTTGAAAAACTATATAAATTACAAAAGCAAGCCGCTCGAGTGATTACGGGTTCTAATTACGAAATAAGATCAGTGATTTTTAATAAGCTGCAGTGGGAACCGATAAAAAATATTCTTAAAAAACGGGAGAATATTTTGACCTTCAAGGCGTTGCGAGGCATAACTCCCAGTTACTTATCAGACTTGTTTACCACTTGTCATAATGATTCACATCAATTGAGAAGTAACAATAGGAAACTTTATTTAAAAAAGCCAAAAACGAATTACCTACGAAAAAGTTCCTCATATCGTGGAGCTATATCTTGGAATGATCTTCCACCCGTGATTCTAGACGGGTATGACCAACTCCGTCAACTCATTAAAAACTTTACTTAGAAATCATTATAATAATTTAGAGACAAATCTCTCGTTAACTCAAATATCTAATACCACTAAATATTTGAATGTTTTCAAGGTGAAAATTGAACGTTTGTAGTATTTTTATATTTTTTAAGTATACATAGTTTATTAGTACAAGAGTGTAAATACTTAGATAGATGTCACTGTATTTAGAGAAACTGCCCTTTGAAGATCAGCATCTTATTGCTGAAGGGTTACCGTTGTAAAACAAATTTAAATAAATAAATAAATAAATAAATAAATAAAGTTGTTTTCTAAAGATGATTATAGTCTTGGAGAAGAAGGAACCGTCTCTAATTTATTTCTTTGTCTTGCAGCCTTTCTGCATACATCGCCAAGCTATCTTGTCAGCCAGATTTACACAAATCTTGATCTTTACTCTCCTATGCGAAGAGTCCTTGTCAGTTGAATAAGTAGGAATGTTTCTGATCTCATGAAATGATGAACTTTGAACTATGAAAATTATTCTAGTGTTACGTATTTTTCACGTGCGTTTTATACTCACATTTGCACACTACAAAGTGAACGAATTTACGTGCTCTGAATTCCTCCCACCTAAAATTACGTGTACAAACTCATCTCTGGAAATCAGCCTTTGTTCTGTGTGTCAGCCAAGAACACTGGACGGCGACTGTAAAGTGCTCAAGGTTCGTTCCCTTTGCTACAAATGAGAATAGTAGATTTTGAAACCATGTTCTATCGAATACCCACTATTTGCTATTTTTTGGTCCACTGCATTGTCAGGTTAAAACTTAAAAGTTTCAAAGTATTTCATGTCATGGACTATGCTTGGATACGAAAATTACATTAAAAACGGTCATAGATTTTAGGCCAGCGAGCAAGACCGTTAGAGGTAAATGCTGGTGTTTATGCGGGGGTACTGGTGGCACAGCGATAGTGCACGTGTCTCTCACCGCCGTGAATAGGGTTCGGTTCTGCCTCCGTGCAGTTATCTGATTAAAGTTACCTTGGTTACATGTGAGAAGAGTGTTGTCCAGTTTGACTCTACCAGGCATAACAGGTTTTCTCCAAGTACTCTGGTTTCCTCTTGTAGTAACACTGGACCCATGAAGGGTGGCCCTTATTGGATCTCTTGGGAGAACAGCTTAGGTAGCTGATAGAGGATTATCCAGTATACTTACTTATTTTAACCTATTACAGGCTCGTTAAACCGTTAATAAATATGTTCAGAATGGACGTCTGTGGCTACCGCGTTATTGAATTATCGAAGTGGACACCGCAGAAACACATGTCAATCTCACCATCACGACGTGGTAGGCAGCGTCCGATGGTCTTTGCCTCTTTTTGGTTCGTTCCCGACTTTTTTATTTTACTTTGGCAACCGCAAGACGATTTTACTCGTCAAAAGAAGACGTCTCGGACATAAAAAGGTTTATTCGTGTTCTCATTTTATGAGAGTTTGAATCTCTAGTGTCGCTATTATCTCATGTCCGTTGTCGTGGATCGCGTGGAAAAAAGGCCCTTCGTCACAGAAACGTGTTATCGGGAGTCAGAACATGTTTCTTTCTCTGACGGAAGGCCTTTGCTCGAAACGTTGGAATTCTTTGAGATTAGTCACAGCAGTTACCAATCTTTGAACTTTTGACCTTATTTAACACTGTCTACGCAGTATCCTACTGTTTTTTTCATTGTTTGGCACAGAACACTCGGACAAACATTGTAAAATCGACAATATCGACGTCACCAGTTCTACTGCTGTTGGCTTTTTAATTTAATGGTCAAGCTTTAAATTTTTTACTTCGATCGCATGCCCATTTTTCACATTTTTCATCATTTAGTTACTTACAAAAAAAAAATGTCAGTTTTTTACAATCATATGTAAACAAAAACATTAACCTAAATTACGACTTCATGCCTGGGGCCTTGTCCTTCTGTTAAAACGTTTTTCGCTCTTCAGTTTCAAAAAAAGGTAAAAGGCCTTGGGTATGAGATAGGTCCTTGGCAAAGGACCTTTAATAAAATTAATCACGATTCCCTAGGTGACCTGTAATTAACATCTATAAAAACTAATATCAGTATCATTCACTTCAACTAATATTTTCTATTGCATTCTCCCTGGCTACAATGTTCAGTACGTTGCAGCAAAACGCTGGTTGAGATATTCAAGGGAAGTTATAGGAGGATAGGTATTTGATCCATCCAAACATTCGATAAGACAGTCATCGTTAGGGTGAACGAAAAACGCGGCGGATTGTCTGACGACGGAACGTAGTGATTCCTGTTGAGGCGCTCGTACACGATGTCGCTACATGGCAAAATAAAAAGAAAATGCACACTTATAGTGTACTTTCGGTAATGTAAGTATTAATATATTAATACAGTTAATTTTTGTCGCCAAATTCACAAACAAGCACTACAATTTTGCTCCAAACACCGGTAATTTCTTGGCAAAGTTTGCAAAGAAGTAATCTGACGTAAAGACCATCATTAAAATCGCGACCAACACTTGGTGCAAGGGAAGAACATGGCCAAAGATCGAAGAAGCAATATCTGTTACCTCAATACACAGTTGCAACTATTCCAGGTATGAATTGCTCTCGAATAAAAAACAGGTCTGTAAAGTGGACATCTTGGCCTGATATTTGCGTTTTCGAGGGTTTCAGGTTTTTCTGGATTTAGGTGTGTATGTTTACTTGGATGTCCAGGTCGCGGTAAGTGCAGGTTTAATAAAATGGAAGAGCATGTAGAATGACGGGACACTCAAAATAAAGACAAACAATGCACTAAATACCTATGGTGGTATGATCGTTGATGGCCTTGTTTGTGAAAAGTACAAATTGACCCACCATTGAAGCTTTCCTTCTCTGACAATTGGTCAAGCTAATCACATCCAAAAGTTTTCATAATCAGGTCTGTGAGTAGGGAGCAAGCCTTCAAAATGTGCATATGTTTGTGCATGCATTTGTGTATGTTTCTATGCGTGTATTGTATGCACGTACTGTGTATGCACGCAGGCACACAAGTAGGCATGCAGGGAAGTAAGGAGGTTAGTAAGTAAAGGGATAGGTTGGTTGGTAGCCAGGCAGGCAGGCAGGCAGGCAGGCAGGAAGGTAGGTAGGTAGGTACGTAGTTTAAAAACAGTTTAAAAGCTTTCCTAGTGACTGCACGAAAAATGAGCAAGATCAATTAACCCCTGCTCCCCCCTATTAATGTTGTTTCCACATGGAAGATCGTAAGAGACTGCAAACATCCTCTTCTTGAAAGACAACATTGATTAGGGGGACCGGGGAAAGTGATATGTATGTATCTGTTCTGTTCCAACAAATTTGTCGGTGATTGTAGGTTGGTGGGCACATTAGGAAGGTAGGTACAGGCTGGTGGGTAGGCACAGGTAAGTAGGGGGTAGGTAGATACTTAAGTACAGGTAGGTAGACAAGCAGATTAGTAAGTAGGTAGGTAGGTAGGTATGCGAAATGGAACACAAGAACTTCAAAAAAGACTACTTACAGTAGAAATTAATTTGTCATTGGTCCAACGTTGCAGCAGATCGCCTATATTGACCAGAACTGTGCCCTCGATGGGATGCGCAGGCACGAATTCACCGTCGCGGTTACACACCTTTAAAAATATAGGTTTGTTAAGACCATAACACATTGACCCCTTAAAAAAGTCTTTCAGAATTTCATTTCAGATTATGCCAACCGAAATTATTCCCCAGTGACACTCCTTCATTTTCGGCATTTGCTTGGCTTGACGACATTGAAGACTGTGGATATCTCGCCACTGCGTTTGCGACTATCCTGCCTAATTAATATACGTTGAAATTATCCACTTGGATGAAGTTGTTCGCAACAGATTTTCCACTAAACAGTAAACATTTCACTGAACACTGACCCATTAAGCTGGCGCGCGAAACCACGTGAAACGATCATAATTTGTACACCGGGTATATGAGTGATGCACACAGCATCCAAAATGCGTATTTGTCAGCACGCATATAAGTTGTGCATACCAACCAAATTGTTTATTTGCAAACAACCATTTGCTCAAAAAGGATTCTTACAAACAACCATCTGCTTAAAAATGCTTCTTTGTAAATAACAGGTATTCGCTGTCAGGATAATCTGCAACTGGGTGAACTGATTGTGCGTATGGGAAATGCATGCAGGATATCCTTAAAATGCTTATTTATGTAAGCAAGAAATTTTTTCGAATTTGATTGTTTGAAAAGGATCAACTCGACGGAAAGCTTTAGTGCAAATCAGAATTCATGCAAACTTGATTCTCAATTCCACAATCAAAACGCACGAAGATGATTATCCACAAAGAATCAGGAACGTATTTTGATTGTCAGTAGACCATGGACAATGGAAACGCAAAATGTGCTGCAAAATATTCTTACAAGTGGCTCATCTAAATACTTATTTATAAATAAGCATTTATTCGAGTTTGATTGTTTGCAAAGAATCGACTCGACGTGATAATATTGTGCAAATAAGCATTCACAGAAACTTGTTGGCCTATGAACAATTATTGTAACATCTTCTTGGCCGTTTTATTTTGGTCACCAGTCTTGCTAGGTTACGTCAGTAAAGCGATTGTCGTTTCCCGCTTGTTTTTGAAGTTACCTCTGAAGACTTTCAGTGTTTACATTTGCTTTCGTTTGTTTGTTTTGAATTGGCACATCCCTTTCAAGTCCCATCAGTGGTAACTTTGTTCGTCTATCCGTTCACGTTTACAGCCTCTATGTCTCTCAACTGTTAAATAGTCTTATCTTATGTTTATGTATTTGTGTAGTTTGACAATCAAAGTGCATTGTTCCGACTCTTAGGCTATTTGATATCTACTATGATTTGATAAAGCTACTTTCCCAGTACAGTTCAGCGCCCCCTTTACTGCGAGAAGCGGCGGGTGCTATAATTATGAGGCGCAAAAATGTTGCATCAAAGATTTGGTTTGAATTTTTTTGTAAACCATCGAAAATTTAAAAGCAACATTTGCTAAACAACTGTTTTAAACATGGCGCTTCATAAAGTAGAATTGCGAAAGGGGTGGAAACGCAGCTCTTTATCACTTCAAATGTTATTTGAAATATAGCAGACTTAAATTTCGAGTCATTGTCCTTTAATGTTTTCTGAGGAGCAAGAATTAGAAGAGAAAAGCGAGCGGGATCTATATCATTCAGATAGATGCAACGTGGTTTTGATTTTCCTTGGTGTTCTACTCATTCATTAATCTACATGTTATTGTATATACATATTTAGGTACATATTTATATTTGTATGCATTTTTCTACGTATATTTTTATGTAGACGTAGTTTTAGATAAATGTCGAAATTTATGTAGATTCACATCAATATGCAAATCCAGACGCAGATTCTAGCTTATTTACCGATCTCTTGGTTGTCACAAAAGAAGCATAACAACGATCCCATGTTAATACAACCAATGTTGAGAGGTGCTGGCGCTAAAGCCTGATTCACACTAGCGACATAAGCATAAGGACAAGATCAATACGAAAACAAAGCATGACATCTCCTCTGGGACTTGCGAAAATAAAACAACAAGAATTTTTCTTTATTTCGTCTTTTGTTCGGTTTTTGGCTTATGCTTGGACTATGATTTTATGCTTACGACGATGTCGCAGGCTTGACTTCATTCCTGTGTTTTGCCTTTAGTTTTAACCTTATGCTTATGTTCAAGTGCGAACTAGTTTTAAGACTTCGGGCTGTTGTATTAAGAACGATACAAAGGGTTCACTACTTTTGTTCCGTCAAAAGAATACCGACGACTTCAAAGCTACCGCATTTCGATTTTTAGCACTTACCTCTAGGCCACCCACACTGTCTTGAAAAAGCAAGGTAATTGTTCCGTAGTCGCTGTGCTCCCCACAACGGATCTGGCCCTGCTTTAACTGGTCTACAACTGCAGGATAATAAAGTAGGCGAAGGGCAGTTTTATTTTCTTCAGAGTCGATTTTTTGATGCATTCGTCTCATAAATGTTTGATCCTGAATGACAGAAAATTGGAAATCATTCTATCTAAAATGAAATTATCACTGAAAACCCATTCACTGAACGTTCAGTTGTAACCAGTTCAAGGGTTTAATCATTTCTTCGTTGTAAGAAAACGATATTGCGTTGAAGAAGCTAAGTTCCTTGTTTCTTCATGGAAAAAAAATACGTTGTCCTATTTTGTCAAACCAAGTAGCATGTTTTAAATTAAAATTATCCATTTTATAATGGCCACAATTACGTCCTTAGCTTTAGTAAATTTGAACTGAGCCTGTAGAGCAAGTCACCAGTTCATCCGCTCGTCTGCGCCTGACAGCTGGCAGATTGTTAAATAATATTACTACGAGCGGCAGTGTCACTCCTGACTAAGTAGATCATTTTGAATATGCAGCAGTTCGTGTTTTATACAAACGTATAACCCGACATTTCCAATATAACAGTGTTTCAAACAATCTTGATTGGCTTCTGCTGTAGATACTCAATTTAATGGACTTTTAAAAATAAGCACTCAGTACTGGTTTTACAAAAACCTCTCTGACAAAATGTGCGTATTGCTAGGCAGAAAGTCAACAAATAAATCCGAGTTAAAGTTAGAAAAAGACAGTTTTTCTGGGGAGTAAATTACCGACACCAAAAGTATTTTGAGGAACCGACTTCCTTCCTCCCAACTGCGAAAATCCCTAGCTTCGTTACTATCGAGAAGTATTGTATTTTTTAAAGAGATTCAGTAGACAACACCTCCCAGAAGCAGTGACTTCCCAGCCCAATAAACAGATCTGTTGGAGATACCCAAATTCTTACCAGACTCAAAGGCTATCAGGACAAATGCCTATATTTACTGAGCAGCTCTACAAATTTGCTTTGTATCCCTGTTAACATCGGAGAGAGTTTAGGATTTCAATAGATCAACGTGGCTTACATTCGTACTCCTCGTTCCGAGATTTACTCCAAGGAAGACGTAACACTAAACCAGGTTGTAAAGATATCGCTATGTAAAGAAAATAGTTTTCCAGGAGAACATGAAGTACACTATTACATACCTTCAACTCCAGTCCAAGCGAAATTACATCCAAAACTTTCATCGTTAATTCCTGGCAAGCAGTGAAAAAATTCCCAACAGTTTCTTTAAACACCGTGGAGTCAACAACAGGCCAAGGTAGGGAATCATTGTCAGGTTGCTCTACATTGAATGCCTCCTTGAAATCGCCAGGTGCATTTGGGTTTAAGCTTAATTAAAGAATTGCAAAAGTTAAACTCACAATAGGTCAAAGAAGGTTTGGGTTTATAAATTCTGTAGGCTTTTATAAAATCTAAAATTCGGCCCAGCTTTGGGACAAGTCAGTAATGCTGACATAAATGTTACGCGTATGGGAGCTTAAAGAATAAACAGAGGTGAGATTGACGTTCGTCAAGCTGATTCCTTAGAAAAACCATCTCAGAGCTCCAGACGGGGATCGAATCCGCAACTTTCTGATGACCGGTGAGACAATCTCGAGACGCTCTAATTAGGCAATAGTGCACATGTACATACATGTATGTCGAACCTGCACCTGTCTCGGTAGCTCAATGGTTTGAGCGTCTCATCGGCCATCAGAAGGTCGCGGGTTTGATCCGCGACCCTCTGTCGACCGTCAGTAATGTTTGTACTTCCTGAATGTTATGCATTTGCAAGCTTGAAGTATGACAGGTGATTTCCGGAGGTCCGTTAAGCTCAGATCTTCACAAGATATCTCTAAGACACAGACGGGAGCCGAATAGGGGTCCCAGTAGATATGCCTCGCAAAAGAATATGTCAAAATAAATAATTACTTAGGAAATATGTCCCCCTCTACGAAAATTGGTCCCCTTCCCACATGCGAGGGGGACATACTCCCTAGGAAAATCGTCCGGGGGGACAAAACTTTTGGATGGGAATATATTTCCTGTGATACCGGTAACTTTCGAATGTCAACTCATAATCGTCATACTGGGGATACCAATCAGGCAACACATACCTACAGCAATCAAACCTGCACAGATTTGCAACCTTCGCTCTCCATATAGTTCCACATAATTCAATGGTAAAGTTTCTCATTGACCACCAGAAATTCAAGCGTTCGATCCCCATCTCACGGCTGCAAATATTTACTAAGGGTTTAACTCTGATAAAAGTTCGTACACAGTCTCTAACATTTGTCTTCAGATACCAATTTAGACTATAAGAATTTGCTGCCCAGACAAGACAGGTTCCACGACCACTGAAAGCAGACGTGTGCAACATTTAAATTCGGGTCATACTTCGGGTCGAAAATGTGATGCATGGAAAGAAACTCATCATTATGCCAGCACTGGAGGTCTGCTTTGCGTACCGAAAGTCTATTGAGGAATAAGACTTTGTTACTTATAATAATATGTAGTCTTGGACAGTAGTTAGGAAAGTAGATGTGTGAAGAAGATGGTTATTTAAAACTAGTGCTCCAGGGCTAAACCAAGGACGCACACACAGCTAAAGTTACGACAGTTGAGCATTCCACTTATTATCAATCTTAAAACGGACCTTGTTTGGATTATAGTTTATTGTATTTAATAATTATTCACCAAAAGTGAAGTTAATATTGTTGAATAATTCCCGAGAGGAAGTCGAGTGGATTATTCAAAAATATTCACTGAGCCCGAGGTGAATAACTGTTTTATTATAATTACGCAGGTGATTATTTGAAAGAAAGTAGAGAGCGAGTTGCCTTAAAAATTCCTCAGTAACATTATTTTACAAAGGTAGCTGCCATTTTGCGTAAGTGCCTTCGCTATTATATTCACCCGCAAGTGAATATCGAAAATTATGACGTAATTTTCGAGGCAATCACCCCAAGGGATTTTCAATAATCACCTGAGGAATCATACAAAAATAAAATAAGGAATGGCTGATTTGACGCAGCTATAGTCCAGAAACACTAGTGTGCATCCACGGTTTCAAGTTACTACAATGGATGAATTGTAAAGAATATTAGTATAATTACACAGGTGATTATGGAAAATCACGCGTGGTGATTGGCTAGAAATTTACGTCATGGATCTCAATAATCTTTTACAGGTGATTATAACACTGAACGCTCGGAAACAAGATGACGGCTACCTTTGTAAATGTTGCTGAGAAGATTTTAAAAGTATTAGTTTACTACTTTCTTTCAAATACTCACCTGTGTAATTATACTAATTAACAATTATTCGCCTCAGGCTCAGTTAGTCTCGGAGATTATTCAACAATACTTATTTCGCCTTCGGCGAGCAATTTTTAAATAATCTTTGGAAAGGTTCTGTTATTTTTGACACACGCAGCACAAATCGTTATACCGTTCTCTTTCACATCCAACCCATCCTTGATTTGTACCACTCTGTGGTCTAGCACACTGAGATTTTATTTCTGTCGGTAGCTGGAAAAACTTCTTTGCTACTTGAAATAAACTTGAAATCTGTAATACATGAAAATGACATCAATTAAGTTCATTAATTTTCATTTTTGCAATCGGAGTTCTCATTCTGATAAGTAAAATCATCTACCATTAACCAGAATAAAAAAGTAAAGTTTAGTACAGTAGAACGTGTCGTCAGTCGGGAAAGTGTTCGATTAATCAAATTAAGTTATATATTAATTACAGGTGCAGCGGATTTACTATCCGGCCGGATAGTAAAAAACGTCATAATCCGGTATCCGGCTGGATATTTTGTGGCACCCGGCCGGATTGCCGGATATTTATTTGATTCAGTTTTCTACAAAAATGCACTGATTGATGACACAAAAAAGGCACAAAAGTAGCCGGTTGGTGGCTAGTTTCTAGTTCATTCATTAAACCATCATAAACAAAAGGTATCAACTATCAATTGAAGATTGCAATATGCAAGATGGTGAATATGTTCTTGCACTAATTATGAAAACGTACAGCGTTAACTCTACCTCTACCCATTTGTTTGGAGCCAGAAATGAGAATATGAAAATTTAAAAAAAACGTATTTTCCCCATTAGTTTCTTTAATGGCTCTGTTTGCGTCTTCCGCTTGCGATTTGTATTTATTTTAAGATTAACTGTACACCTAGTCAGAGATCACACCAAGCCATTGTGATAACAGATTTAGTACAACTGCTGTTTGGAATAAGTGACGTCTCCAATATAGCCTAGAGGCGATTCAGCATATATTTCAGTGTAATAACCAAGAACAGTCTCCACAGTGTAACTCTAACAGTTACGCACGAGAGCAATAATGTTGGGCAAAACTGAAAATGGTTTATTTATTAACGTAATTATAAATAGAACATTATGGTATCCGACCCGATAGTAAAAATCACTATCCGGTGTCCCCCTAATATTAATTGAAAATTAATTGAAGATTAGTTTTAAATCAAGGAGTTCAGGTTAATTTTAATCCCAAGGAAGTCAGAACGATAGGTACACAGGGGCATACCATAAATGATCTAAGAAATGCCGGCTATCTAATAAACGTCTCATATTGATAAACGCCCCTTTAAAATTTTCATTTTCTGATAAACGTCCTTCACCCACAAAGGAATAAACAACCAGAGAAAAGGAGTGAATACAACACTTTAATCGCGGCTAATGCAATTTATCCAGGTGTTTTGTCAACCAATAAAGGTTTGGAAACGATATCCTGTTATAGCTCAAATTCAAAATAAGAGTATCGCTCCTTATTATCTTTGAATTTTTTTCCTTAAATTATTTGCAAATTTTCTTCTCTTCGTTGTTGCTTGATAAAAACCAGGAACAACTCGGCACACTACACCGTCATGTTCCCTCTTGCCACATACTTAAACAGATACTGAATTCTTCCGATGATTGACGATAATTTGGAGAACATTCTAGCCCCCCCCCCCCTTACAAAATTCCCGCGTGCATCGTTGATTGTAACGATCCAAAAAAACCAAGTAACTAAGTTGAACTTTGGAACAAAGTCAAAATATTGTCCAGGATGTTCATTGTTACAGTAGTGAAGCAATGGGAGAATCAGCAGGACTATTCAGAGATTAAGAGGGTATCAATGTCTTTACATAGGCTCCAAATATCAAATAAGACAGTAAACTTTTCCTAGTATCTGAAAGATTTCTTGATAAATGATGCTTTATGAACAACCTGATTACCACAGACAACAGTGGAAACCGCTAGCCTGCCTTGCTCAAACAATCACCTCTATTATGGCCTCTGGGTTTGGCACTAATGAAAGTGTAAAATGGCTTTTGGTCAACATCAAATTATTAATGATGCCACCTCTTCAGAATAGCCAGTGTATATTGCCTAGTTGTGGCCAGATTACTGGCATCCCAATGAAATATTTTTCATATTCTTGTTTCCAACTCTAATATCAATTTCCTTAACGAAAATTTCTAGTAAATGTGCTTTTCCTTACTTAATTAAGAAACCATAACCAGCCAACAACTTAAGAAAATATAGTGGAGAAACTAAACTGAAAATGTCCATCTTGGAACTGGATATTATGTATATCAATATATCAAATACAGTATTCATCTTCTTGTGTTTACTTGAATATCAAGTTGCAAGATAGATATTTTCATTTTAGTTTTTCTACTACATGTATATTTACTATATTTAATCACTGGCTGTGCATGGTTTTTGTTTATGGTTGGGTAGTTTGTGATTCTCAATGCTGTGAGTCAGCAGAACAAAACACAATCTTTATGGATTTCATCAATGAAGAGAAACATCATGCACTTTGTCTTCAGGTGCCCTAAAAGTAACTTATCTAATTCTACTGCTAAATGAGGATACACACAGGGTTTGATTTAACTTGCAAGATGACCAGGTTTTGTGAAGGGTCTTTCCTGATGCTGGCAAGAGATTGTTTCTATAAAGGTAGATGCATCCTTGTACAACAATTATCCAATAAAATGAATTTTCTAGTGAATTTTTAATATCACTTTGAAATGGCTTTTCATATAAGTAAAGTGCCTTTATTTACAATGAATAATAATAATATAATAATAGTAATAATAATAATTTATTCGCACCAAAAACCATGTGGAAATTAGATAATGAGGTTATCCATATCTAAGTTATCTCCTTAATTAACATAATTTACATAAAAAAGTAATAATAAAGTCTATAATAGAACTAATTACATATTACTAATCAATTAAGTATTCTCTTAATCTCTCTTGAATAATCCTAGCAGCAGAGGTGGACTCACAATTTGCAAAAAAGGGAGTACAGACTAAGAATCTATAAAGGTTTGAGATGGCTACTTTTGAAATACTGTCTACAAAGCATTTTCTGTAATTTAAATTACTTTCATCCAAATTATTTCAACACTGTAACCTGGAATATGGGCACTACACAGCTCCCTGCAATAGTACAAAGGATGAACAATTTTGTAAAATTAATGGTTTTACCATCTTCAACCACATTGGCAATGTAGGGTTTGTACCCCTCTTAGAAGAATCTACTTTGGAGTTGGGATCACAGCAGTACAAGAGGCAGGGTTAACCCATCCATTTTCATAAAACTAATTTTAAAGAGATATGGCATTTTTAACAGTTCAAAAGGGGGCCTAATGCAACTTGGGCCCCTCCCCTCGATCTGTCACTGATCAGCTAAGCTGTTCTCCCTAGAGGTCCAGTAAGGGCCACCCATCCTGGGTCCAGTGTTATGACAGGAGGAAGTTGGAGTTCCCTGTGAAAACCTCTAATACTTGGTAGAGTCAAAATGGACAACACTCTTCTGACATGTGACCGAGGTAACTTCAATCAAATAACTGCGCAGAGCTGGAATCAAACTGTGGTCATGGTGGTGAAGGACACATACACTTTCACAATACAACTCTTTGCAACATATAAAGAATACATCATCAGGCACCATGGCCTGCAAAATTAAGTAGTAGTATGCACTTCTTGATCTCCTGCCTTCCAGATTTAACTTTATGCTACGGACCCCAGCCATGGATCTAGTGTCATAGCGAATTCAACTTGCCTTGTATTGAACTCGCCAACAATTAATTGTAAACAACTTGTTACCCTTCACCTCCAAAGGTTGACTCAAAAACTTATGTATAAATACTTTTACGCGTTGTATGATTCTGTCAGGGCACCTTTTGGCAAACTCTGAGGCATTTCAAGGTGAAACATTTTTATAACATTAGTCTATGGAATTCACCAACCTTGTCCTCTTCGACCCCATGGTTCTTTATGTAGACAAATCCAATAGTCGCAAAGGCATTGTATACTTCTTGCGCCAGCCTTCTGACAGGTTCATCGTGTTGTTTTGCAATACCAATGCAACCGAAATCCACAATCGGTATTTCTGCCATATTGTCTTGACCGAGAGAAACCTGGTGCCTACTCTACACTACACCACCATGCAGCAAAATGTAGCAATATCATCCAAATACTCGCCACTATCATAAACCACACTTGTCTGTGGGCACTAGACTTCTAGTTTAGAATATGTACTTCATATATTCATAACATTCGAATATGTTCGTAATTTTCATATCCCAGTTTGAAAAATAGTATGGACATTGGGATCTTGCTCTATCTTCTCTGACAAAAAGAACTGCGCGAGCTTCCGAGACTCACACGTCGGCAAACGTTCAGCAGCGCCAGATGTGCTAGTCAGGGACGAAGAGGCAACAGAATTTCTAAGGAGGCCAGAACCTCCGGGGAAATATGCTGAATTTATGGCGAAATATAAAAACTACTGGGATAATGGAATATTTAGCTCCCAGGGCCCCGACAAAGTATCATAACACAGTATCTAGCGGTATTCAGAGTAATATATTAGACAACGCACACCGTAATGAAAAAATAATCTTTATTTTAGTGTTACAATAGTCATGATTTAATTAAATTTAGTCATAATTTCAAGAATGGTTTGATTGGCTACTGTATTGAAATGAAGTTTACTGATGATAATGATAATAATAAAGTCAAACTGGTATACGCATCAGGGAACACTTTGAAGGGACTTTAGAGGGCTGTATATCCCTTACTCCTTCCTGACTGGATAAGTTGGGCGAGTAAGGGCTGGCCATGTGGGTGTTTCTTAAAATCTATATTAATGGTAAAATTTCCTTTCCCCACAAGTTCCCTGAAATATGCAATGTCTTTTGCGGGATTCTGACGGGATTCTGGCCTGGCGGGATTCTGGGATCCCATAGCAGGCTGAGACCTTTTCCACTGTCCTTAGCTGAGTAGTGTACGATTTGTAATAATAATAATAATAATAATAATAATAATAATAATAATAATAACAATAATGAACAATTATGAATAATTACATCAATATTAATTATTATGACATCTTCACCAAATTATTTAAAATATGTAACAAGGTAGAGACAAGATAAAATTTATATACAAACGTTTTCGAACATGGAGTTCTAAAGTTTAAAGTTCAACATCACCTGATGATGGACTTTATGTTCGAAAACGTTTGTATAAAAGCTTTATCTTGGTTTTACCTTTTAAGGTAAAAAGTTTAAAGGTTGATAACTGCCGTGACTGATCTCAAAGAATTCCAACGTTTCGAGGAAAGTCCCTTCATCAGAAAAAAAAGTGTTCTGAACACGTTTCTTACCCTGACGAAGGGCCTTTGCTCGAAACGTTGGAATTCTTTGAGATCAGTCACGGCAGTTATCAACCTATTTACTTTTTACCTTATTTATCACTGTCTACGCAGTATTCTATTCTTTTGCCTTTTAATATATTTTAAATAATTATTATAAATAATAGTAATAATTACCCCTTATTGACATTTTTATTATGACGTTAAATAAGTTGCAGCAAAGCGCTGATTAAGATATTCAAGGGCAGTTATTGAAGGGTAATTATCAGATCCATCCAAGCACTCGATAACAGCATTGTCAAGCGGGTGAACGAAAAATGCCGCGGAATGTCTGACTACTGAACGTGACAATTCGCTTTGAGGCATCCCCACACGATGTCGCTAGATAGAGAAAAAAAATAGAAAAAAAAGTAAAGCGGTGGTAGGATTGTGGTAATATCGACACCAAACTACCAGAATTCCAACCCTACAAGCCATTCCTATGAGCCATTTCATAAATATACCCTTTTTGCTCACCAACTGAGACCATGTAAATCTATGGTTAGAGCGTCTCACAGACTGTCAGAAACTTAGGGGTTGGGTTTCTGTTAACGACCCTGAAAACTTTTTAGAGTGAACAGTTTGGTAGCATCACATTAACTTGAATTATACTATACTTATTCTAGCCGTTCGGGTAATGCTTTTCTAAGTCTATCACAAAGTTGTACCCCTTGTATAAAAAGTTGTATCATTCGTATCAAAGACTTATCTGTCACAAAGTAGTTCTCGTGAACCTCAGGAGGAGCTTATATGATGATGAGAGACTGTGACTACAAATTAACCTTTTGAATTTGAATTTGAATTCAGATTGAAACAATGACAAAAATTAGTGTATTTTGGTAATATACTCATTTTTGAGTGTATTACCAAAATTTCTGGATTGCTAATTTAGTGGATCCAGGATTTTAGAAAGGGTGTTCACTAGTCCACAAAAACAAAAGTTGGTTTCATCTTTCTTGGGTGTAATTGTCTAAACGATTTTACAAATTCTGTGGGGGTTTTTTTGCTGGAGACGCCTGTTTCTCTCAGCGATCGTCGTTAACTCATATCAGAGCTAGTCCACTTAATCCCTAGACAGAAACTGTTGAAACTGAATTTACTAAACTTTGAGTTTAGTATGGCTTCTCTCAGTATCATAGGAACAGGATGAGCCCTCTTGCTAGAATTTTCTGGCAAAAGTTTCGCGTTTAGTCACGCACGCTAAAGACGTTTACGAGACCTCAAAAGGAGAAGAAAACTGCCTACGTACTTTTACAGATTGAATCAGCTTAGAAGTATTATACCCGCTCGCGGATTAAGGGGGAAGCCAACATGGTCATTCCCCTTCCCCAAAGTTGCTAATAAAAGCTGAGGAAATCTAAATATTCTTACCTAATAATGATGAATTATATAAGTAATACCAGCTGCACCAGTTTCAATTTTCACTAAAGCCTGGTTTCCATATCATCACTACGATTGTTAGGATCGCTGGGATTGTTGTGATTGCTCAAAAAAATTAACTCAGCGATCGCAGCAATCATATGGAAACCGTGAACTCAGCGATCGTGACCATCGCCATCGCCGAGGTAGAAAATTTTCTATCTCAGCGATTGCGATCGCTACGATAGCTGAATTCATGGTTTCCATATGATCGTTGCGATCGCTGAGTCAATTTTTGTGAGTGATCACACGGATCACAGCAATCGTAGCGATTATATGGAGACCAGGCCTTAGTATTTCTCTATTTCGTGCGGAAATGCCTAGATTTGTCCGTACGTGGGAAGCCGAGCCTGCATAAAAAGCCATTTTTAGATCCGACAGTGATCGTGGGCTAAAATTATCGTATTAATAAATTTCATTTCATTGCTTTGAGAGTAAACATGCTCAGCTTCATAAAAGGAGACATGGAACCCTCGGAAACCCTGTAGATCCACCACCAGCGATTGTATGTGCATGAGGTTGTGTGATGTGCGCATGTTTGTGTTGTGAATGTGCGTATCACCATGCATGCGAGTAAGCAGAAGTATATGTGTAGTTATTTTAGAGAAATTAAGCCATGTAATTAAATTCAATAACTTCAAATATAACTACTACTTACAGTCGAAACCAATTTGTTATTGGTCCAACGTTGCAGCAGGTCACCAATGTTGACTAAAATTGTGCCGTCGACTGGGCACGCGGGAACGAATTCACCATTTCGGTTGCACACCTACGTAGAAATCTGGGATTTGAACGCGTCCGTAAACACTTAAAGTACTTGTTAGTTGGCGTTCTGAATTTACATTACTAAAGCACGCACGATATTCGTAGCCACGCCAAGAAAGTAAGATGCAGATACAGCACGAAAAGGATCAAGGGTTCAGACCCTTGTAAATCTACATCTTTAAGCAAAAATAGTTGGGTAATGTGCTCCGGCTTTGACAATATTATTTCAACTTTGCCTTATTATTTGGTTTTTGAGAAAAGAACTAATATCCATGAACTTTGATCCAAGGGGGTCTTTGGATGCTTTAGGTATCCTACATGTTTCGGACATTCCCTCGGATCTCCCAGGAATACCTGGCTTTCCTCTATTTGGTATACGTTGTAATGGGACCAACCGACTTACTCCCAAGCTTCAGAATAAATTCAGAATTAATACCGAATAAATACTATAATCTCGCAAGCTCACATTGCGTGGGAGTCGGTTGTTGATACCTCTAGGCAATCACACTATTTTAAAAAAGTTAGGGTGACAATTCTCTAATTACTCTTGTTCTCGGCGACTGAACTGGTTCTCATTGCAGTTTTGCTACTCGCTTTGTAATTTTGCTTCTTAAAGAGCACCTGTCTAAAGAATTTATGCTGTTGTAATAAGAACCATGCAACGAAACCCATCTGTTTTGCAACAAGCTCTTCAAAAGAAACACCGAAGACTCTCAATAATACATTTCGATTTTTAGCGCTCACCTCTAGGCCACCAACATTGTCTTGAAAAAGCAAGGTAATTGACCCATAGTCACTGTGTTCTCCACAACGGACTTGGCCTTCCTTTAACTGGTCCCCAACTGCAGGATAATAAAGTAGGCGAAGGGCAGTTTTATTCTCGTCAGATGCCATTTTTTGATGCATTCGTTTCATAAACGTTTGATCCTGAATGTAAGAAAATCGACAAATGAACTGGATCAACATTAAAATTGCCACTTTTGAAATTTGCACGAGATCCCTAAAACAGTAAATGATTGCATCAACGAGGTCGTGCAAATAGCAAAAACTGATAGAAATAGCTAGTGACGTTTGCCCTTCTTTCCAGGGCCGCAACAAGGATTTCTAAAAGGACAGAAAATTGAAAGAAATTCTGCTTCTCATATCTATTTAAGGCCGTCGAAAACCTTGCAAAAGTGCGCTTTTAATAGCAATTACTACAAAAAATATTTCATTGGAAAAAAGAAAAGCGTATCTCTTGGCGACAGATAATTTTTCCCACTAATGGGCAGTGGCAGTTACCTCCACTGATTTCCACTTTGGTTGTGGCCCAGCTGAAAACCACCAATCATATCAAATGATTTTTACGAATTGTAGATCTATAAAACTGTCCTTTGTACCGTCTCGTGCAAACATAAATGCATGTTAAGATACGCTTCGTGATTGAGGACATAGTGGAGTATATTCTGCTCATAACTCGCCACCTGCTGCAAAATACCAATCATATCAGACGGTTTTTACAAATCATAAATTAATAAAACTGTCCAATTGTCCGATTTCGTGTAAACATAAATCTATGTTTAAATGGCTTTGTGATCGAGGAAATATTGGAGTAAATTTTGCAGACAATTTGCGGCTCCTGGTAATCGCTCACCACGTTTCGCACAATCAGGAGGATGTATCTGATCAATTTCTATTATGTTCTGTTAGTGTAGTCTCATCTTCGGAGTCTCAGTAGCAGAATGGTTACAGCGTCTTACTGGCCATTAGAAGGTTGCTAGTTCGATCCCCACCTAATGCCCAGAAATCGTCTTTGTGAGCTTTTAGCTTGAAGAACGTCGAACGACCATCCTGGAATACCTCCAAGCTACCACATGCAAAACGTAAGTCTTGTTGGACATCATTATAAAGATATCGTGGGTGCTGCATACGTAGCACTTTATGTCCAACTGGCACCTTAGTTCGTCATCTGAGCCAAAGGTTAAACCCGGTAGCTCAATGGTTGGAGCGTCTCACCGGTCATCAGAAGGTTGCAGTTCCTATCTCAGTCTTTGGCTCAGAGATCGTTTTTCTGAGGGTAGAACTTGACCAACGTCCAACGAACATCCTTCAAAATTTCTAAACCTAATAATCCTGGCAGACCAGTCGTTTGCACTTGCACTTGCCCTACAGGGCACATTTCCAGTTTTTTAGTCAAAAGAATCTCTTCAATGGTAAAGAACCTGTCTTACATCATCGAAGGTCACAAATTTTTTTCATAGATTTTTGATCCCATAACTTTTAACGGAAATGAGGTCCATTTTGCCCGATCGTTGAGTGAGTCGTTGATTGTAGACCACTATGGACTGATTTCTGTTGAATTTTACGCTTCCTTCGTCGCTCGTATATGATGGGCGCACAGCTTGTTTACCCTGCCGAATTCCTTTATGCCATTAGTTGAATGGATCATGTTAAGAATAGTCCCCCACCCCCTTTGGGGGACTATTCTGAACATGAAAAAAATCGTTGTTCAGAATAATCCCCCCATTTTCTTCGACAATTCAAACATGATTACAAGTAGTTTTGACAAAATTTCCAACAGTATAAATCCTTGTTCTTCTCAGCCTTTTGTCAGTGATGAGAACATGTTGACAACATTGATGTCCAATCCCTTTAAAAGCTCTGGATTAGATGTTGACAACATTCACGAGTCCTTTGCGTTCAAAAGGAGATGAGTCAACCGTTTTTCAAAAGGTTTGCTGAAATTTGCATTATTATTTTTCCATGTAAGTCAAAGCCTTTTGAAATCTCCGGATTACATGTTAGCAACATTCATGATTCCTCTCAACCGGGAATAAAGATTCTATTCTCATCTTTAATCCCAAATTTAAAAGACTTGATTTTTACTCACTTCTTCGCTGGATGAGTTATCGCTCTTCTATAAATGGATGCGAAACGTCTCGCGTGCATGCAGTCGACAGTGCTTTCTGAAGGTTCAACCATGTCTCTCCACCGTGATCTTGGCTGAATAATTTTCGACGAAAATCCACGTCCAGTGATTGAATATATGCGAGACCGTGGCCTACGAGCGGCAGAGAAGACCTGTGCTCATTGTCCCTCAGGGTTGGCTCTTTTATTAAAGTCAAACGTCCCTTTAATAAAGAAGTGGCTTCACTGTATTCAGTTGTGGGCCGCCGACACGCCTGTCTCAAGTGCTGCCAATCAACTTGAAATCAGCCGAACAACAGCGATCGACCTCTATAATTTTATCCGTGGAGTCTGTTCCACCGCACTTCTTCGCGATCCAGTACAACTAAGAGGGCCAGGCAGAATCGTGCAGATCAACGAGTCCTTCTTTTGTCACAAAGTCAGATATCACCGACGTGAGATGCGACGCAAGATTTGGGTTTTCGGAATGTTTGATTGTTCGTCCAGTCCAGCAACTAACTTCGTTCAAATAGTAGATAGGCGAGATGTTGCAAATTCTCTGCGAATTATTGAAAGGCACACCTGACCAGGAACTATGGTCTATTCGGACAAATGGCAAGCTTATCACAGCAGTGGGAATATTCCTGGCCTGACGCACCAAACAGTGAACCATTCGCTCTTCTTCGTCGACCCTGTCACCGAATTCACACTCAAAATATCGAGTTACATTGGAATCGTAACAAGTTAAAGTTTAAGCGAATGAAGGGGATAAAAAGGGAATTATTCACTGTTTGCCTGCATCAATCCATGTGGAGAGAGCGTGAGGGAGGTGACCATTTTGCAGCAATTTTAACCGAAATCGCTCACCAGTAACAAGTCTAGAATGGTTCTTTTAAGAGCCAAAACAGTTTGTTTAGGAAGAAGCAAATATTAAAAAAGGTAATAACAAACGATACTCTTGAAATATTGTGTTGTGCTCTGTTCAAATTTTTACTTTTTAACAGAAATGAGGGGAGATTCTTCTGGACACAGGGATTGAGTTCAGTCCTCCAAGACCTGTGGGGAGGGGGAACTATTTTTAACATGATCCTCAGGACGGAAGCGTCAGTAAAACATGAAGTTCTCTGTTACCTGCTCGTACCTTCAACTCCAATCCAACTGAAATTAAATCCAAAATTCGCAGCGATAATTCCCGGCAAGTGTGGAAAAACTCACCAACAGTTTCTTTAAATGTAGATCGATCAACCACAGGCCACGGTAGGTTGTCGTTATGTGGTTCCATTATATTGAATACCTCCTTAAAATCACCAGGCATTTTTGCGTTGAACCTTAACCAGAATTTGAAAAAAAAATGTGACTTCCTACGTTTTAAAAACATTGTCACGCTTTCCAGACTCACTAAGTATTCTAAATTGGATAAATTTAGAAAACGGAGGGGCCATGTATGTCTGCATCTTGGTTTTTAAATGTCTGAATGACATTGTTCCAGACTACTTTAGTGGTTATTTTACTAAGAATAATAGTTTTCATCAATATAATGCTAGGAAAAAGACTGATTTACATCTTCTTAGAGTGAAACGAGCGCTAGGCAAACAGAGTTTTCAATATAATGGAACATGGCAATTTAATGAATTGCCCTTTGAAATGAAGTCGTAGACATGGCTAATTTGTTTGAAAGTCAAACTATTGTAGATTGGGAGCAATTTTATCTTGACTGCTTTGGCACACCTCATTCTTGTATGATTTTTATCGTTTTTAGCTCTCAATTGCCTACTATTTTAGATTTATATTTTAGGGTTTTTTAGTATTTTGTAATTACTTACAGATATCCTTTCAATACCAGTTTTTTAAACTGATTGGGCTGACCTGCATAAATAAAGTTATTAACCAACTAAAAACTTCCCCATCCTACATGGGCCTGCAACTCTTCAATATTTGATCTGATTTTAGATCTGGTTTTGAATTAAGAAACAGAAATATTTTCCACTATTCAACAGAGATGGGGCAACAAAAATAGTTTTTCCATCAACTTGAGGCCCATGCCCACAACATTACACTCAGTAACTTCATATTTGTATGCAATCTAGTATAGCAAAGTCCTGTGATAAACACACTACAGTACCTTTCTCTTTCACGTGCAACCCATCCTTGATTTGTACCACTCTGTGGTCTGGCAGACTGGGATTTTATTTCTTGTGGTAACTGGAAAAACTTATCTCCTACTTGAAATAAATTTGAAATCTGTAACACATAAAGAACAGCACTGAATTTTAATCAAAAATTTTTTTCCATAAGAAATAAGAATAATTGGTTTATCCATGTGACACCTAGCCATGCAAAATTTGTGAAATTTTGCAATTTTGCACCTATAGTGGGAAAATTTCATGATTATTTGGAAGTAATTTTAATATTATTATGATTCTAGTAATCACTTACAGTGTGAGGACCCCATGCTTACTTTGAAGTAACTTTATCCATAATTACATAATTCACACATATATCCCACCTCAATACTCAGTTTTCAATTTTACTTTGAGTATTTTTTAACATTTAACCACCCCCATCCCCCCTCCCCCTGCTAAAAAAATTTGGGAGCCAAATTAAATTTTAAGAAGCAAAAAATACAAAACACTGAACCAATCTCTAACAGATTTTAAAAAGTACTGTAAGGTGCCAAGCACCACCTGACTGACAAAATCTGGTAACATGATAATTTTTTGGCATATTTTGCAACATTTACAATCTTTTAGTAGCTGTTTTGAGTTTGAGCCTTCACTGAAACTCATCTCATCAGTAGAGTTGCTGTCAAATGCTGTGACTGTAAACTTGACAAACTTTATATGTTGATTCCCAGTCAAAGAATTCAACTTAACCTTAGTTACTGTAAGCAGTAAGTACATAAACTTATATTTGCTGCTGTAATTCTTCAGTTCTATTGTGACATCAGCATGTACTTATCAACAGCAAAGTTAAAGTCATATTGTTTTCCATCTGGTAATGGACATTCCATGGTTATTTTAACTGCAATGTGAGGAGTGTGCAAAATCTGAAGAGGACACCAGTGATCTCTTGCTGGCTCCATTCAAGATTATTCAGCTTTCCAAACATCCCTGAATCCATAACTATGCCTGTTAAATCTATTTTGAGTTGGTAAAATAAGGGGTTTCTTTGTTGATTTGAAGTATGCAAACTAGAGTGAAATAAAAAACTGCAAGTCTCTTGCACTTTTATATGAGTACTTTTATACTCTAAGTGCTGGCGTCAGCACTGATCAAAACTTTAATGTTCAGTACCTATTCTCAATTGCCAAATTATTACATTTTAGACCAAACTCTATATCAAGCGCAGTTTAGCAGATGCACAGTTTCAGATGTGCCAGAATTAATTGGACAATTGCAGGCTTAATTCACCAAAAACCCTAATCCTGAACCTAACCCTAACCAAATCAATAACCCAATCCCAAAGTTACTCCTAACACTATAAACCCTAAACCTAAGCATAACCCTAACACAAACCCTAACCCCAACCCTAACCCGAAAATTTCAGTGGCTTGTCTGCGTCTAATAACCTGCACTCTAACCCAAACTCCCACGGAAACACAAACCCTATTTCTGTGTCCAGTCGGTTTGGTAGTTCGAAATTAGTGTTCGCACAGTTTATCAGAAGTGGTGAGAATAAGCAATCACAACCTAACGTCATCTACAGTAATATAATGACCTTTGACTGAGTAGTTTACTGCGTGAGAGTTTGTTCAGTGAGAACGTAATAAGTTAAAAACGTGATTAACAATGTAAGTTTAAAAATTGATTGTCTAGATGTGGAGCAAAGTGGTGGTGTGAATCATTGTGGTGGTGTTATGAAACGAACATATTTAACGTTAAAACGATAAACAGTCAGAACATTTATGCAAACCTTTTCTTCATCGATCCCGTGGTTCTTAATGTAAACAAACCCAACAGTCGCAAAGGCATTGTATAATTCTTGGGATATCCTCTTGACGTCTCCATTAGGCGGATGGGATATCTCTTCAGTGCCAAGACCAACATTTTGCAAATTAACAGTAGGTATTTCTGCCATATTTATGTTGATCTAGAGGCACCACTGAACTCTGTTAAAACTGGAAATCACCTTTCAATAAACGATTGGATCAGTCACTAACCTATTCACTGACCTAACTAGGCTCTAAGAAGTGTGTCCCGAAGTAGGAGAAACTAGGTCTAAGTGGAACAAATAGGGCTAACTGGGGCTAAATGGGACCTGATTTCAAACAAACTACTTTAAACATTTAGGCTCACAGCTAGGTTTAGAAATGAATTTAAGGTTGTTCATCGATTCTTGGTAGAGGGTGGGGCCAGGAATTCCCTGACGCAGGGGCTAACGTCCCCGACAGGGGGCTAAACCAGAAAGACCGGGACCACGCCCCTTTATAATTTCCTCATTTGAAGGGAGAAAACTTGTTACTTTTCGAAAGAATAGTTGCAACAACTGACTAGAAATAGTTTACTGTTACATTTGACATAAAGAGAAAAGTCTATTCTCTTTCTAAGCTAAATCAATGATAAGTACTCATAGTTTATTCAATATATAAATGTTTTACTATCAGTGAAAATTCCCCAATAAATGGTTAATTTTCCTCGACGGGGGGTCGTAGTCTTCTCTGCTCCCCTGGCGCCACCCCTGATTCTTGGTATGTTCTTGACAGTTATTATTCAGTAAATATTTAGTCTTGTTGCTTTTGAGTAATATCATCTGCTGTATATGAGCATAGCAGTCACACAGTTAGAAATTTGAAAGTGGGGGAGGAGGCAGAAGAAATTTGGGACAAATGTACCGACAAAATATTCATTATGTATCGACAAGTACTGTTAACCAGGGCATTTCTCTGACGGTAAAAGCTAAACTGTTAGCGAAATTTGATGAATGTATGATCAGCCAGAGGTCAAAATGTGTAATCTACAAATCGTATGGTTAAGAAAAAGTATTTTATTGAAATACATGATTTCTTCCATTCGTAGGGCCATTCGACCAACAAATTAATAGACCACGTAATTTATCATTACTAAATTTTAGGTTATCCTTATGACAACAGATTGGAATATATTGATTGGAAAACTTACTTCTGTGGCGGATTACAACTAAATTTCAAACAAATAGAATTCAAGTTAATTAAAGTTAGCCGTATAAAGACGCGTGCCTCCTTCGACAAGCGGCTCAAATCAATTGTAACTAAAAATCATTCAAATTCAAGTAATATTAAATTTCAGATAATGGCGTGATCATTCTTCTCGGATTACTAAAAGCATGTTTGAACTAAACTAATTGAAGTATGATAAACTAAGCGTCAGTTTCTTGCGAAACATATACAATACAATCAAAGTATTGTATGGCATTGTCTTGCATTGTGTTGTATTGTACTGTATTAAATTGTATTGTATTGCATTGAATTATTGATTTTTACCTAGCCAGTTCTGGCTGATATTACATTTGGAAACCGATTAAATTTAATTTGCACCGCATCACTTGAGGTCGTATCACTTAATTAATATAAGACATATACCAACGTTTTCTCTCTTAGCTCCGTCATCACCACTACCACAACCACCTGTCAGAGCCGTTCATTGCTGGTAATTCGCCCAAGGCAAGTTCTGTACAATTAAGCCTTTCCGGTCCGTACCTGACTTGTTAATTTTACTCTGGCGAACGCCAGACGATGTTACTCTTCAAGGGGGGATGTCTTGGTCAAGAAAGGATTAAGGAGACCCCTAGATCCTCTCTAGCGCAACCCAAGCTCCTTATATTATAATGATCGTATTCCGGTTGTACTGGACAGGTATACAACTAAACAAGGTACTTCTACAGAAACAAGTAGTTTTTCTGCTTTTTTTGTCATTCAAATTTAAAAATTCAGAACAGGCGCTTCCGAAATTTGGAGCCCAGAGACTTGACGGATGGAAAGTCGTCAATTAACGATGAGAAGTTGAGACATAATTATTGATTTAACATTTACTGAGCTTTGGAAAATATTTTTGAATTTCGAGAAAAAGACCAAGAAAATCGCATTCTGAAAATGCCGTCCTCAAAAACTTTGCACCAGGGACAAACGCCCCAATGCCCCCCCTCCCTCTCTATGGTACGACACTGCCACTTTGTCCCGAGGGCCGATCGAATCTGTTGATATTCAATGCGATCTCATTTTCGTCGTTAGAAAGAGGATTCCACGCGAAAATTTTGCATTGAACATCCTGCATATACTATTAAACTCGAATTTGGGACCCCGAGGTATCTCGGTCTCATGAGAATGATCACGCATTTGATCAAGGAGATGTATACGAGACAGAGACATCTTGGGGACACAAGATATCCCTACCCACCAAGATATCTCGCCTCTGGTGAAAAGGCCCTAAGATATTATCAGCCATGAAGTAATTTTAAATCTTAGACTGATGAATAAAATTTGCGAAATAAAGCCAGTTGAACTTATATATTGGCCTCCTAATTTTTCGTCATTTAGTTCACCAGACAAAATTTGTTCACTATTGGAGAGCATAAATTGAATAAGTATCATTAATATGCAGAGCTAGAACCCAGTCACCTGACGTACGTTCAGTACACGGCGACACCTATCCGCCCCTAAATGAATTCTTAATTCTCAAGTTTAAATTGCAGCTGTCCAGTTATTACTTACACACAACCGCAACAGCAGACACTCTGCTCCACCAAACGATTTAATTTTGTCGTTCCATACATGTACCTCGACCACTCTTCAAGAAAGTCTGTTGATTCGCAAATTTATCCTGTTATCAAATGCAAACCTGGAAGTGACGTTTATGGGAGGTGTGGGCGGTGTGACACTCCCAAAGTTTGTTAAAAACAGAAAATTCGGGCAAAATTTGGTGTGACATGGTAGGTCAAAATTTACGTATTAGGGCTGAGGAAGCGAGGCTACACCATACATGGTCTGAATGCCCGTCGAATTGAATTCGAGCAATTTTTTAAATGATACAATTGGGCAAATTAAGCTGGACACTCCTCCTCAATCGGAATGGGTTAACTACGCCCCTGAAACCTGGGCAAGGTTCCACTCTCTTTACATATAAACACTTCTATCACTTCTATATTCGTTTTCTTTCCTTCCACCTTCCTGTCACGTGTGAATATTCCGAAGTTTGATATTAATAAAGATCACCACGTGTATTCTTGGTAAAAAGTAATTCATTCGTTAAGTAATTGACGATGTCGCGAGAAACAGAGAAACATTACAACTTTATCAAACTGATTTCATGTAATTACGCCTTCACTTCGTTTTTTGCTTAACTTTAATATTTATTTTTCCTAAATGCATACAAAAATCCAGAATGGGAACTGAATATTGAAGTTAATGTTTAATGGAAGCTTGTTTGGCTTTGTTAGATATAATATATGCTACTTGACTGTTATACAGATTATATCAATAGGCAAATTTAAACTTGGTTTTGAAGTATATTTAACTAAAATTTATTCTTAAAGCCATAAAGTAAAATGTCACCCACCAAGTTATTTACTTAGTTTTATACTTTTCCACATTTGATATCAATAGTATAAAGAAGTTACACCAGAAATAACGAATCTTTGCCTCACTAGATATCTTAATTTGAAAATTAATGAATATTACGCCGAATCGCCATGAGGATCGCGCAACTTGATGTTCGTTATCTAGAAGAAATTGTTGAGAATTTGTCAGTAAAGGTCGGTTTCAAAAAATGAACAATATTTGCATTGTAGAAGAAACATGATATTTGTCTTGGAACAAACAAATAAAAGCTCAATTGTTCAAAGTTGTTCAAATCCCCGTTTACACTGTAATATTTTGGGCACGGCACGGCCAATTTGCCATGCCAAGACCTACATACAGAGGTGCTTGGCACGGCTAGATTTTCAAGTACTGGTACCAAATTTTAAGAGGCCCGCACGGTTTACACTTTGAAAATCACCCGTGCCATGCCGTGCCGTGCCGTGCCGTGCCCAAATATAAAGGCACTCGTGCCAAAATTCCAGCCGTACCGTGCCCAAAATGTTAACAGTGTAAAAGGGGCTCAAGGCTAATACTGAATTCTGGATTGAATGGGGACCTTGAATAAAAAATTGATTAAAAAAAGAAAAATCAAAAACGTCAAATTAAAGAGAGGGTTGGCATAGAAATACTGTACAAACAAAGACCTTGAAGTGACACGTCAAAGAACGTTCTTATTTTTATGGTCGCTAGCCCTTGGTAGATTCGACATGGAGTCCACCGCGGAAACCGTTCTCTGAGTCCTCGTTGAACCTCACCATGAAAATTGCATTTTCACTTTGCAGAGGGAAAGAATTATATGATGTGATGATAAAGGCAAATTTTAAAATAAATGCTATGTTTTGTTAACACTTATCCGAAGAAAATTTCAAATGTCATTTCATTTGTGAAAAACATAAAGAACTGGAAGATTTTCACAAATGAAACTTTCATTTCATAAATGAAACTTTCATTTCACAATTGAAACTTTCATTTCATAAATGAAATCTGAACGTTTTCACATATTTAACACGTGAGATATTGGCATACGAAACATGTATTTCATATAAGAAATGGCAGATTCACATATAAAAATTAACTTCACTTATAAAATTTTCATTTCACATATAGAATTGAAACATTTTCAAATATGAAATTCTGTTTTCATTTACGAAATGGCATATGAAATTTTCGCAAGGTTTGTAAATTATACCTTTTGCTGTTCGTTACCAGAAAATATACTATCATTAATGGCAACCTCAAACTCATTAACGCAAAACTATATTCATTTTATTCAACCGATATTCACTAGCGTAGATACGCAATCATTTGCATTGAAGGGCATTCCACAGCGCCAACAGACGACCATTAATACCATTCTAATATACATTAGGGATAATAAAATTTCAATTAAGCAAGATATTTCTCTTGCGTAATTGAAATTTTATTTTCCCTAATGTGTTGTAGAATGGTGTTAATGGTCGTCTCTTGGCGCTATAGAAGGCCCTCTGATACAAATGGTTGCGTATCTACGCTACTGGATGTCGAATGAATAAAATGAGTGTATTTCTGCGTTAATAAGTTTGAGGTTGGGGTCAATGGATAGTACATTTTCTGGTGATGAACAGCAAAAGGTGTAGCAGCTTGTACACAAAAAAATACACGACACTTACTTTTCAATTACATCTCTTATCGCAGTCGTTCTTTGTGCGGAAATTGTTTGGATTTCCAAAACATCCTCCGTACAAAAACTGTTCACACGTTTTGGTGCCGGCGTCAAAATACCACCTTGTTTCACTTGCATCGCAAGGACCAAAGTCTGGTTTCAGAGAACAAACATCTACATTCAACGAAACGAAGCAAAGTGTTAAATCTTCGCAACAATAAACTTAAACACAAAACTAGATGAATTAATACAATAGAACAGGAATTAGTAGGTAAAGACGAGCAAGTAAACCTAAGCCGCTCACTGACGAACTAAAAAGTTTGTTAAAAGCGATGAAGAAAGGAGCCAAAAGCCATATAATAAATTCCTTATTAACCTCGTTTGTTCGGTCTATACGGGAAAGTATTTGCCCTCGAGTTTTTCCGCACAGACCTCGCTCCTTTATTATGTGACTTCACTGAATTACAATTGACAACTACAAAGGTACAGAACATTAAATAAAAACTTATGCAATTCTCTCGTCATTTCATACAGTAAGTCTTCATCAACTTCACTCTGCGTGGTTACTTTTATTTTTCTGATTATTCGTAATTAATTTTCGCTTCATATAATGTCAAAAAAATTTATTTTATTCGACATAAGCAAGGTGTTTTTAACACCCTCCCCTGAGTAGGCAATACAGGAACTATCCGACCACTTATGAACCAATCAAATTGAAGGATTTCTGTATTCGGACCGCTCGCTGCCATAGCAATGTAATCATGTTGAATATTTGAAAATTTTCAGACAGATAACCTGAAAATAGAGGTAAGGAGGATATCTGGCAAGACTAAAATATACACTGTAAAAATTGTGTTTAACAAAAATATCAATTGTAATATGTTACGATATGTAAAATTACTTTACAGTAAAAGCTACTGATCTTGGAAAAATTTCCGTATTTTAACCTGGCAAGCTAAAGTAGTACAGTTCATTTTTAATATCTTTTCATTGTACATTTACTTTTGTTTGGTAAATTCACGGTACTTCTTCTGGCGTCCAAGCTGTCAGTAGTTATTACTGTAAAATAATACTAGTCTTTCCTAAAAGTGTAATGGTCTTTGCCGTACCAAGTTGGGGCCACTGGGCCGCTTGCCCCGGTCGCCATATCTTGTGGCGCATTTATTTTCTTTGAAATAACAACCTAAGGAAGGATTTAACTAAAGACAGTTATGCAACTTTGTTAAAACAAACCTTTCATGCAATGTTGTTTGCAGTCACGCTTAGTCCAGAAACCATTCCATCCACTTGGATGACACCCACCAGCAATTATTTGTTTACAAACTTTCTTGTCAACATTGTAATAAAACATGCTGAATGATGCACGGCAGTTACTAATTGGGATGATGCTGCAGATGTCACCTGTGCAGAAAAAAACATGGTTGATGTCGTAACTCAGTCAATCCAAATAAAATTTTCTCATCACGAATTCTCGGTAACATGTGTCCTTTCTGAAAGCAAAAAGTTTTAACGGAGCATTTCTTTTTCTTATGTTATACCCATGTCATGTAGGTAAGGCAAACGACTGCAGAGCACTTTGTAAACACAGGGAACTGCCTTTTTATGAAAAGTAGAGATTGTGGGTCACACTATGTATTTTTTATTGAGTTTTCGGCCCATGACCTCGGGGCGTCATCAGAGAAACTACGAACATTTGTTAAAGTCTTTGTTCCATGTGTTCGGGATATTTGAAACCTTACAAAATTCTGATTGGAAGTTCTCAATGCCGGAATACAATACAACATCAGAAACAAACACAAAAAAAACTGCTAGCATGAATGGAAGATGTTCGACCATGAGTCATTTAGTTGTTTGCAATGGTTTAACATTTATTGATTTCATCTTATATTCGAAATACAAAACCGTAAGTTGTAATGCGTCGTGTGTAGGCCAAACAAGTCGACTTCTCCACAAGGATTTCTGGATCACTTGGGTATCTCAAACCTTACTGGCAAAGCGTGTGTTAATCCTCGGTTAAACATTCTATTGCATCACCACGACACTGGCCATTCCACTACATCGGATGATTTCACCATCCTTTCTCACTTCTCTTCATCTATCACTCAAGAACTCCTCATTAGAGAAAGCTTACTCATTCACAAACTCAATCCTACTCTCAAATCTCAATCAAGCTCAATTCCTCTAATTCCTCAATTCCTTTACCCTCTTCGCCGCTTCTGACATCTGATCACTTCCTATTTTCTCTTAACGCCAAATTTTTAATAATATTTTAGTAATTGATTCGTCATATTGTTTCATTCTCTGATGATGTTGCGTTACGAGCAACGAAACGTTAGATCTTAATGAACCCTTTGATACAAAATGCATATTTTACGAATTTTTTGCTGGACCTTGACTTTCATCCCTCAAATATTACATAGGGTTATTAAAAATTTCTGGTTTTTAGTTTCACTGGTGAGCAAAAACATTCCTAATTTCTGTTGCACTTCCTTTAAATATTACTATACATTGTGTTTAATGAGTTTTATTTCTTTTCTGATGGAAGGAAAACAATATTTAGGGACCAATCATTAATTATGCCAGGGGTTGGGGCCGAAGAGAAAACAGTTGGGTAACTGAAAATTCTAAGACATACAGTAAAAGGCTGGGTAAAAACAAAAAATATTTCTTATAAATTAAGGCTAGGCAAAAAAACTTTCATGGCCATATTTATATAAAGGTTGCCATATGTTAAGTAAAATTAAAAACAGTTCAGAGTCCATCATCTGAAATGTCAATAGGAATACCATCATTGTTGATTTGTCACCTGGGTTAAACTGCTCAATTTAGATTTGGATACAATGCTCTTCGATGTTCTTTCACTTTTTGGGTTGGGTAAACAATTTTCTTTATCTTTACATGGTTGGGTGTTTTAAATTTTTCGTATTAAGTTGGTTGGGTGAAAAGTTTTATGGTTATCAATATAGTTTCTCTTCGGCCCCAATCCCAGCAATGAATAACGACCGGTCCCTTAGTTATAAAACATGCCAAAACTGCTATGGTCACAGTTATTTACCATAAATTTCCAGAACAAAAACTACTTTTTGCGAAAAATGGGCTGTTTCTTGCCTCCTCGCTCTTCCGGTCTGAATTGAAGCCAAGTATCGTAATAATATGCATAATTTCAAAGATAAACAAAACAATTTAAAGTTAAATACCCTTCCAAGAGATTCAAATGCCATTTAACTTACGAAAAGGGTACTTCATACATGAAAAAGTTTCAATTCCATATATGAAAAGAAAATTTTATAAGTGAAAATAATTTTCTTATGTGAATCTTCCATTTCATATATCGAAAACGAAAATTTTACAAATGAAATTTTGAACAATGTCATCTT
This sequence comes from Heliopora coerulea, assembly GCA_030142905.1. Classification (NCBI taxonomy): domain Eukaryota; kingdom Metazoa; phylum Cnidaria; class Anthozoa; order Scleralcyonacea; family Helioporidae; genus Heliopora; species Heliopora coerulea. Next base: position 566,208 of record JASJOG010000097.1, read on the forward strand.
AGATGTGACATTGATGAAAACGTTCCGTTTTCATGTATCAAATATATGAAATGAAATGTTCCTATGCGAAATCCAATTCTATATGTTTTTCACATGGAAAATAACATGAAATTTTAGTATGGATGATTTGTTGTAAATGTAATGTAGCGCAAGGTTCACAAGCGTATATTGTAATTACCTGGAATACAACTTCCACGTTGAACATTTCGTATTTTTTTATTGTTTCGGCATGCGGTGGCGTTCATGATACACTCATTATTGTAGGTTTGTCCATCTGAGCCACAAACCGGATCCATTCTGGAAGAGCAGTCCATATTATCGCGACAAACACATTTTGTTGACTTTCCATCAATGATACACTTCTCACCAGTGTCACACTTTACTTCTTCACAGCGATCTGTTAAAGAAAACAAACGTTCCTTCAAGGTAGTAATAAGTTGAAAACAGTCTTACAGAACAAGTAGTATTTTCATACCAGATTAACTAAGTTTATCAATAATTATTCTGAAAATGCCGCGCTATATTTAGTTATTATTGGAGCCCGAGGAGTTTGATTATTCGTCAGATGAGTGAGTTCGTTCTTGGCAATTTACCAGTTTAACTGTATTATTATTTGTTTTATTTCGGTCTGAAGTTCTTTCATTTTTACTATTTATTTTTTTCATAAAAGACAAAAATAAACAAATAAATGAATAAATATATAAATGAATGAATCAGTCAATCAATATGTAAGTAAATAAATGAATCAATGAATCTATCAATCGATCAACAAATAAAGAAATAATTAAATAAATATTTGAATGAATAAACAAATAAATAGATAAACATATCAACATTATATTAAAGCTACGGTAGGTTGTAGCAGTTCAGAAACGTAAATCAAAATTAAGTTTGGGTCTTATGACGGTTTCGTGGGTATAATGGGCCAATAATATTTAATTTCATCAAATGTAATACTTTTGTGATATGTTTGCAATGTGATATATTTGAAATTATTCATCCGAGATTGCGAGGATCGCGGGCTCCATTCCACCCCAGAAGAACTTGTTGAATTTTTCGCAACTGTCTTCGGTTTGGTTAAATTGACGAAGAGTCTAACTTCCTTATCGATGGCAGTGAGTATGTATTTTTCATATATTATCGCTAATACAGAATAACTCGATGTACTTTTTAAATTTGAGTGATGTCATATAAGACATACCAGATGAACATATGTGACGACATATGTCGGAAGTATACGTGCCAAACGCGAGGAGTTCTTGGTCAAATAAATCATGATTACGAGTGTTCTCAAGTGCTGCTGAAATTTATTATAAAATTATCGTTTCCTATATCATAACTTCTTTATTCAACTCCTACAGACATGGTTTACACTTCTTTGAAGATATATCTCCAACTTAGTGAAATCAGCTGAAGGTAGCCATGCGATTGTTCTATGTTGAAAGCTCAATGTCATTTGGGATATATCTCAATTGATTTTATTTTTACTTATACATCTTGTGTTAGCATACACAAGAGGATTCTGATGCACTCGGAGAAAACCTGCAGTACTTCGTAGCTCGTCCGTAGCCAACTTGAAATGCGAAATAGGGTAATAAATTCTCCAGGGGAGCTCAAAAATTACTGTTGGTGTAACTTGTCCAAATCACCGACGAGGAAACCACGGAACCATTTAATTAAATGTGTGACAGCTTTCAACAAAGCGCATTCAGTCAGTCTGCAGGGGCTTCAATTAGTATTCAGGGGCCAGTTGTTCAAAGCACGATTAGCGTTAACCCAGGATTACCAGTTAACCTGGTGTTTTGGTTTCGTTTATCTTGGTTGAACAATCTAGTTCAGATTTTACAGCTTAAAACTTTTTTGTATACAACCAAAATCTGTAAAAGAAAATTCCAACTTTTCTCAGTAGCATGATCGGACAAGTGTCCACAGCATTTTCACTGATCCTGGGTTAGGCTATTCGCCTTTTGAACAACCGGGCCCAGGAGTGTGATTACCTTTGAAAACAGTGCGATGACCACTTATCACACTGCTTTCCTTCGAAAAGTAGTGTGATAAACCAGTCATCGCATGTTAATGAGTGAATATCTTAATTTCTGACGACCAAAGTCTCTTCGACCTTAAACTAATAAAAGAAAACGAATTCACTGTGAGTGAGTCGTAAGATAAGGTGGTTAATCAATGTTTACTCGTGTGATAAAGGATTTAACATGACTCGGGAAACTTGAACAGACAGTCTGGGCCTCGTGCCCCACGTGGACGTCAAGCTTCACTTGCGATGTTAAATCCTTGATCACACTCGTGACCATTGTTTAACCCTTACCACACTTTATTATATTCTTTCAGCATTTTATGTGAGGCTCAAATATTTCTTTTGGATTGGTTACGTCCCTGTTTGGAACAGCCAAACTGGACAATATTCTTTCCACATACTACCAAGGCAAGTTCAATTAAATAACTGAACGTAGCCGAAATCGACCCCTAGTTACTGAGGTGAAAGACAAGTATGCTATCATTTTGCACCAGCATAACTAAACCAACACCTGTTGACACCACTGGAACGATCCTTGTTTGATCGAGAACATTTTACGACAAGCTCAACTGGCCTTAGCAAGATGCTTTATTAATATTCCGTTGTGTTTCGAAGGAAGTAAATCAAGGTTTTGATTACACGAGCATCCAGGGCGAGTAAGACTTTAGGGTTTGTCCTTCAGAACAGGTGAGAATGTTTAATTTGAAAACCATGCACTTTTTTTTATGTTTGAGTATCGCTATTTATTATCCTTTTGACGCCCAATGTCTGATATATCGGATACCTGTCATTACCTGAGAACAAAAAAACCAATAAGAGATCAAAGGAAAAACAAAGACACAACAAAGAACAAAAGAAAAAAAATTGTGCATTAAAGGTTTTCATCCATCGTGTAAGTATGCTGCGTGGTTGTATATTTCAAGGTTTTTATCAATTTTTGGTCAGTTCTTGGATGGATAAATTGAATGGAAAGTTGTATAGGGTTTAAGCCTCTGTTTAATAAAGTTTTTTTTTCGGTATATATTGGAAACGTGGGAGCTCGGCGATATCTTAGATGATGGATGAAGTGAGATGAACGTTTGTCAAGCTCTAACCTTAAAAAAATGATTTCTGAGCACCAGACCAGGATCGAACCCGCAACCGTCTGATAACAATGGCTAGAGCATCTCACCGGGCATCAGATGGTTACTGGTTCAACCCCTGTCTGGAGCTCGGAAATTGTTTTTCTGAGGTTAGAGTTTGACGAACGTTCATCCACTATCGAAAAAGATTGTTTTGTGAAATTGTTGTGATAGTGTGACGAAAAGGATTTCTAATTAGAGTTTTATGGCTCGATTTGTAAAGAATTTTGCCAAGTTGGGACATTGAGTTGATTATTTAGTATTTTATATGAGATGCAGGGTCGATTTAAAGTTATATGAAATCCTAAAATGTATAAAAGGTAATGGAATAAAACTTATCATAATTCGTACGTAAACTGAGTTCGGTTAGACAGTTCGAACCTCTTATTTTGCCAATATTTCGATGACTGTTTTGCTATGTAAAATGCTTTGGTGTGTAAAAGATTCAGCAAAGCAGAACGTGAGTAATATCTTGCGTAATTGAAATTTTATTCTCCCCTATGTATAGTACAATGGTGTTAATGACCGTCTGTTGGTGCTATAGAATTCCCCTTGTTGCAAATGGTTGCTTATCTACGTTAATGAATGTCACTTTCTATGCAAAACTGTTAATTGAAACCGACAAAAGCGTTAATGAATATCGATTGAATAAATTGAATGTATTTTTGCGTTGACGAGTTTGAGGTTGGTGTTCATGATAAAATATTTTCTGGTAATGAACAGCAAAAGGTGTACTACTCTGTATCAAGTTATACAGAATACTAATGACCTGATAAGTATTCGACGTGAATTATTACAGAATGCTAATTAGCCTTGCTATTTCATCAGCATCGATCCTAGTGAATTATTAATGAGAATTTTAAATGTTATCCTTTACCAGAGGAGTCAGAAGCGGTGGACTGGGGAGGTATACCCTTAAGCTTTTTTGGTGGAGAGACTTGAGTATGTATAGTAACCCCCTTTACCTTTTAACTGGCTAGTAATATTAAACTACAAAATTATTATTGCCACATAAGATCACTGCTAAATTTATTTTTCCTTAGAACCTTAAGAAAATCACAAACTCGAGTTTGAAGAACATTCAAGTTATCGCTTTTGGCACTTGCATAATGAGGACAACTTGCCATTGGGGATTTGCACCCCTGGAGCACACTGTCAGACACACCCATGAAGAGATTTGGACTTCACCGCCCCCCTTTTATAGTCGTTTAGACGCCCGTTTCTCTTAATCAATATTTGCTACATACTTACGATGACAGGTGGGGGGTTCCGCAGACCATTCTCCACTTGGAAGACACTTAAGTTTCTTTTCTCCTTTCAGATTGTAGTTTGAAGAACAAATGAAAGTTAGTTCACTCCCGATAGTAAACGCATTTCCGATTCTTTTGCCATATTTAGGTGCTTCTGCATCCAGTTCATCACACATGTACTCTAAAAATTGCAGAAGTTGGTCACTCAACTTATGCTCTAACATATGAAAACCATTATCGCGCAGATTATGGTGAAATGAAAACTGTTGATGGAAGGACGAAAGTTCTCAATGTTGTGTCTGGTTGAGCTGGTTATGCGACAACTGTAATGCCCTTAAAATGTTCTTTGTTGGCACTCGAAGTTTCATCCTTAACATAGGTCTCACAAACTGAAGATCGCCGCGAGTACAAGATAACATTTTTGAGCGTTCGAGATTAAGATCTCAACGTTACAGACAAACAGAGTAGCTGCCAAAATTGCTGGAAGATGTGCCAAAACATAGAAACGATGAATATTCAGAGGTGAATTAAGGGGATGTTACAATACGTTGGAAAGACTGTGTCTTAAATAAACAATTTAAATTCAAGAAAATATGGAAATTGCGCAGCCAGGTTGAGACATAATTAATTTTGAGACACGTTCTCTGACTAAAATTTATTAAATATACGAGCTTTCGACTACCTAACTGTAGTCTTCGACAGGCAAGAGTGACATAAATTAATGACTTGTAGATATTTATTTTATAGGTGCGTGTTGAATTGAGGAACTATGTGGCAGGAAGCAATTAGCGAATACAATGCTTGTTGACAAGGACAGCGTATTGTCTGGGAAGCGGCTTGGAGTTATTGTCAGAATTCGCTACCAAAGCCGTATGCCAAGATTCTAATGTTTTTCGTGTTCGGTAGTTACCACTATCAATTACTCTACTATTAGCGAAGTCGATATTGTGATTATTTTCCCATGCATGGTTAGCTATGTTTGAACCTTTTTTATAGTTTTTAACATTCCGGATATGTTCCTTTTTTCGTGTTTCAAATGATCTTCCTGTTTCACCAACGTATGACCACGAGCAATCCAAACAAGGTATATTGTAGACAACATTGGTTCGTCGTTCGGGTGGAACTTGGTATTTGGGAGAACGAACTCAACCATGTAACGACAGCCTTACAAAACAACGGATACCCAGAGAGAGTTCTGAAACAAACTTTCAAAGACTTGACAACTAACAAACCCGTACCATCACCTGAAGAACTGGTAAGACAATTTTTCAAATGTGTGACTGAAAATGACAAACCAACCGGCTACGTTACTTTACCGTACGTGAGTGGGATAACTGACGCTCTCAGACGTATACTACAAAAACATAACATTAGAGTCACTAATAAACCACTACGAACGCTACAACAAACTTTTCCTTCTCCCAAATACCAAGTTCCACCCTAACGACGAACCAATGTTGTCTACAATATACCTTGTTTGGATTGCTCGTGGTCATACGTTGGTGAAACAGGAAGATCATTTGAAACACGAAAAAAGGAACATATCCGGAATGTTAAAAACTATAAAAAAGGTTCAAACATAGCTAACCATGCATGGGAAAATAATCACAATATCGACTTCGCTAATAGTAGAGTAATTGATAGTGGTAACTACCGAACACGAAAAACATTAGAATCTTGGCATACGGCTTTGGTAGCGAATTCTGACAATAACTCCAAGCCGCTTCCCAGACAATACGCTGTCCTTGTCAACAAGCATTGTATCGCTAATTGCTTCCTGCCACATAGTTCCTCAATTCAACACGCACCTATAAAATAAATATCTACAAGTCATTAATTTATGTCACTCTTGCCTGTCGAAGACTACAGTTAGGTAGTCGAAAGCTCGTATATTTAATAAATTTTAGTCAGAGAACGTGTCTCAAAATTAATTTAAATTCAGTCAATTTTGACTGATGCTTTAGTTCTCCGCTCATAACTTAATGAATAGATAAAACGGCCATGAGATAAACTGAAACCAACATCCATAAGAATTTGCACAAAATATAAGACTGAATTAAGCTGGAAATGGTTGGAAAAACGTTTACACTACATTACCCTAAGCAGTTCGCTGTGCTTACAAGCTTTCTTTAATGGATTAAAAGATATTCGAACAAAATATTGGATAATAATGATGAACCCAATATAATAACAACAATAACACATACACTGGGTATATCGGGATTTAGTACACACCTTGCAGGTTGGTATTGTTTTTTGCGCAATCTGATTGGTTCCTCTGTCTCGTAATATCCTGCACTATTCACCACCGAGCAAAACAAGATGGCGTCCAGTTTTGTTTACGTTACGGAAGAAGAACTTTTTTCAATAAATGAAGTCGCCGTGCCGGACAACACCAAAAAAGCAACGAAATTTGGCAATCAAGTATTCAAAGATATATCTTTCTTTTATTTTTTAGCGATAAATGCACTCAGGATGTGTTTCAAAATGTTTTGTTTACAAATGATGAATGGGCGACAAGGCGACATCCCGTAAAATTGTAAATATTTCAAAAAACATGTATTTGAAAGCAATTTTACGAGGTATGTGCTAACGCAATTATTCTCCTCAGTGTCGGTGAATAGTGTAGATATTTACCTCTACTTCAGTGAATAATTTTGTATGGCACATCGTGTGTTGTTAAAGTGCCTGTGAAACCTGAGATGGGGAAAATAACTAAACCCTAGTTACAAAATCTTATGCTAAAATGGGGACGTTATCTTTATTTGTGTTGTTGTATATATCACACTGCTGACGAGGAAAATATTTACAACTTTGGGCTTCCATCTGAGTCTTGATAGCCAAACGGTTAGAGTGTCTCATTAATCCTAGGTCTGAGATAAATATACCTTTGATGTACTTAGGTTTTTTACCAATGGTGGAACGGTAAAGATTTTTGAAAACAGAAAAAAGAGGAAAATTTAGTCCTAGGATAGTTGAAAAGGGTATTATAGAGTGGTATTATTTACTTTATAAAAGTTGAATCAAATTGGACGTCATTGACAGAAATACCCTCCTTTCATCGAGTGAGACCGTTCACGGAAGTATTTTTGTTGTTGCTATGACAACGGTAATGTTTACAAAGGCCTTCACCTTAACTTTCAACTACGCTTAATTTGACCAAGAGAAGGTTGAGCTTCTTTTATGTTCATCAAAATCTGCTGTAAAATATGGACGATGGACTAGTTGATCTGTTCTAAAAATTCATCAAAATCATTTTTTGATTCTGGTTGTATTCAGCAGATGTATGAAGGGAGACAGCCATTTTTTGTAAGATAGTACTAGTGTTGAGCCATTAGGCTGTGTTTCTATTTACAGGAGAATGCGAATCCGGAGTTCAGATTTGATCCATTGAATATGTCAAATGGAATTCTATGGATTCAGGAACCGTTTTTGGATTCAACATAAGGAAAGGCAGAAGCCGCTTTTACAATGGAAAATCGGGTTCGGATTTTCCCAAAGAAAATCATCCCTGGACAGACATTTGGTCCTGATCAATCAGTTCTTACTTTCGCAAACTGGTTGGACTCCAGACCAAGTTCCATTGGCGCGGCAGGTTCTTATTTGAGAACCAAGGAGTCTGTAAGTGAATTCACATGTGAATATGATGTCCATGCCAGGTAGAAACGTCTTCAAATTGTCTTCTCTTGAAGCATGCTCTGGTGTCCCAGGGTCTTGACAAATCACGCCATTGGTGTCTAATGAACAAGCATTTAAAAATACGTTAATCGAACTCACTCTACTTTTATTTCACACGTTTTGGTACATCATCTGGATTTCCAGCTGCCTTCTATGTAACAAACGGCCATTAAGTTCGGGTGAGTTTTTGAAGGGTGAATTCTGAGATGGAAAGACATCTTACGTCTTAACTTGTGCACTCTTCTTTGCAGAATTTTAGTGTGCAGTTGTCCTTCAAGGTGATGTTACATGGAACGATTTTTAACGACGACTTTTAATGCAACAATGTTGCCCAAAAAGTCGATACACGTAACATGGTATTTGCGAGCGATTTTTAACGCAACAATTACTGCAGCAGCATGTTGCATAACTTTGACCAATTTTGACCTAGCTTCAAATCCTCACTACATTGTTGAGATTGCTGTACAGTTCATTCGTGTAAAGGTATAGCCAACGATTTTTATCGCAACAACCTCCCAGAGTTCTTTGCATGCATTTATCCGGGAAAAGCAGCCAGTAAATGTAGAAAAAAACCAAGGGGTTTCTACAGTGGTTTCTTCTAACAATGAAACAGGAACTGAGACGGTATTTCCACATGAAAGCCCACTGGCTGATAGTGGCTTTCATGACCTTCAAAGAGTGAAATTAATAAAATTTTTGGAAGCTAATCCTGTTTTATGGAATAGCAATAGCGGAAAAGTAGGGAAAACAGCAAAGAAAGAGCGAAGCAACAAGCCGTTTGTTCGAGGCATTTGAAGAGCAGTACACGGCTAGCGAACTCTTTAATTGCTCTGTGGAAGAGTCTAAGAGCTTTGATGATGAGGGAAGCTACTAGCCGAAACCTAGTAGTTAGACATTGCGTAATTTTAGTTCAGAAAAGTCATTCATTGTAACACTCCCGTTTTGTAACATGTTGCACAAAAAATTGTCTCGTTTGATATGCCACAATATAGCATGTCAAACAAGGCAATTTTTTTTGTCCAACATTGTTGCATTAAAAATAGTGGTTAAAAATCGTTCCGTGTAACGTCACCTTTTGGGGGTTTCCGGGTTCGAACCCTTCCCCAAGCAGTCTTACCATTATTCAGTTAAAGGAAAACAAATTTTTTACAAAGTATTTACTTTGTAAGTACAAGAGTATTTACAAAGTCACAGGGATGATAAATATATTTACAGACATACATCTAATTAACTAAGGCAACCAATGAAAATAAGATCTATAATAATAGTATGACCAATCAAGAAACGAACTAAAATAAGACTTACGTAAAAGAGAATGGTTGTGAGGAGAAAGTTAAAACTGCTTTTATCTTCTGTTCTAACTATCTCCTCACAACCATTCTCTTTTACGTAAGTCTTATTTTAGTTCGTTATTTGATTGGCCATTCTATTATAGCTCTTAAAACACTCTCCAAAGAAGTCGCAAGTTTAGCAACGAAACGTCAGATGCTACTAAATATTTTATACTGTGTTGTGTGAATGGTTCTTCTTTGTATTCTATGCTGGGCATTAATATTTTTGACAAGGTAACAGTTCGTAGGTAATAAAAGTGAGAAATAGCAATCAATGTTCTTTGATTATTTTGTCTACCTGAACGATCTTTTTACTAACATAAGGATTGTTTACCAATGTCTGGTGTCACAAGAATAAAAAGCTGAGACTCGCAGACTTTAGCGATACATATGTCGTCACGACTGTGAACCTGCAGATAAACTAAATTTCGCTTCGCTCTCTGAGGGCCCAGTTACACTATACCGGAGTCTTTTTCGTAACAGATTACATCAACCCAATCCGAATCAAAGTAGCATGCTTCTGTTCGTTGTTACACTACCCCACTGCGCTATGTTCCTTTTGCAAGAACGGGGAAACACAGCGCATTTTTCTGCCAAATAATAGACGTTTGATCGACGTTCGACAAATTAAATTTTATTTCTTTAGAATTCAACGCGAAACGTATGTATCGAACTTTTTGGCCACTAATGCTTAAAGTCCTACAGGGTGTGCCTGAAATAAAGTGAAGTGAGAGTGGTCGAACAATTTGGAATGATTTCTGAAAGTAATAATTTTGCAGTTACTTGCATTTGAATATGAAAGAATCTACTTAATACTTCAGCCAGGGCCTCTGAGAGGAATTTTACAACGTGATGCAAAACTGTTTTTAGGTCCCTTTCCCCTTTCCATTAGCTATCATGTTTTCATCCACTATGGTGTTAAGCCATATGCTTTAAGGTCTTTGGAGGCCAAAATGATAAGGAAGGTGAAGGGGGATACAACGGAGCATTTTCTGCATTTGAGGGATAGTTCTTCTGCCCCTACTTCCTCCTTCACAATGAAAAGTGAAAAGAAGGGACAGGAGCAAGAATGCACATTTGAAAATCTTTATACTACAATGCAACATTTGTTAGACAACTATATATGGTCTGCCAATAGAAAGATGGAGAACTTGTAGAACTGTGTATTGGACAATAATTACTTAGCTTTCCTCCCCCCCCTACTAACAATAATTTGTTTGGGCAGCTTAAACATGACTTTCTCATTGTCAGTTGCTTTTTATGCAAATATGTTGATGGGCCCCCAAAGAAACTCTCGCCTTCCCCTTGGTACTACGGGCCCCGGAGCGATGTACCGGCCGCACTCCTTTCTCACAGGCGCTTCTATCACCAAAGAGTGAACCAAGGTCGTGAAGCTTGAGGACATCATATATCGAGAATGCAACAGAATCTTCCAACTTTTCATGCATAAGAGACGACATTTTCTACCTTAAAAATTTAATTTTAACTTAAGAATATGCAAAATTAAAATACGAAACACTTAAAATTGATCGATTCTTTCAGCCTTAACAGCTCGTTGCCTTGAGCAAAGAGAGGGCTGTGATCGAGAAATATTTCTCGTTAAAGCCCATTAATTTAACCAGATACGACTCTTCTGGTTTTTCCCCCTTATTTTATGTTTGCGTGAGACATTTTTTGTTCCAAATTTCCTCTCAGGTTATACAAAAACCCTGGTTCATTGCATATTCGGGGAAGCATAGGCTTATCAAACTGGGGGTCGGGTGGGCACGTATACCTCCCAATAGTAGAAATTGGGGGCCATGCCCCCCAATATGTACGACAGTCGCTCTTTTTTGTAATGTAGTTGATCAGGTTGGACCATAAAATCGGTTGTAAAGTAAATATATGTAATTATCATTTGTTTATAACCTTTATATTTGTTTGTGGAATTGCTTTCAAAATGCAAGAAATAACTTGTCAATTCCTCAAAAAAAACCAAATTTCCCGGGGGTGCATCCCCCGTGACCCCTCTAGAAGTAGGATGTGCACCTTCTACCAGGAAGGTCATATCAAAGTTAAAAGACGCAAACACCAAATCTCATAATAATACCTGCAAGTGGAAGCGTTGGCAAGCCCGGGCTTACCAGGCACAGGCCAAGGCAGTCTTAGACTTAGTGCTTGCCACTGCATTTCTTTTAACACGGAATTTCCGCAGAGCTGTTTTAAAGCTAGTCATAACAGGTTTGGAGGAGAGTACAGAACTAGCATGTCTATTTTGGGTTATCGACACTGTCGCGTCAGAAATAAGCGTTTTGAGTTTTGAGGTCATGCACCTGAACTGTTTTTTGAGGATTAATATGCGATTCTCCAACAAACATAATACATTTTGCATCACATAATTTTGTTGTAAAACCATAAAAAAGTGCCCAAACAAAATTCTTACTTGCTTAACAAAGGACATCGCCAGAGTACTAAAAGACAAATTAATTTGGTAGTTCTGTTAATCTAATCAACGATTACAAGGACGTAAGCGTAGTTCTCATTCAATTTCACATATCGATGTTTACCCAAATTTTGAGTTATCATCCAGAAATTACCGGAACCACAGAGTATTTTGATATAATACGACGCAATGGTATCTCCGAAAATTGTCAACATATTTTATTGAATATTCTCTTGGATTCCTGATGGTGACTAAAATCAAGTTGAAACGTAGAGAATATTCAATGAAATATGTTGACAACATTCGGAGTTACGGTTCTTTTTGTATTTTGTGTTATGGTTTTCAGGTTTTGCAAACTTTCAATGATTTAAACAATTAACTATTCCGCTTAAATTTGTATTGCTGAAGACGTTCTACTGGTAGTGCTAGAAAAGGAAGTTATCATGAATTACCCTTAGCAGTCAGAATTTTAACGTTTGCGGAACTCAAGAAACGGGAACCATTAACTGGAGCACATCAATTATAACAATTTGGCCAATCCATGATCTTGCACATTAGTGGTTTACAAAAGGAGCCATGCAGCTGCGCATAGCAACCACAGCAAGAGAAGAGGATGTTATTGCCAAAGGAATTCATGTTATGTTGGTTACAGTATCTGACCAAAAGCTTTTTAAATTCATTACATCTTCTGAGGTTTGAACTTTGTGAGCTGATTTTGAGCTGTTCAATTCTTCAGTTGACGACTTCTCATTGTTTTGTCATCCGACTCCAACATTCTGAAAATGCTTCAAAAGATTCACGTTTTCTTCATTTGGTTTACTCTTATGTTGGTTTAGCTTATTGTTAATTTTTTAACGCTCGCTTCAGAAGATAATTACCGACTATGCATGGATCTACGGTGTAAACAGGCAATTTGCTCGAGTGAAGTTATATCAATACGATTAAAATCTTAATCGTGGTGAAAACATGGACTTAAGTTGTTGCTATAATATACATAATATATTGGGCTTTTGCTCCACCAGGATCATTACGCGAGCTTAAAACTTCCCTCCTACAGTTTCTGATAAACATGTGATCACATCGATGACTTCAGGAACTGAACAGATAACGAACAATAGCCTTTAAATATCTTTGAGTAAATTGGGTCTAATTATCATAGAGCGTCGACTTCAAACTGAAATTGCACGTTATTAAGTTTTCCACTGAATGTTCCTTTATCTGTTTCAACGGTTTTATGCTCGAATAACTTGTATGTGATAACATGTGTTCAATGGTGCAGGGGAAAATTATTTTAAAACCAAGTAATCCTTTACTTACGTTGAAAGCTCAGCTTCACCCCCTCACTGTGTGAATTCAGTAGGATAAAGAAAGTCACAATTTGTGGTACAGAATTCATATCGTTACGATCAATTCTTGATCTTGGCACAAATGCGTTGTATTGCTGCTTTAGTATACGTTTTGGTTATCCTTTATGTAAGATGATACTTTGTATGACGTTCATTGGAGCTTCCCTCTCAGCAAGCCGTCCGTATTTACGTCGGTTTGTTTAAGACGCGAGCTGAAGGAGACTGCGGGCGTTAATCCGCGAAAATTGATAGACTTTTACCTGAAAGTGACGCTTGAAGAAAATGAACCGAAAGAATGGACTGAGGAGTTACTCTTCCTTACTGAACGGTGCAATATTTTCTCTGTGTTGGTGTATTGAATGATATAATTATGATTCAAAAATAATAGTCAAGCACAGAGCAATTTTAGCTGAATAACCGGATATTAAAAGAGAGTGACTTTTTGACCCCGTTTCATCACGATTTTGTTTCAATCCAAATGAGAGGTGATACGTGCTGCCGCACGCCACCAACAATGAATTTGCTGAAAAGGAACGCAGAACTTCAGCTAGCAAACGGTTGTTGTTGTAGTACGTTATTTGTTCAACAATTATTCCTTTGATAGTTTTACGGTTTCGTAAAGGCCTGAAGGTTTGTACTATTCTAGTCTAAAATTTCTGATGTGTTGAAAGAGAAGAATGCAGTAGGACTATTAAATGGGATTAAATTACGGGAAGTTGCTTTTTCTTGAAGATAATCCAGCGTCGACCAAAAGCACAAACATTTCTATTATGCTTATGTGAAAGTGCGGAGCAGAAACCAGGTGAGTGGAATAACTCTTGGCTTTTAGTATTCATTGTTTTCAGCATGTGTACATCATTTTTTATAACTTGTTGATACGCATCATTTAGAAAATCTCCCAAATCAATCATTTGCCAATTGATGTGACAGTACGTTCACTGCACAGTAGAAGTCGTATAAACGAATTATACATCAGACTTTTATTGTTTACACGACACATTTTATGTACATGAATGATCATTTTATTGAGTTTATAAATAATAAGAAAATCTTTGTCATTAGCAGGGCTCCTAAGATAACGCCATCTAGGGAATATTGACAATTGACACTAGTGGTTGTTATCAGTGGCCCAACAGCTTGTTCAGAGGCTCTTGGTCAAATTCGGCTCGATTCCTATTCCTAAAATAATCCTTCAATCCGTTTTTTTTTTCTCATCATTTACTCAGTTCTTTGTAGCCCATTAAGGCCAGCAGGAATGCAAGCACTTTTCGGGAACAGAAACTGGATGGTATATGGGATTGCAATAACAGATCTTACGTTTCTTTACAAATTAAATGTTTTTTTGCGTTTCGCAGTAAATTTAACCCTTTGCCTGTCTAGCCTTTTTTTGATGTTATTGGTCACCGTGCAGTGTGTGTCATATGTGATGCACGGGACAGACAAAAGGTTAAGGCTTTATACGTTTGCTGTGAACTAGACAGCTTGCTGTTGTATGCGTCGTCACAACATTTTTTTTAATCACCTTGAGCACAGCTAGTTGATAACTGCTTGATAAATCTGCTGAACATTTAGGCCTGGGCAGCTCAAATGGCGGCCTGAGGGCCAGATCCGGCCCTCAAGTTCATTCTGTCCGGCCCTTGAGGAAGTCTACTTATGTGGAAAAAATCCGATAAAAATTTACCAAGAAAAACGTCAAAATAGTTAAGTGAAAATTATTTAGCCGAATCCAGCAGAGTCGCTGCGTAGGGCACAAAAGTTGCGTGAAAATCAGAATTCTGGGACCAACGCTAAATTAGATTACTCACAAGGACTTTCTTAGGAACGAACTGGCCGATATAGTAAGCTGAACGTAAGCCGAGTTCTTTTGAAGAGAAAAGTGGATACTGAGAATCGCATATTTAATTAGTCTTGGACTGATGCGTTTGTATTTACATTTCATACCACGTCACAAAAGCCAACATGCTTAATTTGCCAAGCTATTGTTGTCGTGAATAAAGCAGCACCACGGAACCAAGCATAGTGAGTTTGTTGCCAACTTTCCCATTGGTAGTGAAGCCAGAAAGAACAAAATTCAAGGGTTACAAGCCAGCAGGACTAGACAGGTACAAGGGTTAGCAAGGGTTGTCTGGCCCTGGAAAAAAACCCTACTTCCTTGTCTGGCCCTCGAGAAAAAACATTTGAGCAGCCCGGATTTAGGCTGTAAAACTACCCCTACTGGGGTTGTGGCAATATGTTGTTGTGAATGAAGGACCCAGATCTCCTCAAGCCTCATTTTTTCCCCCGTACTTTCGGACTCTGGGTACTCGCAACATTCGGTCATTTCACCACTGTTGGATGAGTTGTGAGTCCAATTCATAGACTTCAAACGGTGGTGCAATTCAATTATTCATGAACTTCAATGTAGTATAATGTAGCAGCAACGACAAAATAAGTAAACTACGAAGCGTTAGATGTTAAACCTTTATTTATTAAGCCTTTGTTGCGCATTTTGTGCTGGGCTTCGATATTTTTTATTAGACTAGGACTGGACAGGATATAAGTTTTACATGTTAATGTAAAACATTCCAAAGGTTGCAGAATCAGAACATCTATCGTGGACCTAGAATGGAGCAATTCATGAAATATCTATTCCTTTATTTAGAAAAGATAGCAGTAGCATTGTTGATTTTTACATTCCATTTTTACGTCAACATTCCTTAAATGGAGCATTTAGCTTTTGTTCAAAATCATCCTAGCTGGCTGCTTTCACCGACTAAATCGATCGGAATGTGCGATGATGTATAAATTGCCGCCACAAATAAAGGCAAAACGTATTTTGAAGCGTATTTAGCAGTCGTTGTCTGGATTAATATCAGGGCCGTTGGTGCGGGGTGTGTGTGAGGGGTGTAACACTCCCTAATATTTATTGGTGATGAAATTCAGGTAAAATACTTGCAGGTTCAAACTAACATTCAGGTAAACTTCAAAACAACTGCTTTGGCAACTAAATTTCAACAGAAGGAAAAGTCGTGAAGTGTTTCAAAAGGCAAAAGACATTTCCGTTGTTGGAATCTGAGAGTGCCATTGGAAGACCATTCCTAAGCTGTTTTCAGTTTCAGACATTTTAAAAACATAAACCTAGTGATCCTGTGGGGTGAAACTAGGAATTTTGAAGGGCGTAGGTCCGAGGAAGGTATCGAGACGCCATCGAGGCGATTTGGATGATTTCAAGTGCTGTTGATCCACATGGCTTTGGTGAATGAGAGCAAAAAAACTGTCGCCATCAGGGTCCACATAATACCTCCCACAAAAAGGGCAGGGGTGGCAACCCGCCAGCATGCCAATCCCCTCCCCTCTGGTTGTGCTCCTTATAGATTGGAAATATTTTCATGTAAATATATGATTTGAAAAATCATGTAAATATTTACTTGACACCCCCCTCCCTTCCTCGGTTTTCTTCGCAAGGGCCCTGATTGATATAGTAATTTACGTAAGAAATCTAACATGTCTTTCGTATATTATCATCTCCTACTGAATGAAGCAAACAAATTAAACACCAAAAAACGTTTTGCATGTAATTTCTTGAATGCATCCTGCTCACACGTCAAGAAGAAATCATCACAAAAAACACCAATCAATCTCTTCAAGTTTCAGAATGAAATATGCTCTTCATGTTACCCTGAGGAAATAAAGTCGAAACACTGCACATCCTCAAAGATATCGAGTATTAAGTTCTCTTGAAAATCTCTCGATTGATAGAGCAGCGGTCCAGAAACTCGGACGTGCGAGTTTGAATCCCGCTGAAGTCAATTTTCTGCAGCTGACTTTAACAGGTCATTCCTTCAGAGTTCTGTTGATGTGGTCGATGTAAATGTTGGGAATGGTAGTGACAGAAATTTCGTTAGCCATTTCAACCATTTTGCTGTAAGAATCACATTTTTGAGGTATGCTCAGTATGACTAGTTAGGTTGAAAGTGGCGGTCAACAGCAGACAATTTTATGGTTAGTTTTGAAGTTTTGTCATACATTTGGTGGCTTTTTCGAGAGAATCTTTTTCCTCGTCATCAATAGTCAGACGACGATAAGAAAAACTTTCTCTGGAGAAGTCGCCGGAAAGAAACGTGTCATTGAGTGTGTTGTCAACCCTTTCGGACTCGTGAATATCAGTACTGAATTTGTCAACAAATATTGTTCTTATCTGGCGCTTGACAACATTGAAATTCAGCCTAATTAGCAGGCTGGACAGATTCCATTTAAGTGATTGTCCTTCGCGCAATCTAAAAGACCATTTCTATACTTAGTTGAAAAGCTCAATTTTTTGTCACAATGTGTTACTGCAAAGTTTATCTGTTTTTTATGACAAACTTAATTCCCTTTCCATTTGTCGTTTCAGCCTCTTCTGTCGTCCTATTGTTCCTTGTTTGCCCTTTTCCATTAAGCATATGTTATATGATTTTGCCGGACATAATTGTAGTTGTTATTCCTGTCGAGTCCCCAGTTAAACATTCTTTCGTTATAAACCATCAAAGCGAGGTTGAAGGATCAAAATGATGAAATGACTTCATCGCCTCGTAATCATGTCAAGTTGTTGACAACCGGATGAACCACTGACCATACATAATCAGTGGACTCTATGTATGGCAACTGGAACGCTAACTCCCTGTCGTTTGGTCGGGGAAAACGTGAAGCCAAGATGGCTACCCTTGGAGGGAAATTTTCTTTCGGGTGAAGTTATTCAGCACTCAGTTGATGTAGTGACGTTGTACCAACAAATAATGAAACGTATCGAAAAAGTCTCGGGAGTCTCCGTACTGCAAGCAAAATTCCCCATGAATCTTAACACTTCAAATCCAAAGTTTCCCACCTGAATAACTAATAGTTTTCTTAAGAAAATTAGTATTTGGTTTTTGAAGTGCATAATTTAAGCTATTACTTCGGAGTCCGTAGTTTCCATTATTGCTAAGCTCAGACATGCTCGTTCTGCTTCCAGGTATATATTATTTCTTACTTTTTACATGAATATACTTTTATGGTATATCCTTCTTTCGTTCAGTGATTGCAAGTTTAACTCTTTCAATACATCATTAGACCTGACTTCATACGGTCGACCTGTAACTATCCTACCTTCTATGTTTTGCATTTTAAGAACTTAATTTTAATAAACATTTCAAGTTAAACTTTGGTTTCTATTACCAAATTACCATTTTAGTTTATTACCAAATTACCATTAAGAGGTCACTGTTTTTTATTCTTAAATTTTCTAAATTGTATTATATTTTCAGAAAAATGTCTGATATTTGCCGAAAAAGAAAGGAACTATGTTTGCTTCTTGGCATGTTCATCATTCTGGCGAGTCAGTCTGGTAAGCCCAAATCAGTCCATGTATGACCATTTTTACATCCCCTGCTTTGATGACCAGTTGACTGCGCAATATTTGGGTCTATGCATGGTTGTATTCACGTTGAATGCACGAAATTTTAGCTAAATGAAATATGGACTTCACTCTTTCCTCCAAAACATGTTTGCTGATTATATATATATATATATATATATATATATATATATATATATAATATAAATATAATATAAATAAAAATATAATATAAATAAAAACATAAATATATAAATATATAAATATATATATATTTATATATATATTATTTATATTATTTATATATATATATATATTATATATAAATATATAAATATAATATATATATAAAAATATAATATAAATATATAGATAGATAGATAGATAGATAGATAGATAGATAGATAGATAGATAGATAGATAGACAGACAGATAGATAAAAGTTGTGTTGACAACAAAAAGATAAATTTTTCACACAAACGTTTTTGCTATTGAAGCTCTTCAGGTGTGAGTTGAGAAATAAAAAGTCATTTTGACAAAACCGAGTGGTTTTATGATTTTTATTTATACTGATATCTTTTTTTTGTCAACACAACTTTTATCTATAGATTTACTTGTGTTGAACCATTTACTCTCTCTCTTTCTCTCTCTCTTTCTCTCTCTCTTTCTCTCTCTCTCTCTCTCTCTCTCTCTCTCTCTCTCTGTGTATATATATATATATATATATACATATATGTAAAATAATTTTTCAATTACAGGTGATGTATATATAGAAAAAGGAATAGCAATACTTAGTGGACTTTCTAACTTTTTATTGCGCTACACGTTTCCCTACTTTTTAGTTGCTCGTCAGACTTCATTAATTAATTAAAATACAGAATTGTGACGTCGTTGATGACACTTGATTGGATACATATTTTTGGATAAGTTTTACTGTATATAATTACGTGGTATCGTAAGAAGGCTTGAATTTTTTGATGAAATATTGTTCCTTTGCTCTGCGGGCATTGTCATTTTCATGAGACATCTTGTGAAATGGGAAGATAGTGAATTTAATTGTCTAGTTGGCCCCACATTGTGCAATATGTGCACTGACTGCGAGAATACGATATTCGCTGCTCCGTATATGTTGCCGGTGTAGGGTCATTCTTTCCAGCATTTTTCACTAGTTTCCCCTAAGTAGTTTTCCCCACAGCCCTGGCATGTTAGTACATATAGTACAAAACGACTGTTGCAATCCATACTGAGTTTCACTCTGAAAGCTTGCGCGTTTCCCTTGAAGTTCAACGAGTTGCCCACGATGATTTGTTTGCATGTTGTGCATTTTTGTCCTCCACATTTTGACATTGTTATATTTTGGTTGTTGCTAAATTTGGATCTGGCTAATAATTGCTGTAAATTGTGTGTTTGCCTTCTTCTATGGATGAACTTGAGTCGTTTTAAAACTGTTTTCATCTTAGGGCTGCCTTTCAGGAGTTCCATTCCTGTTTTTAGTAAAGAGTCAGTGTGCGGATTGTTGGGGTTGAATGTTGACACTGCTGTGAGTACATTATCAGTGTTCGCTGGTGCTTTGCTACTCCTTAGGTCGCCTAGTTTTAATGTTTTGGCTTTGTTGATCCCAAAGTTTATGAGATCCTTTGGATAGCCTCTTTTTGCTAATAGTTCACTGAGTTCGTCTAATCTTCTCTCCTTATCGCCATCTGTGTCTACTATAGTACATATTCTACGGGCTAAGTTGTAGGGGATATTTCTCTTGGTATGTCTCGGATGGTTTGATTGGTAGTGGAGGTATTGCTTCGTGTCTGTAATCTTGTGATTTATGTCCGTTGTGAGTCTATCCTTGTCTTTTTTTTTATAAATACGTCCAGAAATACTATTTGGTGTTTGCTATGTTCAACCGTGAATCTTATGTTGGTATTCAAGGAGTTAAGTAATTCATTGAAGACTTTAAGACGTTATTTTCCGAATGTCCAGTTTATGTAGCAATCGTCTAAATATCTCATCCAGTTATCTTCGATATAAGTTCCACTTTCTTCGCCGAATCTCTTTTTTACGACCTGGTACATTCTTCTTTCAAGGTATCACAGAACTAGTGTAGCGTAGAATGTTGCCATCTTGGTACCCATAGCTGTACCTTTCTTTTGGACAAAGATTTTTTCATTGAAAATGAACGTTTTGTTGTTTAGTATAATTTTGATTCATGTAATGATGAATGAACGGGAGAACCGTGCAGGGATGCTGTCTGGATATTCTTTTATCCAATAGTCAATAGCCTCTACGCCTAAATCGTGCGGAATGTTCGTATATAGGCTTACTATGTTGAAGCTTGTCATGATAGTTTCCATTGGGACATTGCGGGGTAATTTGTTGAGAAATTCGATACCATCTCTCGAGTGGCTTTTGACGTGGATTACCAAAGGTTTAATTAGAGTGTCAATAAAGTAACTGAGGTGACTTGTTGGGAATATGGGTCCACCAACAATTGGTCTGAACGTCAAATCGTGGGGCCAATTTACTTCTTTAAGCTTGCTTTTTGTACTTAGTGTTTCAGTTATGATTAATCGACTCTTATGTACCTTGGGTAGTCCGTAAAAATTGCTCGTTCGGTAGTCAAAATCTGCGAGGTACTGTATTCCTTTTTCAGTCAATTTTGTTTCGTACAGTTGTGTCAGGTTTTTAACTTTTTGTGTGACCTTGTCATCAATGTTTTCTGTGAGCGAAAAACATATCTCTTCATTCTTTAGTATTTCTGTAACCTTTTCCGAATAGTACTGTCCGTCCATAATTACAATTGCTCCCCCTTTATCAGTTTGTTTTATTACGATGTCTTTGTTCCGTCTTAGTTCATGTAGGGCTTTCCGTTCATTTCGTGATATGTTGCTTTTGTTTAAGGGCCTTTTAAATTCCTCAATCGGAAATTTTGTAAGGAAATCATCGAACACATCCAGAGCCATGTCTGTGTTTCTTAGGAGGTTGAAACGGCCCTTGTTTCTCACGATACTTTCGTCTTTATCTCGAGTTATTCCCTAAAAAGGAAGGTGTAAGTGTGAATTTTAGTCCTTTGGATAATAGATTAATTTGATGTAGGTTGAGATTCATACTGGATTGGTTAACTATCTGCCGAGGGGGGTGGCGACGATTGAACCAAAAATGGTTTGGTGTATAGGATTCGTGATACCAGATTCGGCTTTCTAATGTTTCTGCGTGGTAGTTTTTAAAGGTTTTGTCTTCGTTTTCCACTGGTGACGTAGTTATTTCTTGTGACTTGAATCCTCTTTGGGATTATACCTCGTTTGGTGACTTCAGCGTATGTGGGCTTCCGTTTTGGTGGACGGATTATTTTCTGATTTCTCAATCGTTCGATTTGGTGCTGGTTTTGTCGTGTTCCAGAAAATATTTTGTTATTATTATCATTTGTTCTTCGACTTGTGTATCTGTTTCGTGATCTGTTGATATTTCCCCCTTGTATAAATCTTCTTTTTCTCTTTTGTTCTCTGTTTGTGTTAATCGTTTGTTCGTTTGTTAATTGTTTTTTCTTTTCCCATATATGGTGAGATTTTTCCTTTTCTACAAGACATTCTTCTCCCCAAATTTCTTTTAATCTCATCGCGACTTTTTTATTCTTGACTCTCTGGATCTTTTCTTTCAAACATTGGAGAGACTCAAAACAGAAGCAGGAATTGTTTATCTACGCTCACAACAGTATCAAAGAGCTACGAAAGTATCGACACGACAATGTAAATAATTTGCTGCGGACTGATATTCATCTTTAAATCATGAAAATTTGTTTAGCACCTTTTGCCCCCTTTTTTCCTAGAAATATTTGGATTAGTTTTATTTGGGCACTATGCAAGTTCTTCGAAAACTGATGAATGTCTTGTTCGTCTTTGAAATAGGTAGATAAAAGGACTAGTTTGAAACTATGAGTAAAAAAATTATGTAAAATAATAATATTGTTTTGTCATTTGTACAGTAACATAAAGCCTGAAGGTGAGTATTTAAGCTGAGTTAAACACACCTTAGGAGGCAGTAAAAAGTTCTAGACGAAATAAACAACTATCGCGGTGAGATTTAAACTAAAGGAACTAAGAGGCGATGTGGAGATGAAGAAGTTTAGGATACATGACGACTTTTTAATAGAAACCTATAAATTTCCCACCAAAAACTAGGATCTGTTGCTATAGGAAGAGGTGAATAAATGCAAAAGGAGAGTTGCAAAAACAACTCAGTTGAGAAAGGAAGCTTTCGTTCTGCATGTTTGACTTAACTGCTGTTTTGAACATTGTGTTTGGTTTTACAATTTGCAGGTGGAAACGCCAAATCTTCGTGTTCAAGGAGTGTTAAGAAGCTCAAACTTCCTCCTCACACAAAATTTGCCAAGAGTCAAAAAAATGCTCGAGAGACAAAGATATTGTGTGACAAAGGGTATTTCTTTTCGAAAGGAAAGTCTGAAGCGGTGATAAAGTGTAGGAAAGGAGTAATAGCAAAACCGATACCAGCTTGTAGGGGTAAGTGTTGGGCTAACTTGAAGTATTATGAAATAAATGAAGCGACGTAACAACCATCGTTGTTTGTATTCGAATATATTTGTGCCCAGAACTTAATTTTTGTTATGGTTGACAGAGGAAAGGGATTTTTGATTTATGATTTCGAGAACTATAATTATATCTTGAAACATTAACGTGAATGAAATTGGTTAACGCATAGAAACCTGTAATAGAGATGCAACAAATAAAGAACCTAAAAAACAGCCAATCGACCAAACAATACAAAAAATAAAATAGTAAACAAACTAACGAAGAAATATATATTTAGGCAAATTGGAGGTTGAGAACAAACAAGCAGATATCACTAAAGTCTACATGACATCTCAATTTACAACTCATCTGTTGTAAAGAATAGTATAAGTCAAGAACTTATAACCGCCTCTTTAAATCTTTTCCCCAGGACTTTACCCTTTGTTTTCTGTCAAAACCAGATCAGACGGAATAAAAAAAACGTTTAACTGAGACATCTAAAAGCCTAATTATGATCCAGCTTTGCCGGGACGAGATAGAATAAGGCGCCAGTAAGTCTACCCAGGGATAACTTTTATTGCGATTATCTGGGGAAAAGTTTCCCGACTGGGCAAGATGAAATTAAGTTTGGTGCCAAAATTTATGTCGCCGAAGTAGGCCGAAGTGTTAACGAAACTTTAGTGGAAGAGTGCTTTCAGTAATGCATATGCAGTACCTTGAAACCTGTCCCGCCTTGCCGGGACGTTCGGATTAGATGGAAGAAAAACATCTCGGCTACACGGGATCCCACCTTATCAATGGTGCAATGCTGCCAGTAAAAAATATCCTGTGTGGTAAAAAATGTCGTGTGTAGTAAAAAATGTCCAGTGTAGCCGTGACAACACAAGCTTCCCATGTAATCACAAATCCATTTTAACAAAAGGTTCGTCGTGAAAGTAAGATCTCGGCAAAACGTCCCATCCCAGCAAAGCGGGGTGATTTCCTCAACATAATCCGGCTCTTAGCTGCTGAAAGCCTAGGAAACTGATTAGTAAAATGCCTATAACATTGAGGTTCAAACACCCGAATAATTGCGGGACAGTAACGACAGTCGAATCCAGTGATTTTTGAGGATCTTCGATTCCCAGGATTTTTGAGCTTTCTTTCGCATAAGAACAGTGCTTTCGTGGGTTTTACTCTTAATCTAAAATGCAAGTCAGGCAAGAGTTTAGAATGCTGCCGAAAAAACAATGTCGTCACCTTGAAAGTGCGTTAGCCCTCATCGCCCCCTCCCCTCCTTTTGCCACCGCCAACTTGTGCACTATTTCATATATCTACCTCCTCTTGTGATACGAAGCCAAGTAAAAAATGTTTTACAAGGTACGCATGCGCAGTAAGCACTTGGTAGTCATATGAACACTGTACTTTGTACTAAAGAGACCTTCCAACCATGAAGTAGCACTTCGTATCCCGTTATGATTACGTTTATGTAGCTTGTGAAAACCAGGCCTTACTTAAACTCTCCATCACTTGCCGTTTCTTGCTGTTGCCTCCTCTAGAACGTGTTTTGCTTAAGTTTTTCTAATATCCGACATAAAACTTCATTCTTATTAGGATGTAACCCACCTCCAAAAATCAACAACGGTACAACAAAGTTTTCTAGCACCTCAGTTGGATCTAAAGTTCGATATTCTTGTGACGTTGGATATACGTTGGTCGGACGACGTCAAAGGCGGTGCGGGAAAAACTTCAAGTGGAGTGGAAGAGAGAAAACATATTGCCGACGTAAGTTTACGGAAGTAATTTTAGACAACAGTATTTGCCCTATAGTAGTATTGGTATTCACAGTCGATTAGATGAACAAGAAAAATCAAGAAATCGAAATTTAAATCAGTTGCTACGCATCATGCAATTCGTTCTCAGTCTTACTCTTGTCGCTTCAGATATGACAACCTTAATCAAAGCGACAGACAGACAGATAAACATGGATACACTCATACATGCTGTTTTTGTAAAAAAATCTTTAGAACTGCACAGAGTGTTTATTGCCAAAACTGATGGACTGTGGCATTTTGTGAGATAAAAACAGGGAATAAATGACACCAAACATTGAATTGTACTTCATCCCATCCCAAGTGCATGGCCGTTTCTACCGTTTCCGTAGCGCAAAATTTGATACCGTTGGACCAATAACACATAAAAGATATAAGGTTGCCTTAGTTGTAACTTGTATGATTTAGGCTACATGAGGAAACATAAATATCCTATTACCGCTTCCATTCGATGATCTTTTGCACAAACAAACTGAAAATTACGTTATGTATCGAGTTTTGTTAGAACTACACAAATCCATTTAGAATTGCACATTTTGAGTAGAACTGCACGTTAAAAAATGTTGCATACATACATTAATGTACTACGTGACTTTAACTCTCTGACTCGGAGCAGAATACATTTAAGCCCAGGAGGTACGAGTTCTTTAGCAGGAGCCGGATCAAGTGGCCACCAAGACAAATAAACATTTGGCAGGGAACAGGAATGCGCACCTTAGACTAGGCTAAAGGAATCAAAACTTGGCAAACAGATGATCAAAACTTTATCTTCGTAGGGAACAAATGTCTCAAACCAAGACTTGTCATCCGAAATGGAAATGTAACGACTTCAGATCCATCTTACTACGAGTTTGCAACGTTATCTTTTGAATGCAAAGAAGGATATGAGTTGCTTGGCGAAGAAGACATCGTGTGCAGGAACAACAAGTGGTCTAGCAACAGATTTCCATTCTGTAGAAGTAAGACTTCCTTTGTTTTTTAACAAGTCATTGATGTGCTTTAAATTTCTTTTGGGTACCATCCATTTAGTTTATGATTTTAAACTCTGTTCACACTCCGATCAAACTCAGATCGATCTCAAAATGATCAAGACTTGAAGATCGTGAGCGTTCACATTGGAGTATTCATTTATTTTTTTCGTCCTGGAATGAGTCTATTTGTGAATAATATCTTCTTCTTTCGGTGTATTCCTATTTATAAAATTAATTTGCCATTACACAGTGGGAAACTTATTTTACACATATACAATTATAGTCAGTAACCCTGACATAATTTCCTAAATTATGAAAGCCAACTTAAGCCTATTTCAAACATTCAAAATACAGTACACGACAGTTTCAGTGGTGGGTGGATCCTATCTTCCCTCCCGGATATAAGACCTATAGATAGACATACATTAAGTAATATTAGAAGTTTAAAGGTAGAAAAAAATTGCATGCTTTCAAGATAACTTTAATGGAATTAAATACAACTCTTTTTTGTTCCAATATATTTCCAAAGAGGGGGTGCAACCCCAGTAATCCCTCCTGAATCCGCCAGTGCATGTTGTGTCATGAATGTTGTTGAATGAACTCAAAATAACTTGTATCCGTTGGATAATTTCAAAGCGTGTTTGAAAAAGAATCCGAACGGCAAGCAATCTCATTCATGAATTTCTGGATTCCAATTACTATCACTTTTACTGTTCCTATTATTATTACTATTACTTTTTTATTCTAATATAATTACTATTACTATAACTATTACTATTGCTATTATTATTACCATTACCATTACTATTACGGTAACTGTTACCATTACTATAACTATTACTATTACTATTACTATTACTATTACCATTACCATTACTATTACTATTACTATTACTATTACTATTACCATTATCATTACCATTACCATTACTATTACTATTACTATTTAACAATTAGATTATTCGCTCTCGATTTCACCTCATAGAAATCGAGAGCGAATAATCTAATTGTTTTAGTAGAAACACTTTACAAAGAACATTTTTCATCTTCTTTGGGATTGCACTTTCAAGTAAGCATTCTATTTCGTCTTTAGAAACTTCACAAAACCGAGAGGTAGAAGCCATTTTCGCTACTCACAATCTATCGACGAATAGATAGCGAGTAGCGTGGCCAATCAGAATGCAGCATTTGCAATAGTACTCCACTAAGTTTCTACTAATACTATACATATTATACTGTTACTGCTACTGTTACTATTAGTACCATATTTTTGTTGGTGTTGTTGTTGTTGTTGTTTTTATTATTGTTATAGTCATTGTCATTTCCATTGTTAATATTATCGTTATGATAATTGGAGCATCTAATTTTTTTACATTAAACAGTTTGATCTCTTCTTCTTCAAAAAATTAGGAAAACGCTGTCCCAATCCGGGACAACCAAATAATGGACGAAGGTTCGGGAGCCAGTTCTACATCGGCTCAACTGTTGAGTTCTTTTGCAACTCGGGATATAAATTGTATGGATCTTCAAAGAGGACGTGTCAGAAAGATCAGACTTGGAACGGAACACTGACAATATGTGACGATGGTCGTACGTAATTAGGTTTTTTGTTGTCCAATTATTCCGGTTTTTGTCTCTTATTCATTGCTATTACTTTTTAAGGTTCCCATTGTCGTGATCCTGGCACTCCCATCGGCGCCATAAGAGATGGGAAACTGTATAACATCGGCAATATTGTTAAATACCGCTGCAAACCAGGATTTAAGCTCGTTGGTTCAAGCAATAGAACTTGTACACGAAATAAAAACTGGAGTGGAATTCAGCCAAAGTGTGTTGGTAGGTTAGATGTTTTTTTATTCAGAAGGGGTCAGATATTCCTAAAAAGGCACCCAACTGTTAGGGGAGCTTATCTCATCCAAAATCATCTTAGCAACGTTAATCCTACATTCCAACGATGATGCTACAAGTGCTAATAGTGGTTGCATGGATGCACCTGTGAGGATGGACATTGCTAGGATGAATGGTTATTGGGAGAAGGTCTTCACGCACTAACTTAAAAGAAGAGAAAGAGTTTATGCTGGTAGTGTCATCATACCTAACAATGCGGGTAATTAAGGAAATCGTGTTAATAATGCTACATGGATGAACTAATAGGGATCATATATCAATTAGAGGGGCATTGCAGCTAAATTTCATTTAACTGTAGGCGAAAAATTGAAGGCTGCCATATTAGATAAGTTAGGAAGAAAACTAAACAAGGCCCGGATAAAAGTTCAAGGTCATGGTCAAAGGCCACTTCACTTTAAACTCTTGTTTCTGATTTTCCATTTAAAAAAAAAAGAATTTAAAAATAAAAATAATAGGCTACAAATACCAGAAAAGCAATTTTTCTGCTATATAGTTAACGACAAAATATACGAAACAATTGCCCAAATATTAGTTGTTCAACTTCGAGGTTCTGGAACAGACAGAAAAGGGTCTGAAGAAAAACAAGTTGCCCCCCAATTTACTCAAAATGATGTCAATCAATTGGTTTCCAATTTTTGGCTCCCATGCCCCCTGTAATTTTATTTGATCTCTATGGATGAACTAGCTTGGGTGAAAACACACTACAAGCATGGTTGAGCATTAGAGAAAGTATTCACAATTCGAAGGAAAATTGAAATGGTTTTCCGGGTTGCCTTAAAATTTGACGTTTAATTTTTCAATGATCTGAATTTTTAATATCTGAGCCATGTGATGTTGAAATAGGGTATATCTAAGCTTTTTTATTGAAACTAAGTACGTAACCGTCATAGAAGATATTGGATGACCGTGCATAGAAACGACTTCATTTTTGAATGAGGGAACCGTGGGACATTATACGAGTTGACCCTGTCAGTGATTCATGGGCAATTAGGAAATCATCGCTTTGGAAAATTTCGCTGTTCGGTTCAGATTAAGCATGCGGCCCTCCTGTTCGTTCTTAGTTCTTTAAAAACCCCGAAAATGCGTATAAATCCTGACCCTGACCCCAATCCCGATGCTTACCCAAACCCTAACCCTAATCCTTGGGTTTATACACAATTTCAGAATTTTTAAAAAACGAAGAAGGGATAGGATGGCTTATACTTAACCTAATCCAGCTACTGTCCTTCGTCATGGGCAGCTTCATCTTACAGTAAGCTTGGCCACACATTATACGGCATTTACCCCCTTTAAGAGTTTGAGAGTCGAGAACCGACTGGCCTGAGGAACACTGACATTTTGTTGGTATAAACTTTTTCTGAGTCATAAAGCGACCAAGATAAAATGACCTAAAGGAGGGTTTCTTAAATGGTTTGTGAAATCTGTTGTACAGCGAGGTAGGCGTTCGTAGTTTCGTCATCACTGTGAGATTTGGTGCATGAAATCAAAGCATGGAAAAATTATTTTGACATCGGCAATTCAGCAGGAATACGAACCCAAATGTTTCATGATCGTTAAGTTCTCCTGTTCGTTGACGTTTATCTCTATGTTCTGTCTTTTGGCAACTTGGTGTCTTATGATGTAGTATGCTTCTTTACAGTTCTATGTACTGCTATTTTCTTACCAGTTCTGGTCAGTGGTGGCGCCAGGAATTCCCCAACGCAGTAGCTAACGTCCAGGACAGGGGGGCTAAACCTTAAGGGCCATGACCGCGCCCCCTTTATAATTTCGTTATTTGAAGGTCGGAGACATCACGTTATTTTTCGCAAGAATAATCGCAACAACTGACTAGAGACAGTTTACTTTTAGATTTGACAAGAGAGATAAGAGTCTACTATTTTTTTGGTTAAATCAATAGCAACTGCTCATAGTTTGGACAAAATATAAATGTGTTATCATCAGTGAAAATTCCCAGACGGATTGTTTATTTTCCCCGACAGGGGGGCTAAGGTTCCCTGACAGGGGGACTGTAGCCCCTGTGCCCCCCTGGCACCACCCCTGGCTCTGGCACCACCCCTGGCTCTGGCACCACCCCTGGCTCTGGCACCACCCCTGGCTTTCCTTTCGGCGCTTCATTTAGCCGACACCAAATTGAGATGTCATGAACAAAATTTCTTGAATAACAAGACGGCTAGAGTGCAGTTGAGCGGACCCCGAGAAACCGCTGAACATTTAGGGTTAGGGTCAATGTTAGAGTTAGGATCGAAGTTAGCGTTGGGTTAGGGCAGTGAACTCGATTTCCATATCTGGAATGCTAACTCCCAGTTATTTGCTAGGGCAAAAAGTTAGGCCACGATGACTGCCCCTGTTAGGTCATTTTGTACGTCAGTTTCAGTCCTCTTCGCGGTCTTGTTGGTCAGTTCCAGTCCTTTACACAGCTTTAACCTTCAGTTTTTGTTTGGTTCGGCTTCGAAAACATTCTCAACCATGGAAAAAGTGCACAGTCAAAGTATTGCTGGACCAGTTTTACATATTCGAGTTTTTAAAAAGGTTCATTATTTCCGTGTGGCCTAAGAACGGTCCTAAATTGTGCAAAGATGGTAAACTGACGGTAAGAAAAAGGACGTGCAGTTAGTAGTTTCCTGAATTAATTTTTCGAGACCGTTTCATCAGGTTTCCCGTCAGTTAGGTAAATCATTTTCGTGAAAATATATAACCTGTAACTCGATTTGACTTTGTCGAAATATATTTAAAATTCTTAAGCTCGTTTCTGTCTTTTGAAGACATGTTTTGTGCGTATTTCCAAAGAAAGCCCTTGAGAAAATGTAAAAAGTCACGTTGGGAGACTAAAACTGACATACAAGAACGCGTAGGGGACTAAAATTGACGTACAAAATTGCCCTCCATCGGCGGCCATCTTGGCTTCACATTTCATTGGCCAGTTAGCATTCCAGATATGCAAATCGAGTTCACTGGGTTATGGTTAATGTTTGAGTTGAAGTCAGAATTAGGTTAGCTGAGCCCATGATTGCCTGATTAATTCAGGATGCCCGATTCCACATATCACTCTGTAGGATGTCGCAATATGTGTAACTCTTTTAGCATATCCCTCGCAAATGAATAGTGTTTTTACGCTATCTGATTGGTTCCTTTTTCGTAGAATATCCTGCTCTAATCAGCTCCGAGCAAAACAAGATATCGTCCCGTTTTGTTTCAGTTGTAGAAGAAGAAAATTATTTTTAATTAACAAAGCCACCGTGCTTGACAATACCGAAAAAGCAATAAAATTTTGCATTAAAGTATTCAGAGATATGTATTTCTTTAACGTTTTAGTGATAAATGCACTCAGGGCGTATTCAAAATGTTTTGTTTACTTACTAACGACAGCGGGTGAGAAGCCGACTTTCCGTAAAACTATTTTTAAAATTTAAAAAATATATGTGCGAAAACAAATATGCGAGGTATACGCTAAATTAATTATACACCTCAGTGTCGGTGAATATTGTAGATATTTACCTCCTCTTCATCGAATAATTATTGCTAATTATCCTGTTGGATACTGTCATATCGTCTTCGGCATCACCTTTCGTAGTTGTCAGTTGAGGAGGTGGATGTCCCAAGTTGAGTTCGCTTCGAGGTGCTCATAGTGTTCATGGTACTACTGCGATTCTACACAGTTCTTGTACAAAAACAAATCCAAAACAATTGTTTTTTACAGATGAAAACTATCGAGAGTTTCCTCCCATCAACGAAACAGCAATACGTCTCCAGGAAGGCTTCGTAGGTTCGTTACTGCAAGTAACTTGCTCTGGAACTAACGTTTCCTGTCCAAAAATTGATGCCCGTGCAAGGGCATTGAATCTAAAGTACAAAGAAGGATTGGATCTGATATTTGTCCTCGATGCTTCAAGTAGTATCAAGACAGAAAACTTTAATACAGCAAAGGGTTTCTTGAAAGAAATTGTGGAAATATTTGGAATCAGCGATAGGTATGTTCCCACTCATTCAAATTTATATATACATCTACAAATACATATACATTTTCATATACATATGCATATACACATACATATACATGTACATGTACATATACATATACCTATACATTTACGTATACATATTCATATACATACATTCACATACACACCTAATTACATACATACATACATGTACATGGGCATGTGTATGTGTATGTGTATGCGCGTATTTATGTGTAATGTGAATGTATGTACATGAATATGTATATGTACATGAATATGTATATGTATATGCTTATTGCATATTAAAATGTATATGCATATTGCACATGTGTATGTACATTTATATGTGTATAAATATGTATACGAATATGCGTATGCAAATCTATGTACGTATATGTATACATATACCGGTTTACGAATGATATGAATACCAGAGAGTAACATATAAGGGAATGACACAAATTTTGCCCATTTAAAGTATAACTCAAGTGTTAACCTGTTTCAATGCGTATCCTTTTGAACAATAGTATGTGTTAATTTGCTTTTACAGGCCAGATGGCACGCAAATTGCATGCGTGACTTATGGAACAAAAGCCAACGTTGAGTTCACGTTCAATGCAGACTCTGTCAGTACAAAAGACAAAGCTTTGAAAAGAATCGATAAAATTTCGTATACAAGTAAGCTGATAATAGTTTGACTAGAAGTCATGGTTGCCATTCGTACACACATGCAAGCTTACACACACATTCGTACATACAAACATGCATACGCGCATGAATGCATGTATAATACTGCACGAATGCATGTATAATCTTTTGTTAGGTACACCAACATGTCTTCCATGTCCTTTGTTATTCAGGTCTCTAGGGATTGAGTGAGAACGCTCTGTAGATTGCGCAGAGAATAGTTTAAAGTCCAAACTACACATTGACATGAGTACTCCGGTTCACACTAAAGGTTCGTATCGTAAAAATCAGAGAGTTTTTGTTATCTCTGATCGTTGGAAATTGTTACTGCAAGAGTGAATTTAATTTTGGTGTCATCCCAGATCGTTGCTGTTTTGATCGTCAGAATCACAAGAATGAGAATCATCTCAACGATCTGGGATGTTTTCGACGAGTGTGGATATGACAGTCCTAAGAATCGTAAGTTCGTAGAGTAGGCAATAGGACTATCCGTCCATTCTCGGCGATTCGTTGGAGTTTGAACAAGACATACGCTACCGAATGTACACGGCATCGCACAGGTTGCATGGAATGGAAAACCAACGTATGCACTGTGTGCAATATATCTCATATACTTAGACACACGCTGGGTGTTTTCATTTTATTAATGCTTAGTGACCGGTTAAATTTGTCGAAAGAATACTTTAGTTTATTACTACGACTGTTTTTATTATTATCATTATTGTTTCTTAATGATTGGCATTTGATACTACCACTTGCCGGGTGATAACCAATAACCTAGGACAAGTGGAGGTTGGCAATGTTGGTGCTTCTACTTTTTCCATACACAAACGATCGTTCTAAATGATAGAACTCTTCGCAATATATGGGCTGTGCTTATGAGAACAATTTTTTGGATCTCCTGTAGGGACGGATTTCTAGGGATGTTGTCTAAATGACTTTGGCAGCCCTTCTTAATCATACCCAGTGCTCCTATTATAACGGGGACCGTTTTTGTTTTCATGTGCCACATTTTTTCTATTTCTATTTCCAGGTCTTTGTACTTGCTCAATTTTTCGAATTCCTTAGCTGATATATTCACGTCAGATGGCACACTCATATCAATCAGCCTACAAGTCTTTGCTTTTTTATCTTTGATAATGATGTTTGGTCTTTTTTCTTGTATTGTTTTGTCTGTGTATACTGTAAAATCCCATAGAATAGTTACGTTTTCCCCTTCTACCACTGGTTCCGGGTGATGTTCATACCAGTTAGGGGTTATATCGATTTGATAACGATGACATATTTTCCAATGCAGATATTGCCGTAATCGATCATGACGTTTTTTATATTTATTACATGTGAGAATTGGGCATCCAGATACTAGATGGTCTACAGTTTCAATAAATTGGTCACAACATCTACACTTGG